>LPNX010551650.1:1055335-1098260 GCA_001517045.1 Pseudotsuga menziesii | reverse complement strand
ATGGTTTGGGCACATGGTTTGTTGTAGCCCATGGTATTGTCCCATGGTATTGCATGTGATTAAGCCTTTATAAGGCTTGAGGAGGCTCCATTGTAAATTGATTGGATATGGGTATTGTATTGTACTAGAAGAGAGACTATGAGAGAGTGAAGAGGAAGTGCAGCATTTTTGCTGCAGGGTGTATCCCTTCATATTTCTGGACTGTAATAAAAGGACTGGAAAATTTCTTTGTGGACGTAGCCCATCATTTGGGTGAACCATGTCATATCTATGTCTCTCTGTAATGTTTCAATGTGTTTTGCATCTTGTTTATTGATTTAACTGTATATCTATTATTGCTCTGCGGTCCTGTTTTCTAACACCAAGTACTTCCCACAGTTGTAGCAGTCAGGGACTTATGTCCTGAAAGACTACAGAGTTGATTGAACTTAGTGTAAATTTGGTAACTTTTAAGGCTCACTCAGTGTCATGAACTAAGTTGGGTTAATTATGTGGTATGGTGTGTTGGTTTGCTTGCTTGTTTTGGTATTTGGTTTGAAATATGGTTTATGAATTCATGGTATAGTTCACATCATGGTTTTGAATGCAAATGTAAACAGAAACTTCTAAGCAAATATTGTGATTAACCCTGAATTGTAGTCCTAACTAGGTGTCTACTTCTCAGTGGTATTTTTCTTCAACTAAGAGAAGGTGCTGGGCTCTCAACACAATGGGACTAATCCCATCCGTATATCCTCAGGTCACCTCCCAAGTGCTAGTTTGGTCAAGCAGGGAGGATTATTAGCACCGTGAGAAGCCCTCCTTCTCTACCCCCCGTACCTTCCAGGTCACCTGGTTTTAATGGTTTAGGAAAAATGCCATGGAGTGCCTAGATCTATACGAGCTGTCCCTTCATCGTATCCTAGAATACCTCGAAGGGTGATGACTGGGTAGAGGAGGAAGGGGGCAGCAAGATGGCTAATTTTATGTTAATTTTAGTTAGGCTAATTCATTTTATTGAACCTTAATGATTGGATTAGCATATACACATTGTTCATTGATTTATTTTCAAAAACTAGAAACTGAAATAAATAGAGTCTTGTAATGGTGGACAGAGGCGGCTGAGCTGCACTAATAGTCCTATAAAACTGGAAATTTCTACTAATTAAACTGAAAAACAACTTTTGTGTGACATGCCGCACATTTCTAACTAAATCCCGTGAGGGGGCCACGAGATTTTTCCAGAAATGAGCAAGGGGGTTGCACAAAATGCCAAAACAGTTGCAACTTGAGCTCCTGGGCTGAATTCATGCCTGTCTACTAATTAAGTGAACCCTGGGCATGCTTGTCTGCCAATTAAGTGCACCTTCATGCACCTTTTCCCCTGATAAGAGCGACCTGCTCGAGAAAGGGGTGTTTTTGGTGCTGCAGGGTCAGATCTGGTTGACAATAACTGGTACTGGGTCAGTCTGACTTGGATTGGCCTAGAAGAGGCTTTGGCATTGACAGAAAACAAGGAAAAATAAAATCTAAGTAGATCTAACAGAATATTTTGAAAAACTAGGGTAAAAACTGAAAAACTTGAAAAACTTGAAATTTTTGCCCAGGGATCTTCTGGGATTAACCCAGGGGAGTCACCAAAGCTGTAGTGAGAATTTATCCTCACTACAAGGGTGAAAATGGCTCCCTTGTGCCTATAGGGAACTAGGCACAAGGGTAGGTTTCTACCCTTATAAAAACAGTAAAAAATGGAAGTGAAAATGACTGAAACAGAGCTGCGAATTGAAATTGAGCTAATGCTATGCTAGAATAAGTAAATGGCAGCTATTGTAAACTACATCTAAGAGCAAATGATAGGAAAAATAACAGAGAAGCAATGATGGAGCATTTTTGAACCCCTGTACAAACAGGGGGTTAGGGTTCTGCCTCCAAAACCCGCAAAACAAACCTAAGCTACCATGAAACAACCTGCAAACAAAGTTAATGGAAAACATGCAAATGAAAATATTGGTTAGAAAACAAAATAAGCAAATAAACATGCATAAAAAGAAGTTATACCTCACTTGGGTGGAAATGGGCCACCATGCCCTAGCTCATGGGAGCACCTCTCTCTTGGTTGGGGAGCAATGGCTTGGAGGAATGGAGATGAAGGAGAGGGAGAGTGGGTGGTTTGAGAGAAAGAGGTCTCAAAGCATCCAAGGGTAGCATAATAATATGCAAATGAGGAGTGTTTTGAGAGTGACCCCCCACCCTCCTTATATAGTTTTTCCGAGGGGTTTTAGGGTTTTAAGCCCTTGGTCAAGGCTTTCACCCTTTTTTTGGCTTTTAGCCCCTTCTACCCTAACTTTATTCCCTTTCAGGGTTTTATCCCCTTTTTTAGGGCTTTAGCTCCTGGGGGTCTATTTTGGGCTCTTTTTTGGGTTTTTAGCCCTTTTCTTCATCCTTGGGCTCTTTTGGAGGTGTGGGGGTCAAATGGAAGGTCATGGAAGGTCTTATGGAGTGAAATGAGTGTTGTGAGATGGTGTCCTTGGGTGGTGTAGGCCATTGAGAGATGTGTGGGGATTTTTGGATTAACACCCACATTGGGTTGCCTTTGTTTAGAGTACTCTGCAATGTGTCTTCCTTGGATCCCATCAGTATCAAAAATGTCCACCTCCTCCAAGTATTTCCCATCTGCAACGACATTCCCAGTATTACAGCTATGATCCCATTCCCTTGATTCAGTTTCATTTTCTTCCTGGTCTACCCTATCGTCATACTCTGAGAAAAGGAAGTTTGAGTCTTCCACACTCCCACTACCCCTGTCTAGTTCTTTCCCTCCCCCTCCCCTCCCGATTCAGTGATTCAATCCATAGATTTCTTCATACCTTTCGGTTATCGCCCTCACACTCCTGGTCAAGGAAACATTGTCGCCTTGACTAGGGGCAGGTCTCCCTCTGTCAATGCCAACATACATATTCCAGAGAATAGAGCTAGAGGTCCCTGTACCTTGGTTTCATTAACCTCATTGATAAGTTCCTTGGACCACTTGGGAGGAATCCTTAGTGCCTCTCGGGATGGTTGTTTCTCACATGCTCGACTTCAACTCCATCATCGCACCGTTGAGATTTGTACAGGGTTTGTTCCGCACAATACTTGGTCAAATACCTCGGATGCCACCCGACTCTAGCACATTGGTGAGTCTACTTGAGGGACCTAAACATGTTATGTCGCTTGTAATTTCTAGGTTGCGTTGGAGACAGTGTTTAGAATCCCCAACAATGCTTCAATATACCTTTATGATTGATGCAACATACTTGTACCATAGAGACTCTGACTCTCAATCAACGAGTCCACATAGCTATGTACTAGATCCAGTATACCATTGGTCATGAAGATATAGCATTCCATGAGAATTCCATGGGTCCAATGTACCAGATAAACATTGTATTCATCCTCACATGGAGGCAACCATTATTGTAAAACTAGTTGTATATGATCGACTCTTGTCTTTTAGAGCATATATCAAATGATTCTTTTGACATTGTCATGAGCACGGGGATGCCCTCCTCATCCATATACATGTCACACATTATTTGTATCTCACCCATTTATGGGAACCATATTAATACAAAAACCAAAAGCCACCATGCCCCAGCCCCAGAAGCACCACCTCTACACAGCAAATCCTATGATGTTCATTGGCCATACATTGAGCTCCTTCCCTCACACATCAAAGGGCAATCTGTTAACCCAAAAATCCCCCACTTAGCTCTCTATAGCCTACACCACCCAAGGACACCATCTCACGACCCTCATATCACTCCATTAGACCCCCACACCCTCAAAATAGCCTAAGGATGAAGAAAAGGGCTTAAAAACCCCAAAAAGGAGCCCAAAATAGTCTCCTAGGAGCTAAAGCCCCCAAAAAGGGGCTAAAACCCTAAAAGGAGCTAAAGTTAGGGAGAAAGGGGCTAAAATCCCAAAAAAGAGGCTAAAGCCCTGACCAAGGGCTTAAAACCCTAAAACCCCTGGGAAAAGCTATAAAAAGAGGGTGAGGTTCACTCTCAAAACACTTCTCCCTTGCCTATTGTTATGTTTCCCATGGTTTCCTTGAGACCTTTGCCTCTGAAGCCACCCACACTTGCTCTCCTCCACTTCCATTGAGCCATTGCTCCCCATCCAAGAGAGGTACTTCCATAAGCTAGGGCATGGTGGCCCATTTCCACTAGAGAAGGTATAGATTGTCTTTCATGCTTTGTTTCTTTGCTTCTTAATTTACTTTGCTTTCTAATCCTTGTTTCTATTTGCAGGTTTCATTTTTAACATTGTTTTGTAGGTATTTCAGTTTATTGTAGCTTAGGATTTGTTTACAAGTCTTTGGAAGCAGAACCCTAACCCTTGTGTGCAGAGGGGTTCACCATTATTTCTCCATTTTCTTCTTTTTGTTCTTAGCTTATCTTTCATTCCTTTTATTTACATTACATTTTATTTTCTACATTTACCCACCAACAGGAACCTACCCTTCTATCCTATACGGAGAAGGGATCCATTCAAGCCCCTATAGCAGGGAGAAATCCCTTCTACAGGGTTTTCCTGCCGCTGGGTAGTTAGGCATATAATTTGATGAATTTGTATCCTTGTGGCATGAAGTATCAAATGGTTTCATAGTTTTATAGTGGGGGGTTTTCTATTCTTGAGATTTTTTTAAACTGTTATGGAATCTCAATCCCGGTCCAAGGGTTTAGGAGATTGGTGCATACAAGCATTATGCTATCTACATCGTTTCTTATGGAGTTTCTTATGGCCATCTAGGGAGGGAGTTTTTAGTTCTATTTTTTGTAGTGGGAATTTACCCTATTTTTCTGGGACGCTGGAGTTTTTTATTTTCAATCAGACAGGGTTTTTTCGCATAGAGCCTCACTTTCAAAGACTAGCCTCACTGATAGGGGTGTTTTGTTGTGGTGAGGAATTGGATTGCATTTTCACTTTAAATAATGCATATTTCTATCGGGGTAATGTGTAGTTGCAGATGGACCTAGAGATCTTCAGACCTAACTTGCAGAAGTTCTTTTGCTTGTTGTTCTCAATTTTTTTATCAATATTCTAATAAGTTTATTTGTTAAGAATATGGAAGAAGTAAAGGTTTTATACAGTTTTGCTTCATTCTTAGAACGCCAATTAAAATCTCCAATAGCCTAAAAGTATGTTTGGTCTATGACAAGGCAACTTCTTCAAAGGAGATATGTCTAAAAGACAAAAGAAGAAGGATCCTGTTGCTAAAGGAGAATCTGATGTGGAAATTGTTACTAAGGTAGAATATATCTATGAAGACACTAGAGCTACCACCGGGGTAGAGCTTGATTACAAGTGGGGTGATATATATCGAATGATTTCAAATCAAGATGTGCCTAATGTTGGATTTGAAGAGTTGACCATATATTACAACATTGAGAAGTTAGCTCTTATGAAGGTAGCCACAAGACCTAAGTTTTTCCCATGCTCAGAGGTGATCAGTTGGATTCTCCCTAGGGTAGATGTGACCACCATGATCTTAGAAAATACTACCAAATAGGGCTCTGCTGCATACAGTCCCGGTTATGTCTCACTGGCATATCACCTACCTCCTGCTCAAGAATATCTAACTGAAAGTTGGCTAAAGGAGATAAATTTGGACCTGGTTGAAACAGGGAAGAGGATGATGATACCTGGGAAGAACTTTTGAACCAAGCCATTAGGAGAGTATGATACAGACACTCTCTGAACTCCTTACAGGTTTATAGCTCTGATGCCGAACAGAGTGTTTGGGAGAGCTCATGGTAAAAGTTTCAAGTTGGGATGGATTCCCATTATTTTTTATGTGGCCACCCAGGGGACTGTATTCAACTAGGAAAACATTATGTCCAATAGCCTCTCATCTTGCATATCTTCAGCTTTAGGAAGGGTGTCCCAGAAGAAGTCTAAATTCTATATGAGATCCATCTTAGTGGACTGTATATTATGTACCTAGCCATGTCCAGCCTTAAGGTGCATTTGGGACAGGGACATAACCCTTGTGTACACTGCATACAAAATCTTTTGGGCACACAAATATTATAACCACTATAAGGAGATATGTGAACATTTTATTATGCCTTTGTACACTTTAATCTTCCTGACAGAATGCAGCTGTATGTTTGAGGAGGCATTCAAAGTCATTGAAGAACATGGTAATTATTATTTGACTGAATAGGGGATGTACATTAGAATGTAAGGTTGCTCTAGGGCACCTCCTCTACTACCCCAGTGTGCCACTGGTTATGTGGTACATAAGGAAGTAGTTAGGCAAGTTTATCTGGATGGTGTACGAAGCTTTTTATTTGAACATAAGAAGGCAACCTACCCTACTATCTCTTTCTGGATAGGGAACTATAAGTTTACAAATATTAAACGAGCTGCTGAATTTGTACAAGAGTTGGAGCATTTTCATTTTGTGGAAATGAGCTTCCATAGGAATGAATCCTGAAAGAACGTTGTAAAGCATTGCAAAGAAGCAAATGTTCATTTTGAATATGCAAATTTCTAGGACAAGGATGAAGAAATCTTTAGGAGTGCACAAAATATGACTGCATTGAAGAGAAGGTTTAAACAGAAAATCACCATTGTGGGTGGTAAGGGAAAAACCACACAGAAGAAATTTGAAGAGGAGGAAGCAATGAAAAGGGAAGAGGATGCTAGGAGGCTAGCACAAGATACTGAGAGTTGGTTGAAGAATGAAGAAGAATAAAGAAACAAATCTATAGAAGAAGCAGCAAAGAAGGAAGAAGAAGAGAGGAAAAAGAATGAAGATGAAGAGATAAAGAAAAAACAAAAGGAAGCTGAAGGTCTGAGACTAACAAGACCTAAAACAGGCCAGCAAAATACTGATCCAATGGATACACAAGAAGCACAGGATCATACCAATCAGGGGCAGGGACAAGATAATCCTGACTCTCAGGAGCCTGCTGCAACTTTTGGCAGCACTCAGGAATAGGTTGTGTTTTCTGGATTGAACTTGATACCTTTTATGCAAAAAGAGGGAGAAGAGGTCCCTGATTCTAGCATTATGTTTTATGATAAGAAGAAAAAGAGGATTTCGAAAAGGACTGAGAAAATGGTCGAAACAGGAGGACAATCTGGTATGATGATTACTGATAAAACCTTGGTATATGGGACAGATGTAGATCCATGACTGACAGCCAGAGCTGGGGTGGCATTAACCCAGGCCACTAAAGACAATGTAGATAGACTGATGACGGATATAGAGCATTCAAAAGGAATGCAGCTCAATGAAAGGACACTCTCAGAAAGGAGAGGGATGAAGGTAACAGGTTAAAGAGGAGGTTTGAAGATATGCATAATGATGTGAGAACTTCAAAGGTAGAATTACAAACTCTGCAGGAAATCAAGATGGACTTGGAAGTCTCAGTAGAGAAGAATGAATGGGAGGCTCAGAATAGTCTAGAAAAACTGTAGAAGATACATACATAGAACAACAACCTCAACGTATCATTTGAAGATCTGAGTGCAGAAAAGGACCAGCTGCAGAGAAAGGTTGTTGAGTTGGAGGCACAGAAGGCCACCATAGAAGAAAGGGAAAATCAATTGCAAGTGTAGGTGGAAAGTTTTGAGGGACAAATTGCTTCATTAACATCATCACTAAAGGATGATAGTGAACAACAAACTGATATCTAGCCTCTAAAGGAACATGTCCTAGCCCAGTGAAGAAGAATGCACCAATTGCAGGTGTCTATTGAGGAAGAAAGATGTAAAATCTTGTAGATAGATAGTAGGTCGGAGGAAATCTTGGAAACTACATCATATTTTGTAGATAGGTCTGAAGATATTTTGGAAGTCCTGACTGGAAGGATAGTAAGGATAGAAACCAATGAAGAAATCCCTACAGATTTACTAGGTAAAGATACACATAGATTAAAGCAGGATTATGTCTTGTTAGAGTTTGCAATAAATATTGCAGAAGAATTCAAGAAGACTGTGAAGAAAACGAGAGCATCCTATACTAAATACTGCAGAAGGGTGCTGGTCACCTACAACAGATGTCAAGTAGCTGTAGAAAAAAGATTGGATGCATTACCAAAGCATGAGATGTTCACAGAAATACTACAAAGAAGGTACCAGGAGGATGAACAGAAGATGCAACAGGTCAAAGATTTAGATGAGCAGATCCTGAAAAATGCAGTAGCTCATTCAGCAGTCAGCATCCATTTTCTTGAATATCAACTACGTTTGAGTCCAACAAGAATTGAGGTGGTGAGGAATTAGGCTGCAAAATATGAAATAAACATTCGGTTTCTTGAACCTTCAGATTTTGAAAGCATAGCAGCAGAGGCCCAAGCGTGGAAATTTTTTATCAATGATCAAGCAGGGCCCTCTTCATGAGAATGCTTTATTAAATTTTTTTTTGAATGTAATGTATCGTATAATGTATGAGCACTCATTAATGGACAAATTTTGGGAATGGAAACATTGGGGAAGCCCAAGAGTCACTTTGGGACAACCCAAAAGTTTTTCCTTTTTGTATAAGTATAGGAAAGTAAGTTGTAGAAATAAAAACTTTTTCCCATTTAGATTTGTGAGAACAAGTCGTAAGAAGAACTATTTCCTTTTGCAATAAGAATTACAAGTTTTTGGCTAGAGAAAGCTTTGTGGAACTTTTCAAATGATTTTCCATGGATTTGTTGAATGCAAACTATTTCATTTTCAACTTTGTTTCCATTAACTGTGAGATCGTTCTAACTCTTTGAACCTATGTTCTTGTATGAATGCTCTCTAGTTTATTATATGGAATTTCCACTATGAGTAATGAATGTTTTTCATAAACAATTAGCTATCTGGTTGTTCATATATCTGTTGATGTTTATGTGTTTTGAAATAAGTAACAAATATCTGTGATTTTTCTTAATGCATGAGAAGAAGTACATTACTCATTGATGAATTATAATCTTGCTCCCTAGGGATAGGTTAGATAGTCAGTTTTAGTTTCTTGCTGTGTGTGATTTAGATGCGAGAGAGTTTAAGATTAGAGATAAGAACCTCTGCATCACATTGCGACCACTCATCATATTCTCTATCAATCTGCATTCTTAGATAGGCACTTGCATCTCATTCTTAAATAATAATAAAACACAAAAATATACACAGTGGACTAGGCCCTAACCGGTAAAAACTTTTATTTTTGTTACTTGACCTACGGTAGCTAGACTGTAAACCAGATGGATTCCCCATACCAAACAGTAATGGGCTATTTGGGAACGTTTACTAGGGAGAATCCCTTGCTGTTGTTGCCTGTGATTTTCCAGGCCTCAATAGTAGGCATACTAATAAACTCGACTGGCCTTTTCTACACTAACATATCACTATCACATCATCCTCAATAATAATTGTAACATCCCTAACAATTCATAAATAAATAAACAAAATTATTTACCATATGTAACTTCTAAAATTTATAGGAAATAAATTCCAAGAGATGTTATACTTCAATTATTCCATTTGTCGTGATGATAATGGTTTTATTATAATCTGTAAGAATTCATGTGCCTATGATTAATGTAAATCATTAACACGCTTCTTTTTACGACCTTTTTCATTATTATGTCATGCATTCTGGTTGATATTATTTTGTGAAAATAACTGATTTTAAAGACTCTGTTGAGAGTAATGTCATAAAATGGTTATCATTTCCCTCTGTTTTGTTCTACTCATGAGATTTTAAAGGAACAAGTCATAGTCTTACTTAGTCTTTATGACTAATGCAACAAACCTTTTATTTTCCCTTTGTGTAGTGCATGAGATCACCCTTAGTTTTTTCCAAGGAACAAATTCTATGCTACAAGGTAAAAAAGAAAAATAAGAAAAGGTGGTCCACCTTGGTTTGGAAAACAACCAAAACCTTAACGCGGTTTTTTATCCTCATACTATATATTATACCATATCTATATTTATCATGAAAAATTCCTAACCAATTCATTTACCATATGCCTAAACTATGCCTTGAAAAACCTCAACATTGGATAAGACATATCACAACCAAAACGATAGCTCTTAACTATACCATATGTTATAAACTCCATAGTGCCCATTCATAAAGTTTTGGTATTTGTTTATGATGCAACTATTGGAATAAAAATTGGAATGAAATCGATGAAAATTATATGCAAGGTACATGACATAAAATCATCCACATGCAGGCCATGTGGTCACATTAAAATCTCCAGTTAGCGACAAATGGATAGGGTGCAAAACCCTAGGGGTTTATTGCGCCTTGATGGTTGTGTTTGTCCTTTCAATGGGGTTTTGTTTGATGTTAGTTGTTCTCTCATTTTTTCAATTGGCCTCTAACTATTCGGCTTTGTTGTTCTTATGTCTATGAACATAGATGGAGGAGACATAAAAATTGGCCCTTGACACCTTCTGAACTTGTCCACGGTTGATTTGTTCATTGATAAAGTTTACAGTCCTCATTCTGATGGTGTTTGGGTGACTCTGGTTCGAGTCATACATGCCGAGAAAGGTAAATATTCCTCTACACTCCAAAAGTTATTTTTCTTTCCTTGTGAAAAATGTTTATAAACTACTTTTTTTAACTTCCAAAATGTATAAATGCAGGAAGTAACTAGATCGACTCTCTGATACGAGGGTTTTGATGGGATACTGGCCAAGAATCTCTTACAGTCGGTTAGACCTATAGCTTCACCTTTCATGGCTCCATGGAACAAAACTTGGTTTCTTCTTGTCTATTTATCCCCATAGTTTTGGGCATCATCTCTATGCCTATTTGTCGATGTGAAATTGATACATTTCTTTTGGTAATTTTAGGAAGGTTTTTAATTACTCCTAGAAGAAATGTAATGAATGGAAAAAAAATCATCTTTGAGGTAGATTGATTGAGTTAAGTTTGTTTTGAGACTATCACAAGGTTTTTTTTTTAAACTAAGAAACCATGAAGTTAGCTTACGAATTCCATACAGGTTTTATCCTTATTAAGAGTTATCAATTATATATATAATTTACTTGTATGTCTCTGTAACTAGATGTATATTATAATAGATTCTGTAAAATATCTCATAAGGTGTTTTGAGAGGTCTTTACTGAGAAAATAACTGTTAATTCTTTAAACCCTTTACTAACAGTGGAATACCGAAGTAGACTCAAGGATAACTGAGATAAAAATACTTATAAATAAAAATGCCAAGAATAGGAATAATATCGTTTTAAGATAAAAACTAACTTAATAGACTACCTTATACTAATTTTGGATTTCTTTTCTTTATAAGTAATAAATACTAATGTACACAAGCTCTGTAGTTGATAACCTATTTATAAGCACTTTCCAGATAGGAAATACATATAAGAAAATAAACTATCAATGTGAGAGTTACGAAATACTCAGCATATTTCCAAAGTTTAGACATAGAAACAAAGCATCAATAATTAACGGCAATTAGAACCTGGATAATGTGGAGAAGGAGATAAACACACAAATGAGAGTGTTCCACCCAACCTTCTCCTGAAGAATCCAATATTACTTGATTAGGACCCCCGGAACTATCCATTAAACCACTAGGATGAATATCACTGGATTATAGACACAAAACAAACTTGTTGCAACTTAGCACTCAGTAGAAGACTTAGCTCAGGAATTCCACTTTAGCTATCCCCTCATTAAATTCCTTGTGTGCCTGAACTTTTAGTCTGCAGCAGTTAGAAGGTTCATCCACTTACAAATCAGAATGAGTAGTGAGCCTCCTACTCAATTTGATGGTATATATAAGATTGCCTAGATATTTGGCTCAGTTTTGGAATTAAATGAGCCACCAAGTCTATTCCCCCTCTTAGGGAACATGACCACAACTTTAGGGATTATGGTTCCCGCAATAGCTAGAAAGTGAAATGATAGTGCTGCCACTTGTCAACCAACCTTCTACAACTACTCATTCCTCCTAGTGGGTCAGTGAACACTCTTTTAATGGTCTCCCTTTGATAGGTGTCTCTTATTTTTAATTAATAAAATAAATAACTCTTCAATTACAGTCATCCTTAACCAACTTGGTCATAAAACTTTACAATAAATTTAACACAATGTTTTTTTGGAATAAATAATAAATATTTATTTTTTAGTTCTGGGTATGTTACAAACACCCCCTGCTAATCTCAACATCGTCCTCGATGTTTCTTAAGTTATTATGAGTCTTCCTGGAACAGAGCCGGATAAACCACCCGCATATCACTCTCCATTTCCCGAGTTGCTTCATCTGGACTAAGGTGTTTCCATTGCACCTTTACCTGTCCAATGGTGTGATTCAGGAGAAAAAATTTCCTCTTGTTGAGAATACAGTTCAGTTCCACTGGAAAATCTCCTTCTGGTTCTACCTGAATCATATTCCAGTCAATCACATGAGTAGCATCGTGTACATAATTTTTCAAAATAGAAATGTGAAAGACATTATGTATTCTAAGATCAGATGGAAAAGCTAATTGATATTCCATTGGCCCCACTCTTGCCAATATTTCAAATGGTCTACAATACCTGGGTGCTAATTGAGCATAGCTCCCTAATTTAAAAGAGCTCTTTCTGGGTTTTACCTGAACAAAAACATGCTCACCCACTTGGAATTCTTTCGAAGTTATTTTAAGGTCGATATGACTCTTTTGTCTGTCTTGAGCAGTTTTTAAATTTCTTTGTACCTGTTTCACTATTAGTTCCAATTCTTTTAACAAGTCAGGTCCTAACATCAATCTATCAACTGGATTACTCCATGTATTAGGAGCATTACATTTTCTACCATATAATATTTAACAAGGACTAAGCTTTGCTGAAGCATGATAATGGTTATTATATGCAAATTCAACTAATTGCAAATAATCTTACCACTTCATGGGATACTCTCTAACATACATTTGTAACATATCTTGTGGTACTTGATTGACTCTTTCTGTTTGTCCATCTATTTGCAGATGATAAGAAATACCGAAACTCAATTTAGTATCTAGTCCTTTAAATAAATATTTTTGAAAATTACCAGTAAATGTAGGATCTCTGTCATAAATTATTACCTTTGGAATTCCATGAAAACAAAATATTTCTTTCATAAATATGTCAGCAATGTTAGCATCTTTATGAGTTTTTTTAACAGGTATAAAGTGTGCTTCATTACTTAGCTTATCCACAACTACCCGGTTATTGAATCATTTTGTTTCTGGTTTTTAGGTAATCCATTTATAAAATAAAAACTTATGACTTCCCATTTTCAATTTGGAATTGATAATGGTTGTAAAAGACCGTCCAGGTGTTGATGTTCAGCTTTAACTTGATGACATTCTATACACGTAGCTAAAAATTCAACAACTTCATTTTTCACATTAGGCCAAAAAAACTCTTTTCTTAGCAATGTTATCATTTTTTTATACCCTAGATGTCCAAAATACATAATTTTGTGAATTTCACTCAAAATCAGTAGTTTAACTTCCGGTATGTTAGGCACATAAAGTTTGTTTTTATACAATATTAGACCTTTTTCATCAAAAATGCAATATGTATTTAAATTTTCAAATATATTCTAAGTTACTTTTTCTTTTAAACTCTGGTATTCTGTGTCCATATTTATTCATTCTTCCAACTTATCCTCTAGCTCAATTCTATATATGCTAATGGAAGATACAAAACTTGTTACTACATTTTTGCTTAAGGCATCAACCACTTTATTTTCTTTCCCTTTAATATGTTTGATTTCAAAATCATACTCGCTAAGGAAAGCTAACCATCTAGCTTTCCTTGCATTTAGATTTTTTTGATGAAACATATATTTTAGGATTATGTTATCAGACATTAGCAAGAATCTTTTACCTATTAGATTACGGTGCCACATTTTTAAAGCATGGATTATGGAAGCCAGCTATAGGTCATAAGTTGTGTACTTATTTTTGTGTGGTTTTAAAATCCTTGATTCATACGCAATTACATGACCCTCTTGGTTAATACTCCACCCAAACCTTCGTTGCATGCATAAGTGCATACGACGAAATATTTATCTAGATCTTCTATTTTTAGAGTGGGTGCAGTGGTTAATAATCCTTTTAATTTATTAAAACTTTCTTCGCATTCCTGATCCCATACAAATTTCTTTCCCTTTTCATGTAATGATGTTATATGATTTTCAATTCTTGAAAATCCTTCTATAAATTTTCTGTAATAACCTGTTATTCCCATAAAGGATCGCACATCATTTATGTCCTTGAGAACACACCAATTAATTTTTTATTTTATCTTATACGGATCTACCGATATCCCTTATTTAGATATTATGTGACCTAAATATTGTATCTTATCTTTATAAAATTCAAATTTACTAAACTTAGCATATAACTAATGTTCTCTTAACACTTGCAATATTATCTACAAGTGTTCATCGTCTTCTTCTTTCATTTTAGAATAAATTAATATGTCATTTATAAATACGACTACAAATTTGTCTAAGTATTTACTTAGGACATTGTTCATTAAGCACATGAAAGTTGCTAGAGCGTTAGTTATCCCAAAGGGAATAACCACAAACTCATAGTTCCCGTAACTAGTTTTGAAATAAGTCTTAAAGATATCCTCATCTTTAATTCTGACTTGATGATATCTAGATCTCAAGTCTATTTTTTTAAATATCGTTGCTCCATGTATCTAATAAAAAATATCATTGATGTGGGGAAGAGGATACCTATTTTTAATTGTCATTTTATTCAGTTTATGGTAGTCTATACATAGACATAATGTCCCGTGTTTCTTCTTAATGAAGGACAGGTGCTCCCCAAGGGGATACACTAGGTCTTACATAGTTTTTATCTATTAATTCTTGAAATTGTAATTTTAATTCGTTAAGTTCTAAAATTTTCATTTGATAAGGAGATTTTGAATTTGGTACAACTCCCGATACTAATTTGATTGTAAAATCTATATCTCTCATTGGGCGTAGTCTTGGAATTTCTTTTGGGAAAAAATCCGGGAAATCCTGAAGGATAGGAATATCATCAAAATTTAACTTATCTTCTTTATCAATTTGTTCATTATATATTATGTGTACAACAAAAAATTTATACTCTTTTCTTATAGCCTTTTTCATCTACAAGGTTGAGATTTGTCTAACGGAGACATTCCTAGGTATTCCTTTAACTGAGATCCTTTCTACTTTATCATTTAAACAAGTAAATTTTTTATAAGAACAATTTAAAATCACTTGGTGTTTCTCTAGCCAATCCATACCTATTAGGACATCATAAGACCCTAATGGTAACACATTTAACTTGACTTGAGTTTCAAACTGACTCATAACAAAATTACAACTTTCAACATAATTGACCACTTTCCTCTTAGTCCTATAGCTGACTATACCAGCCTGGATTTTTCAAACCTTTTTAAATATAAACTGTACTTTTCCACTTTGCTAGGTGATAGATAACTTAATCTAGTACCTGGATCAATCAAGATGGAAACATAATGGTTTTGTATCATACCTTGTACTTCCACCATGGAAGTCTGATAGTCCTCTTGTTGTTTCTCCAAAGCTGCATTTATTCTATGCATTTGATTTGCCACATCTCCAATTGTTTCCTCTTCTTGGATGGTATGTACATTGTTTTAGTTTCCCTTCCTGTTCAAACAATACTTGGAATAATGTGGTCCTTTGCATTCCCAACATTTCACCGATTCCTCATGTTCATTATTTTTAACAAAGTTGTTAGGCATATCCCTGCCTTTTGGTGCAGTAATATTCTATGGTACTTTATTTTTAAAATATGCTATTTGATATTCAGTCTTATAAAAATTTTAAGATTTATTCCCAAAAATCATATTTGACTTAAACCCTCTTCTTTTCTGGTCAAAGTGACTTGTCTTCCTATTCTTCCATTTTTCTCTTTTCTTACTCTATTCATAACAGAAATCAGCTTTTCTCATAGCTTCCTCAAGAATTTCAAGTTATCAAACTCAATCCTATCCTTGAATCTAGTGGGAAGACAGCTTAAAAATATTTGTATTTTAGGCTTTTTATCACTTATGTAAGATACATATCTTAACAGACTTAAATTTTTTTTGCTTAACTCTTTCATTGACATTGAACCCAATTTTATCTCATAGAATTCTTTATCTCTTTCCTCGTAGTATTTTTTGGATAAGAACTTCCTTTAAAATAAATTTTAAAAAATTTCCAGGTAAGTACTTCTCCTTAATATATTTGACTCTTTTTATGTCTTGCCACCAGATATCAGTCTTTCTAGTTAAATTGTAAATAGCCATTCGATATTTTATTCTATCAGAATAGTTATATATATGGAAATATTTATTCATTCCTAATAGCCAAGCCTCGGCTTCTTAACCTTTTTCCACTTCTTCGTTAAACATGGGAGGCTTTATTTTTTTTAATTCCCCAGAAATTTCTCATAGGATTTATAATACTCCTAGGTTTATGGTCACTTTTACTACTCTCACTTTTGTATTTATACCTTCACTTATGTGGCCTTGCATTCCTTTATGTTTGTAAGACGATGTTTCCGAATCAGTTTCATAAACATTTCTTTTATCTTTTCCTCGATTATGCATTTCGTCTAATAACATCTGATTCATTTCCAGAATTATTTCATTATCTATTTTTATAGTTTGCATTTCATATTCCTACTCCATATTTGTTTGTAGTAACTCTCAAGGTGGATTATCTAGTTCTACATAAATGTTATCTGGATTGTTGTACTCAGACCCATTTTCAGCAGATGCTTCAACACCTTCCATTTTCTTGCAAAGCAGATTTTATATTTCTGTACATAAATAAATTTAAATAGAATTAGTATATTTGTTTTCTTATTTGCATGTGAGTGAGCCAATCAGGCCTAGTGTTTGGAAAATCACTATGATATGACATGCAACATCCCAAAAAATACATAAATAAATAAAAAATTATTTACCATATGTAACTCCTAAAATTTCTAGGAAATAAATTCCAAGAGATGTTATACTTCAATTATTCCCTTTGTCGTGATGATAACGATTTTATTATAATGTTCAAGAATTCATGTTCCTATGTTTAATGTAAATCATTAGCATGCTTCTTTTTATGACCCTTGTCAATATTACATCATGCATTCTGGTTGATACTATTTTGTGACAACAACTTCTTTTAAAGATTCTGTTGAAAGTAATGTTGTAAAACTAGTTGTCGTTTCCCTCATTTTTGTCTAATCATGAGTAGTTAAAGGAACATGGCATAGTCTTACTTAGTATTTACAACTAATGCAATGAACCTTTGATTTCCCTTTGTGCAGGTGGATGAGATCACCCTTATTTTTTTCTAAGTAAGAAATTCTATGCTACAAGGCAATGAAGCAAAATAAGAAAAGGTGGTCCACCTTGGTTTGGAAAAAAACCTAAACCTTAACATAGTTTTTGATCCTCATACTATATATTATACCATATCTATCCTTATCATGCAAAATTCCTAACCAATTCATATACTATATGCCTAAATGATGCCTTGAAAAAACTCAAAATTGGATAAGACACATCACAAGTAAAACGATAGCTCTTAACTATACCATATGTTCTAAACTCCATAGTGGGGGAAATTATGCATAAATTTTTAGTATTTGGTTATGATGCGACTGTTGGCATAAAAATTGGAACAAAATTTCTGAAAATTATATGCAAGGTACGTGACATAAAATCATCCACATGCAGGGCATGCGGTCGCATTAAAATATCCAGTTGGTGACAAATGGACAGGGTGAAAAACTATAGGGGTTTAATGTGTATTGATGGTTGTGTTTGTCCTTTCAATGTAGTTCCGTTTGATGTTAGTTGTTCTCTTATTTTTTCACTTTTCCTCTGCCTATTCGACTTCATTGTTCTTATGTATTTGAACAGAGATGGAGGATCCATAAAACCCGGCCCTCAACACCTTCTGAACCTTTCCAAGGTTGGTTTGTTTGTTGATGAAGTTTGTAGTCCTCATTCTGATGGTGTTTGGGTGACTTTGGTTTGATTCATACATGCCGAGAAAGGTAAATCTTCCTCTGCACTCCCAATGTTATTTTTCTTTCTTTGTGTAAAGGTTTATAAACTAATTTTTTAAACTTCTAAAATGTATAAATGCAGGAAGTAACCGGATTGACTCTCTGCGATGAGGGTTTTGGTGGGATACTAGCCAAGAAGCTCTTATAGCCAGTAAGGCCCATGTCTTCCCCTTTCATGACTCTGTGGAAACAAACTTCATGTATTTTTGTGTGTTGATCCCCATAGTTTTGGCCATCTTCTTTGTGCATGTTTGTTGATGTGAAAGTGATACATTTCCTTCGGTAATTTTAGCAACGTTTTTAATTACTCCCAGAAGAAATGTAATGAATGGAAAAACATTCATCCATGAGGTTGATTGACTAGGTTAAGTTTGTTTTGAGACTATGATAGTGTATTTTTTCTTTTTGGAAAAACAGTCTATGACTGTATCTATAAATATTCTTTTAAATATGAAGGACCCTGTGAGGGCTTGTATAACACCATGTTTTAATTTATCAAAGTTGGAAGCTTAGTTTCTTTTTACATGCAGCATTCCATTTCGATTATCAAATCCTCTAGGTTGTAATGCTATTAAAACCATCTAGCTATGAGGAATTTTTTATAAGAATATTGTATTTAGCACTACAACATTGTTTTGTTGTTCATAGTTTTATTTTGCAGTTTTACAGTGGTAAATAAATCTATAAACTTAAGAGATTTATGGCCGTGAACCCTTTACCCTATAATGTAAGTTTTTTAGCAGAGGGTCATAAGTCCTCTGTTAAGGATAACTACTATTTACCAAAACTTCTTGCAAAGGTTTAGTGAGATCTTGTGCAGGATTAAATAACACCATGAGAACCTATATTATTTATATCCTTGTTGCAATGGATAATCTCTATTTCGATTTTCTTCTCTATTTGATTTTGTTACAGTTTGTATAGGTTAAAAATACGACCTTTATACTATCATGTTTTATTTTTATAAAGGGTCATAAGGCCATCGATAGTGATAATTTTTTTATATAGTCGTTTGACTTATATTCATAATTAGTATGTTTGAAGAAATATTATACAAGATAGATTAATCATTTTTTAGATAATGAGGACTCTTTTATGCTATTCCATTTTATAAAAAAATGGGGTCGTGAGGCCACTTTCATAGATAAACATGGTTAATTATTCCTAGAAAAGGTTTTGGTGACTTATAAAAGACCCGTGAGGGTTTCACCATTGTATCCTAACTTTATAATTTGTTATTTGTCTTTAAAATATAAGAGAGTTTAGTTTTAAAAACAAAATAATATTTTGGCCATGATCCTATGCTTATCTTGTTGATTCCTTATTACAATTCGTAATTCCATCCTTTGTTTACCAATTATGTGAACCATTATTAGGTCGTTTTGACTATCTGATAATGTTTTCTCAGTGGATAAGGCTATTTTTAAAACAATAGAATATAATCCCTAAGGCTGCTAGGTTTTAAATATGTAAGTAATAAATTACACATAACAATACCAATTCGTCTTACAGCATGTAACCAGTGCTACAACTTGTCAATAAACTCGATTTGGTATTTCAATAAATTATGTTTTAGTGAGATCTAAAATCTAAATTAGTTATTGATTTGATTTACAATTTTGCTTAACTATTTTATCTAGGGTTGGATCTGAGCAAGATGGTTTATTTAATGAATTCCAGTCTGAAATTAAATAATTTTATCCTGAGTATATCATATATACTATGTGTATTTTATTATAGGCTTAAATCTTGAGTACGTTTAACATAAGTGCTATTTTTGTTTCTAAACTAAGAAACCGTGAATTTAGCTTACGAATTCCATACAGGTTTTATCATTATTAAGAGTTATCAGTTATATATATAATTTACTTGTATGTCTCTGTAACTAGATGAATAGTATAACAGCTTCTGTAAAATATCTCATCAAGTGTTTTGAGAGGTATTTACTAAGAAAATAACTACTAGTTCTTTAAACCCTAGATAGACAGTGGAATACCAAAGTAGACTCAAGAATAACTGAGATAAAAGTACTTATAAATATAAATTGAAAGAAAAGGAATAGTATCGTTTTAAGATAAAAACTAACTTAACATACTAGCTTATACTAATTTCATATTTCTTTTCTTTATAAGTAATAAGGACTAATGTCCAAAAGCTATGTAGATGATAACCTATTTCTAAGCAATTTTTAGATAGGAAATACAGATAAGAAAACAACAATTAGAACTTGGATAATGTGCAGAAGGGGAAAAACACCCAAAGGAGACTATTCCACCCAACCTTCTCCTAAAGCATCCAATATTACATGCTTAGGACCCTCGAGCCTATTCAATGAACCACTAGGACTAAGATCACTATATTATAGCCACACAACAAACTTGCTGCAACTTAGCACTTAGTATTAGACTTATCTCAATAATTCCACTTTTTCTATCATGTCATCAAATTCCTTGTGTGCCTGATTTTTTAGTTTGTAGCAGTCACAAGGTTCATCCACATAGAAATTAGAATGAGTAGTGAGCCTCCTTCTCAATTTTATGGTATATATAATATTTCAGTGGGTATTTGGGTTAGTTTTGGAATTAAATGAGCCACCATCTTAGTTCCCCCTCTCAGGGAACATGACCACAATTTTAGGGATTATGCTTCCTGCAACAACTAGAAAGTGAAATGCTATTGCTTCCATTTGTCAACCAAATTTCTATAGCTGCTCATTCCTCCTAGTGGTTCAATGAACACTCTTTCAATAATCTCCCTTGTATAGGTGTCTCTTCTTTTTAATCAATAAAATAAATAATTCTTCAATTACAGTCATCGTTGACCAACTTGGACATAAACCTTTACAATAAATTTAACACAATGCTTTTCTAGAATAAACAATAATTATTTATTTTTTCAGTTATGGGTATGTCGCAATAATCTCATCATCATTCCCTCTTTCTAGGGAGGTCCTTTTGGGCTACAAAAAGCTTGTCTTGGAAGTGTTCAAACTTTACAGAAGATAGAGGCTTAGTCAACACATCAACAACTTGCTCGTCTATAGGAAAATATTGGAGCTTTACTACTCATCTATCCACCATATCCCAAATGTAATGATACTTTATCTCTATATGCATTGACTTATAATGAAACATCGAGTTCTTTGTTAGCTTGATGTAAATCTAGTTGTCACAATAAATATCAGTTCCATCCATCTCAGTATCAAACAATCATGTTAATATTTTATGTAGCCATACTTATTTGCTTCAGGATGAACATGTTGCAATGTACTCAGCCTCGATTGTACTGATGGAAACACTAATTTTCTTTCTCCTAATCCATGAGATCACACCTAATTCCAAACTAAAATAACATCCCGAAGTTCCCTTTCTATCTTCAGCACTTCCTACCCAGTCTGAATCAGTATAGCCACACAATATGAAATCACTGTTGGTTGTATATATGAGGCCTCAATACAATGTACCTTTTAGGTACCTCATAACATGTTTTTCTGCAACTAGATGAACATTTCAAGGCTCCACCATATACTAACTCAAGGCGTTCACAGTAAAACATATATCTGGTCTTATATTTTTCGAATACATTAGTGAACCAATATAATGTTTGTATAATGTGACGTCTACTCTTTCTAAATAATCATCATTTAGGAGATTGATTTTTGTCACCATAGGAGTGTTAATTTCCTTTCAATCCAACAAACCAAATCTCTACAGTGTATTTTCCTTGGTTTAGGAAAATCTCATCTGGAAACTATCATACTTCAAGACCTAGGAAATAGTGCATTGTGCTAAGGTGTTTCATCTCAAACTCTGCTACAAGTTTCTTATTACATTCATAGATTAGATTCTTCTTTCTTGTAAAAAATATGGCATTTACATACAATAGTAATATCATGATCCCATTATTCTCAACCTTATAGTAAATATTGGAATCATCTTTACTTTTGGTAAATCCCAAGTTCATCAGGAATTGATCAATTCTTCCATACCATCCTCTAGTTGCTTGTTTTGACCCATATAGATCTTTCTTTAATATGCATACATGTGTCTCCTTTTCATGGGTTTCAAATCCTAGTGGTTATTCAATATATACTTCTTCTTCTATGACATCATTTAAGAAAGTTGTTTTTACATCCATTTGATGTAGCTTCCATTTCATCTTGGTTTCTAAGGAAAGGACAATTCTAATAGAAGTATATCTTGTTATTAGCGCAAAATTTTCTTGATAATCAATTCCTTCATTTTGTGAAAATCCTCGTGCAACAAATATTGCTTTAAAGTTTTCAATACTACCATCTGTTTAATGCTTTGTCTTGAAAATCCATTTTGAATAAACTACTGACTTGTCCTTTGTTCTTGGCACCACATCCCAAACATCATTCTTTATTGTTGATTGGTATTATTGATCGTGTCCTACATCCATTCCTTCTTCTTTGAGGCTTCTTCAAAACATGTGGATTATTAATCAACAAGATTGCTCATTAATGACACATAGCTTGAATAGATTAGTCTCTAGATTCCTTCTGGTGCACCATATGTTTCTGCTTCTATAATTACATCACAAGACCAAGATGGTCTTATTTTTGTTGAGATCATCCCCTAGTGTGTTTCCAAGAGTCCTTGGGGTTCTTCTAGGTTATGATATTCTTGTATAGGATCTTATTCAATGTCTCTAACTAGTGGTCTGGTAGCTTCTGTGGTTCTAGGATCCTCCTCTTCTTCATGATCTTCAGCTACAATGATATTTCTAGATTTGGTGAAGGTTGCATCTTCTTGAAATGTAACATCCCTACTTATATCGATCTGGTGGAATCTTGGGATATAGATTCTATAATATTTTGACTATTCATTGTATCCAACAAATATTCCCTTATTTCTTAAAGAGTACAATTGTGGTCTCTTCTCCTTTGGAACATGTAAGTATAGGGGACAACCAAATATCTTTAGGTGGCTTACATTGGGTTTTTAACCAATGAACATTTATTTTGGGGTTTTGTTTCCAATAACACTATGAGATATTCTATTTTGAACATAGAGTGTGGTTCTTGCTACTTCGACCCATAAGTGCATACGTAGATCTTGATCATGGATAATTGCTCTAACTGCTTCTATGATGGATCTATTATTTCTTTCTACTACTCCATTTTTGTGTGGATTATAGGGTGTGGTAATATCCCTCTTAATCCCAACTTCCTCATAGAAGTCATTGAATTCATTTGAAGTGAATTCTCCTCCATTGTATGATCTTAAAGTCTTGATCTTAGTTTTGGATTAATTTTCCACAAAAGCCTTAAATTCCTTGAATTTTCCAAATACTTTGTCTTTTCCATTCAATGAATATATACAAGTCTTACGAGATTAATCATCAATATATAATACATAATATACATACCCACTTAAGGAAGTGGCTGACATTGATCCCCACATATATGAGTGTACAATGTCCAATATCCCTTTTACTTTGCTATTACTACTTGGGAATGGATTCTTGGTTTTCTTTCCTTGAGCACATCCTTTACATACTCCTTCATGATTAACTCATATCTTTGGTAGACCTGTCACAACCTTGCTCACAATTGGTAATGATTTGTAGTTTACATGAGCAAGTCTTCTATGCCATAATTCACATTGACTGATGATATTGGCTATAAGGGATGAATCTATGTGCCCTTTCAATTTGTAGAGTCCTCCTTCTTCGACACCAATTATAGTAGCATCATCTATTGTTTCCCTTTTGACCACATAAGAAATTCACCATCTATAAAGGAAACTATAAATTCTTTTTTATCTAGAGCTGAGATAGAAAGGATATTGTTTTTCAAACCTAGAACATATAATACTTCTTTCAGCTTCATGAACTTTCAAGTTTTTAATTTGTAAGAGGCTTATGCCATTCCTTTGATGGGGTATTGGTAATCGTGTCCAAGTTGTACCTTATGTGAATAGTATTTTTTTGTAAGATAAGAGAGTGAATCCTTGTGTCCTATCATATGTTTGGAAGCACCATTGTCTACAATCCAAGTGTTACATCAATGAGTGATTGAACTTGTGAGCACTTAAATTCGGAAACTCTTCACTAGCTTCTTCATTTTCTGTAACCCTCTCATTATTTGATTCATTTTTTTTAGATGCATGGGCATGGTACTTTCAGTTCTTCTTGAAGTAATCTTTCTTAAGAATACAATGTCTAGCAATGTGTCCCATCTTATGACATGAGTAGTATTCAAAGGATGAATAATCCATTCTAGGTTTGTTATTCCTTTTGAAATCTAGTGATCTTCCAGGATATGAAACTTGATTCATCCATTCTTGGTGTGAGTAGCTAGATCTTTATCTTCATTATCATTTAGCTTTTCTTCTCTATTCACTATCCTTCTTTCTTCTTGTACACATTCTTCCCATATCTTGTTGAACTTGGTAAACTTTCTTATCGAACATATTCCTCTAATTAAGGTGTTAACACTTAGTTAAATTTTGGGCATAAATGATACTCGCTTCCTTCGGTCCCATTGAGAAATCTTGAGAAGGCAGCATGGTATTCGCATAAGGAGCTGATGGCATAACACAAGATAGTGCTCAGCAGTGGGGTAAGCCTTAGAGGTGAATGTCAAAAGCAGTGAGATAGTCTATGGATCGAAGAAGCGGGGCTAAGAAGAAGATGTTGGGTGCATTGAAGGCATTAAAAGGTAGCCACAATCTAAGGCTAAGATTGATCAAATGGTAGATCAACGACGTTAAACCATTTCACATAGCAAACATGCTTGACCAAAGCCACTTTTTCAGATTGCGAAATATTTTAAAGATCGGATACATCAAATGGTTGAGATTGGAACCCAAGAAGATCTATGGCTGAGAGTGATTTTGCATCCCAAAATAGCAAGGAAGAAGATGCAATTATAGATTGTGAGAAGCGGTACAGGACATTTTGATCAACGGTGCTTGTGTGGGCGGAAGGAGATCGACAGTTATAGTTCATTTCATAATCTGGAGTAGCACGAAAGGAAACAGAACCTTGCTTCATGAAGAATGGTGGGGTTCGCTCAGATCAATGGTTTGGCTGCATATGCCTGAAGTAAGGAAAGGTATGGTATAGAGAACCCTAGAGATCTACAATTTTAGATCATGAAGGATAAAATCTACGGTGCAAACCGCCTGGGAAATGCATGAAGGTTATGTTGTGTGAAAAGCTATAAAAGGGGTGCACGTGAGGTTGCACAGGTTTTTGTTTTCTGAAACCTTGAAGCCGTCACATATCCAACCGCATACAGAGCGCCAGAATGGACTGACCAGGAGACGGTGCTATAGAACAAGGTAGGCCTTTGATAATCCCTCAGTGTTATTTGAAAATAGACTCAATAGGGGTGGTGGGGTGAGAAATGATGTAGAGCCTGAGGCCGCAGGTTGGAGGACAGAAGAGAACCTATTAGATGCAAACTCTGATATTTTTGATGCCATCCTGGTGGGATAAGCTATCGAAACTAGTAGGGGAATATTGGAAGCTCTTAAGAACTGGGGTATAGATACCTGCGGTGTTTTTATATCTTTCTTTCATTTCTTCTCTGTCAACCAAACCCCCCATTTCCCTGAACTTGTTGAGTAGTGTGCAGACAATTTCTCTGTCACCAAAGGAGTTATTATGAATAGGTCTAAGTCTAAAATCCTCTGCTCAGTCCAAGCTTCTATCGTCCGAAAAACCCTGGATATCCTAGATGAATTCACCCATATATCCTAAGACTACTAAGAAGAAGACAATGTACGTTGTTTTAGAGAGTCCACTGATGAAAGTAAAGAAGCCTTCCTGAATGCCTGTTTTAAACCTAATGGTGATCCCATTGACCTACCTTACACTATTGACCTTAGCCAATTCAATGAAGAAACTCAATGGTGTATATCCATGGCAAGTCAGTTCCTAGGTCTAGATACCGATGCATACGTCCCAGAGTCATTGTTGAGTCTTTTTCTCATCTTAAGTACTTGTCCGGCCAAACCCAAATTTCTTGGACAATCTGATCAGTCTTGTTGCCTTAAATTTGATGAGTTCCTGGCCAGTAACATCCTTTCTCAGTTAGCAAGCTTCCATGACACTAGAATGTTCAGGTTCTAGTCCTTTTTGCTGAGGATGTTCATATCATATAATGAAGAGGACCTACAAGTACCAGAATCAGTGATCACTACTGATATCGCCACATATTACTATAAATTCATGAACTAGTTGATGACCAAAATATATGAAATCTTCTTTCAGGAGAGGTTTCCTAGGGTGTTGCCTAAGATTATGCAAATGCTGCAACTGTCAAAAATCAAGAAGATAGGAAATTGGTTCCTCACAGAATATGGAACAACCATAAGGCTGTATGGCTTCATACATCCTCCCTATGTCCTGCCAGCTTTTCTAACCCCCAGGGTTTTCTCCCTAGAATTAATCTGGCAAAAACTCATTGTCGAAGAAGAACACTTCTTGAAATTTAAGCAAAATTCAAATTTGATTTTTCCATGGGAATTAAGACCATAGATAGTTAGAAACAGGGCTATGCTGCCCCTAGTCACCAACTTTCTTAGAGGCATGGAATTTTCCCTTGGATAAGCAATAAACTATGATCCTCACTAAGTGATTTCCAAAAGAAGGAAAACGCACAAATTCCAGCCTTTTGAGCACACTGTGATACCTGGACTCAGAGAAGCGGAAAATTGGGACAATTTCCCTAATCCTACCCCAATGGATACCAGCGCAAAGTAGGACACTAGCTCACAATTAACATGGGTAGTTTCCCCCCAAAGAGATTTGGCTACAGTAGTTGCAATAGCAGGAGGATTCTCATCACTAGTCAGTTATTCGATGGGTTTAATGAAAAGAGGAAGTCCAGAGCCCATGGACACTGAAGAAATGAACACCACCAGCATGCCAAAGAAGCAAAAAGTGGAATTGGGACAACTATTGGTGCCGGACAAAAGGGGCAGGAAAAGAAGAAGAATTTAGTGAAAGAACCGCAATAGGAAGAGCCCAACACAGCCAAATTACTAATACAAGAGTATGTGTTTGATGGACAGACTCCAAGCAAGCATGCATCCAAGGAAGAATGGCTGAGATCCTACTGAGAGAGGGCTAATAAAACCTTCGATGAGACAACAGCACTATACAGTGAAGGCTCACGGTTGCCTCACCCCAATGTGGCATTGAAAACCATAAGAGATCATGCCACCAATACCCTTAGCTTAGCCTTGGCAATGGGGAACAAGGTGTCTGAGGTAAATGTGAACCTATCAAAGGTTCCCACTACTGACATCATACACCTAAACAAAGAGACTGGAGATATACTGAAAACCATATTTCTTAAGGCTACCATACAGATGTCCAAGCTGGAAGAGAGTAAGGAAAAACCTTCAAACCTTTTAAGAAAGGCGAGAATGGAGAATAAAGCAATCAAAGCCCAAATCAACAACTTACAAAAGGAAGCTATGCAAATGGAAGGATCTACACAAAAAGGGTGTTTGGCTCAGAAATTACTCAATGACAAAGAGAAGGAGATCCAAACCTTGAAAAAGAAGTTAAAAATCCCTGCCACCCAGCTCACTCAAGTGAAAGAATTGGCTGAATTTGAAAGGGAAAAAGAAGCATTGAATGCTGAACTTACTGGTTGCAAGGCTAAGTTACTGAATCTGAAAGAAAAAGGGAGACAATGGGAAGCAGATATTCAGCTTTTGAAGAATAGCGAAGCAAATTGAAAACTAGATTAGCAATGAAGGAAAGCGAGCTTCAAAGCAGGAGTACAGAGAATGCAATTCTGTCCACAGGTACGCATGGAGAGGTAAATACCAGCTCCATCTCCAAACCAATGTCCCGGATAGGCCTAAAGGATACCAAGCTCATTAAACTAAAACAACAGGTTGAGGAATTGGAAAAGGAAAGATTCAAAGAGAAACAAGGAAGAGAAAAATCCAAAGAGAAGTGCCAAGAACTGACTCAACGAAATGCTAAGTTGAGCCAACAGGTGATTGAAAAAATTTCCTTGCAAGGCTCTAGGAATCTGATCTAGGATCATATCATCATGGAAGCTAACAGGTTTCAGCCCTACCTTGATATTATTGAAGATTAGGAAATTGCTATGGGAGAAGCCAGGAAACAAGTCCAGATAGTAGCGGTAGAAGTGAACAAAAATCCTTTGGAGACCGCAAAGAATGCCCTAACCTTATTGAGTTCTCTGTCAGATGCATCCTCTAACAGATATGGTATTCAAAATAGGGTCATTGTTGTCTTTGTATCCAGAAAGGAAGTAGCTAAACACATGATGATGGAAACGGTGTGAGCCAAAATAGAAGTTACTAAGCACAAAGTCTGAGAAGTTGTCAAGTTGTTCAGACCACTTGTAAGCAGAGGGCTCTCCTTTTTCTGGCAAGAAAAGGGTCCTTTAATGTCCCAGAAGGAGTATCAGGAGTTCCTAGTACACTGCCAATTAGAACACAACAAATTTGGAGATATGCATCAAGCATTGTTGGGGAGGGTCCTTTTTGACAAACTGACCAGTGATTTTGAATTATTGTTTGATTTTAAATCCGCATGTTCCAAGGTCCCCAAGGCTTCATACCCGAAAGTGATGGAGCTCAAGGTGCAAGCTTACGACATGGTTGTTGCAAGCTTGCCTGGTCACGATTCATGGAGAATCATCCACCAATATGTGTCAGCCAAACTCAAAGCACACAAATAGAAGTAATGATGATAGTACATGAGAAATTTTCCCTATGTTGCACGCCCATCCCAATAGTTGTTTCTCTCAGTGATTTGTATAGTCATCACTTGCTAGACGAAAGTATGGGATTCTCTCATTCCTATTTCTTCCCGCGTTCCACATTTCATTGTCTGGCCATTTCATACAAGTAACAGCCAATATGCCACCTAAGAAGCTATTAAGGGATGTCCTTCTATTATAACGAATTTTTGGTTCACGGATGTTGGTCTGGGCAATCCTACTACTATAAATATACCTCCTGAAGAAGGAGAAGAGGTTGAAACCATTGTAATTTTGCTGTGTATGTTTTTCAAGAGAAGTTCAATATAATCGCAGATCTCATATCGACATTTTTCATACAGGGATTCATGTATCATTCGCACTTACAGTCTGTTATTTCCTTTCTTATGTGAATGTTATTCCAATTTTCCTTTTCCATTTTGTTTTCTTTCATATCTGAGACTTAGGGTATAATAGCTCAAAATTCATACTTGCTATGCTCCGTCTGTTGTTTCAGGTATTCACCAAAGTTTCTTCTAAAGTTGATGTAGAATTAATTTCTTACAATGCTTTGTATTGATGGTCTTTTCATGTTTCTCCTTTCCACCAAACAATTATGAATCGACTGTGATCGAGTGGCTACCTTGCCCCTGTGTTGAAATCGCTTGCATTTAAGTTCTGGTTATTTTTGTTGTATATCTTGACTCCATCAACCAATGGTGCTATGTTTTGTTTCAACCAACTTTACAGACTATTTATAGTTTTGTTTGCATATATATCTAGAATTGTTAACATTTGATGAGAGATCCCTCTCGGAAGAGAAGAAGGCCAGTTCTCTCTTCGAAAGTGGTTTTGTTGTTACCTGGGAGTAGGCCTTTTGCAACCTTTGGTTTGATTCCAGTGCTAAAAAACTGGCATCGTTGCTGGGGACAAGATTGAAGATCATCCCTGGGAAGAACGACAAATATTCAGAGGATAAAGAGTCTTTGTGGGTAAACAAAGATTCATACATGTGAAGAAGGTTGTATCATTTTCCCTGGCGACTGCACTGAAATATTCTGGAAGGTGACTCCATTGGGGAGACTGGTGATTAGAAAAAACGAGATTTCTGGGGACAGAAAAAAAATTATGAATTCGCTAGAAGGCTACATGTTTGTCCTGGTGAATCCACACCCACTTTGACTAGTATCGCACTAGATATCCTGGCTTCTGGAAAGATCCACACGAGAGGTAACCCTGATACTGATATTTTACTTAGTGTGGATAACCCAAAGAAAATACGTAGGAATAGAAATAAAGAGAAAGTGGGTTCTCCATTGTTTGGTACTTTGTCATCTCAATATTCATATGGCTTAGTTGAACCCAGGTGGGGGGTGTTACCACCTAAGTTGTACTTAGTGGTTTTTTATCAAGTGAGCCTGGTGAACTGGACAAGGTTAACTTGTTCGAACTTCAAAATATTTTGGAAGTACTTTCGGGAAGTGCTTGTTGTATCATAGCACATGTTCATACCCCATGGGGGAATTGTAATAAATGTTCTAGCATGATAGTGTCTGTAAAAGAATCGGTCTCTTAGACTTTATTTGTCAATCTGATCAGCCCAGGGTGTTTTTTCCCTTGGTTATTATTGGTTGTTGAACAATCGACTGATAATTGCTGAGTTTTTCACTCCATACCTCCAAAGTTGGGGTGGTCGGCTTGGCATTTAGGCCTATTTGAGGTTATTAGAGTCTGTGTGTCAATGTATAAGCATGCTAGACATCATTGTTGAGTCATATGAACATGTCTAAGTCCCCCTAGGTTTTTTCAATTTTTCAAATTTTTTAATTTTTCAGTGTTTTTTATTAAAATTTAATTTTTCCAAAACTTAGGCTATTTTTTAATAGTTTAATTGGAAAAATTGATTTTGTAATAAAAGTGGGCGAAATAATCGGTTTCAGTCATGTAGGTGCTCATTTTCAAGCTAAGAGCACCATGTAAACTCATGTGCCCACTATTTCCTAAGTTTTGAGTGATCTTCCATCACTCAGGTCAGAAATCCCTAAAAATAAATTATTGATTATTTTAATTAATAAATTGATGAATAATGGAGCAAATCCAAAATCATAAATCAGTGGATTCTCAGCCAATTTGATTGAAATCAATCAGATCTGGAGCAGATTGACTGGATATGACAAATCCTTGACTGAAGGAGGTGATAAAATCAGATCCAGAGTTGATCTATAGCTTTCTTCATGGGGAATTGCACCCTCTATCTCTCTCCTCCACATGTGTGGACTCTCCTGGATGCTCTGTGGGCCGATGTGTCGGTGTATGGGTTGATGTGTCAGCTCAATCAAGCCCCCAGTTGACAAGTAGGCTTAGTTCAGCTTCAGTTCTACATTGATGAACTCTTCATCAGTTGATTTCACTTGATTCCATGAGGAATTGCGCCCCCCCCCCCCGCTAGGCTGGATGGCCTATAATTTGTATATATCCTGCTTGAGGCTCCCTCTTCCAAGCTAGTTAGAGCTGGACTGAAGGGATTTCCATTGTAACTCTATATTTGATCATCATTTGTGAATAAAGAATATTTGGAGGCTATACTGTGTTGTGCATGTGTATGTGTGGATTCTCACTGTTATGGTGCTAATGTGGTAGCTGCAACTTCTTGCCAAATTCTGTGTTGTTTCTGTGTTCTGGCTTCAGGGATTCAGCTGAATCTAGTAAGGGTATAAAGGAGGAAAGCTAGATTGCCTCATCTTGTTTATCCATATGATGTATGCTCAAAAATTTCAGTTATATGCTTAAATAAGGTTATTTCTGCACAATCTTTCATTTTTGTAGCTTTATGCATCTATATCCAGATCTCACGAGGTGTGTGCAGGCTTGTGTTATTTAGTTGCAGGTTCTTGATTGGATGAAGGTGTGGATCTAGATTGAATCCATTCCTATCCAATAAGATCAAGACTCTGTCCCTCATCATTCCAAAAAAGGGCCTCCTTTCAGCTTTCTCCATTCAAGCAGCGATCCAACCTTCTCTTCTCTTCTTCTCATTTCTATAAAAAATCAACATTTTTACCCAGTTACTCTGTTCGTAGTTTTGATTCTTCTTAGATATATCATTTTAAAATTAATTTCAACATATATCTATCTTATCAAATCCTATAGTCTAGATCTTGCACTTAAAAAAGTTTCATAAGCATTCTAGATCTAGCTTTAGGGAAATCGTCTTTTTGCATGAAAATTTAAAGAAAACTTGTAGATCGCATACATTAGATTTCCTTTCGCTGTTATAAAATTTAATATTCTGCAATATCAGTTCATATTTCATTGTCTGCAAAAAAATCAAGCCAAGATCCCAAGGAAAGCTTGCTTTCCTTGGTTCCTTTTTCACCTGTTTAGCTAGTTTTAACTTCATTTTTCTTAGATAAGGTAGGCTGATCCAAAGGTACTCTTAAAGTGATTTTGGGTGTATGTTATTCTAACATGATTGATTTATTTTATCAGTTCTGACAGAAAAGAAAGGAATATTCTATCCGAAGTGGCCTCAGGAGCGTGCAAATCTCCCCAGGGGCCTCCCTTTTCACTAAAATCTTAAAATTTTGGCAAAGTTTTAAAATCTTGTTTTCAGCCTGTATAAGGATGAGGAAGTTTCTGATATTTCATTTTTTTGATATTGTAACCAATAATAAATAAAATTATTTTTGGAATAGGCTCTTTCGATCCCATTCCCCATCCCCCCTAGGGGGATTTGCGTCGGTGTCCTTTTCGTCGCTTTCTGCTCATTTATTTTTTAAAATAGCATTGATATAATTTGCAGGGTAGTATACTTGATTTTATTATTAATTTCATCTTCTAATTTTTATATTTCAAATTAATCTAAATACTTACCCCACGATTTCCCGATTGACCCAAAAGGGGAAAGAGATTCGTGGTAGGACTAATTAGAAAACTAGAATTGTGGATCTATTTTATTTTTCATCATTTATTTATCATAAATTATAAAATTAACCCCTCCTCGATTCCCCGATTGAGATCCACTTGGATCAAAAGAGGTTCCTGGAGGGTTTTCTTTTAAACAAGAACACCTAGCTTAAAACTTACTAAAATTGACAAGACTCCAGTGTGTATGCTCTGCACTTGGCTGCGGTTCGTCCGATCAGTCAAGCTGTATCAAAAGAACTTGGGTGACTAGTATAATTAGGACTCACTCTCCCCAATTGACAAACCATCAGGTGAAAATCCAACACCTAGATCAAACCTTTATGGTGGCAAAATACCTAAAGGAAGCGGGAACTTCTGAAAAGTGACCTTGGGGCACTGATCTCTGTCACACCCTAATGGGTGCGTTATGAACAATAGCCCTAGAGACTCCATTTCAGCCCACATATTCCTTGCGGGTAGCCATGAAGGTTTAGTTTTGGACACACTCCAAGTACTCTCCGGTATATCTGGAGTCCCCCTTTAGCATAATTTTAATCAACTCACACTTCAATTTTAACTTAAAATATACCAAGAGTCAATCGGAAAACACTTACTCCAAGCACATGCAAGTATATTGTTTCTATTTTCTTACTCCATTCTAAGGCACTTGTTATTTTCTTGTTTTATATATATATTGTGTCTCAGCATTGTGCTTTCATGTGTTGATCTTTTATATCTTGCCATATTTGATTCTCTATAAGTTAAATTGCAAACTTGTAAGCAACTCATTCAATTTAACATCACAACACTAAGTAATTATCCTTAGTAACTTAATAGGGTCTACCCCCCTTGGCTTCGTTAGGAGTTGAGCCTAAACAGAGGAGTTAAGAATAAGGTGACATCCTTGACTCGAGACTTGCCCCCAAGGACACACCGAGTGGCTTGAAGATTTCTGCCACGTGACCAAGTTGTGTGAAAGGCGGCAACACTTTTTGGCACTGTTGCCGGGGATAAATCTTTTTATTCCCACGTATGACTTAGCTTAACTTTTTTCTAAACAACTAAAAAGATAAAAACTTTTGATTGATCTAGTCTTTAAAAAACATAAAAATTAAAACTCGATCCATCTGGCGACTCCACTGTCTAACATCCCTTCAAGAATTTCTACTCGAAGAAACCGTCGACAATTGTTCAATCCTCTCCTTGATCCCGAAAGGTTTATTAGGGAAAGATTGAATAGGCAAAATTCTCATAGAAACCTTGAAGATTTAGGAGACCAATCCCTCTCAGATATCCATCACATATTTGTAGAGATTCATACCTTCCAATCTCCAGAAATGACAGAATTTTACAAATCCCTTGACTTTTCTCAGATAGTAGGTGCTCCACATGACATTCCAAATGATGCTATCAAGAAGCCCCGCATATTTGAGGGAAATAATGCCACTACTGCCAAGACTCATCTCCAAAAGTTTGAAAAGCACCTGAGTCCAAGAAACTCATGGTTGAGTTCCATTCAGGATTTTGTGGTGGACATTTTGCAGCAAAAACAACCGCCCACAAAATCCTTAGTGCAGGCTACTATTGACCAAACCTATTTTCAGATGTGCACAAGGCTGTCAGAGTTTGCCCCCAGTGTCAGTTATTCACCGAAAAGCAACAAATGAAATCCTTGCATCTAAATCCAATAGTAGTACAAGCCCCTTTTCAGCAGTGGGGGCTTGACTTCATCGGTAAGTTCAAGGATAACTCGAGCAATGGTTACTCTTGGATTCTTAGCGTCATGGATTATTTTACCAAGTGGGTAGAGGCAATACCCACCAAGAAGGATATTGATGTTATAGTCATGGATTTCTTAGAAGATAAGATAATCACAAGATTCGGTGTGCCAGCTAGAATAATCATGGATAATGGCCCATGTTTTGTCTCTTCTGAGATGTCATCTTTTTGTTTAAAGTACGGCATTATCCTATCTCACTCATCCAATTACTATCCACAAGGAAATGCTCTAGCAGAATCAAGTAACAAGAACTTAATGACCATAATCAAAAAAATTGTGGGCGACAATAAAAAGGCTTGGGATAGCAAAATCAAATTAGCACTATGGGCCGACATGATCACTAAGAAAATTTCAACCGGGAAGAGCCCTTTCTAACTAGTCTACGGCCTTGATGTCACCTTACCGATCCATCTAAAGCTTCCAGTTTATCAGCTTCTCCAAACCTTCAGCTCAGATCAAGAGGCCATCTAGAATAGAATAAACCAGTTGATCGAGCTAGATGAGAGCAGAAGAAACTCTCTTGACCATAGTATCAGAAATTCAGACAAGGTCAAGAGAGCCTTTGATAAGTCTACCCAGCCAAGGTCCTTCCAAGTAGGTGACACGGTTCTACATTGGGACAAACGATGGGAATGGGAAACATGGAAAGCTCGACAGCCTGTGATTGGGAGCATACATCATCGATGAAATAGCAGGAATGAACACCTTCTATATAAATGACTTGGAAGGAGAAACATTGAGCTTACCAGTGAATGGTTTCCTCCTCAAGCTGTTTTTCGCTGAGACAGTTTGATGCCTTTAGTGGCATCGGTGGTTTCAAGGCCAATTTCTAAACCTTGTCCTGCATGTATTTCTAAATTGTATATATCATATTGTTGTATCATAGATATTGTTGTATTATAGTTATTTTGTACCATGTTGAAAATTTTCTTTTGTATATTAGTTTTTGTAAAATATTCATTTTTGCACATTATAGATTAATTATGTACATTAGTTTGCTTTTATAGTTAATTTTTTTTCTTATATATACATGTTACTGACAAACTCTAATTGCCTTGCAGGACCCAGAGATTCTAGAGTTCTCACATCCTCTCCTTTGAACAGAATTATCAATCAGAGAATGTGTCCCAGATGGAGCCAGAATGTTACCACCTAAGTTGTACTTAGTGGTTTTTTATCAAGTGATCCTGGTGAACCGGACAGGGTTAACTTGTTCGGACTTCAAAAGACCTTTGTAAGTACTTATGGGAAGTACTTGTTGTATCATATCATATGTTCATACCCCATGGGGGAATTGTAATAAATGTTCTAGCATGATAGTGTCTGTAAAAGACTCGGTCTCTTAGAATTTATTTGTCAATCCAATCAGCCCAGGGTGTTTTTTCCCTTGGTTATTATTGGTTGTTGAACAAACGACTGATAACTGCTGAGTTTTTCACTCCAAACCTCCAAAGTTGGGGTGGTCGGCTTGGCATTTAGGCCTATTTGAAGTTATTAGAGTCTGTGTGTCAATGTATAAGCATGCTAGACATCATTGTTGAGTCATATGAACATGTCTAGGTCCCCCTATGTTTTTTCAATTTTTCAGTCTTTCTTATTAAAATTTAATTTTTCCAAAACTTAGAATATTTTTTAATAGCTTAATTGGAGAAATTGATTTTGTAATAAAAGTGGGCCAAATAATCAGTTTTGAGTCATGTAGGTCCTCATTTTCAAGCTAAGAGGACCATGTAAACTCATGGACCCACTATTTCCTAAGTTTTGAGTGATCTTCCATCACTCAAGTCAGAAAGCCCCAAAAATCAATTATTGATTATTTTAATTAATAAATTGATGAATAATGGAGCAAATCAAAAATAAAAAATCAGTGGATTCTCAGCTGATTTGATTGAAATCAATCAGATCTAGAGCAAATTGACTGGATATGACAAATCCTTTACTGAAGAAGGTGATCAAATCATATCCAGAGTTGATCTACAGCTGTCTTCATGGGGAATTGTGCCCTCTCTCTCTCCTCCACATGTGTCGACTCTCCTGGATGCTCTGTGGGCCGATGTGTCGACTCTCCTGGATGCTCTGTGGGCCGATGTGTCGGTGTATGGGTTGATGTGTCAGCTCAATCAAGCCCCCGATTGACAAGTAGGCTCATTTCAGCTTTAGTTCTACATTGATGAACTCTCCATCAGTTGATTTCACTTGATTTCATGAGGAATTGCACCCCCCTGGGTTGGATGGCCTGTAATTTGTATATATCCTACTTGAGGATCCCTCTTCCAAGCTAGTTAGAGCTGGACTGAAGGGATTGCCATTGTAACTCTGTATTTTATCATCATTTGTGAATAAAGAAGCTTTGGAGGCTATACTGTGTCGTGCATGTGCATGTGTGGATTCTCAGTGTTATGCTGCTAATGTGGTAGCTGCAACTTCTTGCCAAATTCTGTGCTATTTCTATGTTCTGGCTTTAGGGATTCAGCTAAATCTAGTAAGGGTATAAAGTAGGAAAGCTAGATTTCTTGATATTGTTTATCCATATGATGTATGCTCAAAAATTTCAGTTATATGCTTAAATAAGGTTATTTCTGCATAATCTTTCATTTTTGTAGCTTTATGCATCTATATCCAGATCTCACGAGGTGTGTGCAGGCTTGTGTTATTTAGTTGCAGGTTCCTGATTGGATGAAGGTGTGGATCTATATTGAATCCATTCCTATCCAATAAGCTCAAGACTCTGTCCCTTAGCATTCCACAAAAGGGCCTCCTTTCAGCTTGCTCCATTCAAGCAACGATCCGACCTTCTCTCCTCTTCTTCTCATTTCTATAAAAAATCAACATTTTTACCCGGTTACTCTATTCATAGCTTTGATTCTGCTTAGATATATCATTTTAAAATTAATTCCAACATATATCTATCTTATCAAATCCTATAGTCTAGATCTTGCACTTAAAAAAGTTTCATAAGCATTCTAGATCTAGCTTTAGGGAAATCGTGTTTTTGCATGAAAATTTAAAGAAAACTTGTAGATCACATACATTAGATTTCCTTTCTCTATTATAAAATTTAATATTCTGAAATATCAGTGCATATTTAATTGGCTGCACAAACAGCAAGTCAATATCCCAAGGAAATCTTGCTTTCCTTGGTTCCTTTTTCACCTGTTTAGCTAGTTTTAACTTCATTTTTTTTTAGATAAGGTAGGCTGATCCAAAGGTACTCTTAAAGTTATTTTGGGAATATTTTATTCTAACATGATTTCTGTATTTTATCATCTTTGACATAAAATAAAGGAATCTTCTATCCGAAGTGGCCTCAGGAGCGTGCAAATCCCCCCAGGGGTCTCCCTTTTCACTAAAATCTTAAAATTTTGGCAAAGTTGTAAAATCTTGTTTTCAGCCTGTATAAGGACCAAGAAGTTTCTGATATTTCAGTTTGATGATATTGTAACCAATAATAAATAAAAATATTTTTGGAATAGGCTCTTTCGATCCCATTCCCCGTCCCCCCTGGGGGGATTTGCGTTGGTGTCATTTTCGTCTCTTTCTGCTCATTCTTTTTTAAAATGGCATCGATCTAATTTTCAGGGAAGTATACTTGATTTTATTATTAATTTCATATTCTACTTTTTATATTTCAAAGTAATCTAAATACTTACCCCACGATTTCCCGATTGACCCGAAAGGGGAAAGAGATTCGTGGTAGGACTAATTAGAAAACTAGAATTGTGGATCTATTTTATTTTTCATCATTTATTTATAAGCAATTATAAAATTAACACCTCCTCAATTCCCCGATTGAGATCCACTTGGATCGAAAGAGGTTCCTGGAGGGTTTTCTTTTAAACAAGAACACCCAGTTTAAAACTTACTAAAATTAACAAGAATCCAGTGGGTATGCTATGCACTTAGCTGCAATTCATCCGATCAGTCAAGCTATATCAAAATAACTTGGGTGACTAGTATAATTAGGACTCACTCTCCCCAACTGACAAACCATTAGGTGAAAATCCAACACCTAGATCAAACCTTTACAGTGGCAAAATACCCAAAGGAAGCGGGAACTTCTGAAAAGTGACCTCGGGGCACTGATCTCTGTCACACCCTAATGGGTGCATTATGAACAATAGCCCTAGAGACTCCATTTCAGCCCACATATTCCTTGCGGGTAGCCGTGAAGGTTTAGTTTTGGACACACTCCAAGTACTCTTAGGTATATCTGGAGTCCCCCTTTAGCCTAATTTTAATCAACTCACACTTCAATTTTAACTTAAAATATACCAAGAGGCAATTGCAAAACACTCACTCCAAACACATGCAAGTATATTGTTTCTATTTTCTGATTCCATTCTAAGGCACTGGTTATTTTCTTGTTTTATATATATATTGTGTCTTAGCATTGTGCTTTCATGTGTTCATCTTTTATATCTTTCCATCTTTGATTATCTATAAGTTAAATTGCAAACTCCTAAGCAACTCATTCAATTTAACATCACAACACTAAGTAATTATCCTTAGTAACTTAATAGGGTCTACCCCCCTTGGCTTCGTTAGGAGTTGAGCCTAAACGGAGGAGTCAAGAACAAGGTGACAGCCTTGACTCGAGACTTCCCCCCAAGGACACACTGAGTGGCTTGAAGATTTCTACCACGTAACCCAGGTGTGTGAAAGGCAGAAACACTTTTTGGCGCCATTGCCGGGGATAAATATTTTTATTCGCGGGTAGGACTTAGCTTAACTTTTTTCTAAACAACTAAAAAGATAAAAACTTTTGATTGATCTAGTCTTTAAAAAACATAAAAATTAAAACTCGATCCATCTGGCGATTCCATTGTCTAACATCCCTTCAAGAATTTCTACCTGAAGAAACTGTCGACAATTATTCAATCCTCTCCCTGATCCTGAAAGGTTTATTAGGGAAAGTTTGAATAGGAAAACTTCTTGTAGAAACCTTGAATATTTAGGAGACCAATCCCTCTCAGATATCCATCACATATTTGTAGAGAGTCATACCTTCCAATCTCCAGAAATGACAGAATTTTACAAACCCCTTGAGTTTTCTCAGACAGCAGGTGCTCCTCATGACATTCCAAATGATGCTATCAAGAAGCTCCCCATATTTGAGGGAAATAATGCCACTACTGCCAAGACTCATCTCCTAAAGTTTGAAAATCACCTGGTCAGTTATTGCAATAGTGCTACCTCTGACCATGAATATGTCAAAATGAAGCTCTTTTCTTTATCCTTAGAGGATGATGCTGCGGAATGGTATGGAGACCTTGGTGATGATTCATATAAAACTCTTAGTGAGTTCCTAGAAGGTTTTAAGAAGAAATGGAGGGAAAATAAAGAACCAAGACATTTTCTTGCTGCCCTTCATAATATAAAGAAGATGGAAAATGAAACCATTGATGAATTTAATACTAAGTTCATGCGTGTGGTTGCGGACCTCCCTAGAGAAATCAAGCCAAGGGATGCCTCCATCCTCATATCTTACATCGAAGCTTTCACTGGTGATTTGAGGTACCAATTAAGGGACAAAGATCCAGTCGATCTAAAAACTGCTCAATATTTGGCCGAGAAAATAGAAAAGAATATGCAATCTTCGGGCAAATCCAACATCCTAGGTTACACTAGGGGAAACACTTCGTACAACAAAGAGAAGGGAAAGTCCATTGAATTAGAGGAAAAGGAAACCTCTAAAGACCCCATGGAAAAGGTAACTAGCATGTTTGAAAAAGTGATGACTAGTCAAAACCAATTCATGACAAACCAATCTGTGCAACTGAATAATATCCAAAACAGAATAGTCACACTGGAGAGAAATAATGGACCTAGGAATTTTCAGCCAAAATAGAATCAAGTGTATCAAAAGAAGTTTCCTCAGCAAGAGCCTAGGATTCCAAACCAGTTAGACTCAACTAACCTCACAGATGAAGTAATTCCATGGTGTAGACCCTGTGAGCAATTCCACCCAGAAAGTACTTGCTACATAGCAAACCAAGTTATAGAACATGGGATGGCAGAGGTCAGTAATCAGGAAACAACATCAGGCAATTCGGATCATGTGTACATGGTAGGCTGAACCTATCCTCTATCAAACCAGCATTGGTAGAAGGCCATGGATTACAGTTTCAAGAAGGATCTCCTATCTAAGTTTTATGGTGTAATGCCTCCTCCAGAAGCAATTAAGGAAATGAAGGAGGCCAGGTTCAAGGGAGCTGTGTATCAAAGAAGAGAGAAGCCATCACCGTCTAAACAGTACAAGCCAAAGGTAACCACTCCTCCCCTCCCAGATCCTCCTATTGTCCCTGAGTCAAATATTGATATGGGAGAATGGATAAGTAGTGCTAAGATTCATGTTTATGCAACTAATGTCCTTAAAATTCCCAGTCAAAAGGAAAAGTTGTTGAAATCCTTAGAGGATAGTCAAAGTAAAGCTCATAATATTATCGAAGAGGATCCTCTTCCTAATAATAATGCTATATTTGAAGCTAAACATATTGAACCCATAGATATGCCCATAGTCCTCAACAGTGTTGATCCGAGAAGAGAAGACCACCCGCCTTTTTATGTCTCCCTCTTAGTTGATAAACTTCTCCTTCATAACTGTATGTTAGATTTAGGTGCTTCATCAAATGTCATGACAAGAAAAGTAATGGAGCAACTAAATCTAAGGGTCACCCGACCCTACCACAATGTTTGTGCCATGGATGCAAGAGAAGTTGAAGTGGTAGGGATAATCTTAAATTTACAAGTTAAGTTGGCTAAGTATGCTGATATCGACATGTCGATGGATGTGGTGGTGATAGATGTTCCAGATAATTGGGATATGTTGTTATCCAGAAAATGGGCCACAACTCTTGGTGGGCACTGTTGTCGTCTTTTCACACACCTGGATCACGTGGCAGAAATCTTCAAGCCACTCAGTGTGTCCTTGGGGGCAAGTCTCGAGTCAAGGCTATCACCTTGTTCTTGACTCCTCCGTTTAGGCTCAACTCCTAACGAAGCCAAGGGAGGTAGACCCTATTAAGTTACTAAGGATGATTTCTTAGTGTAATGATGTTGTACTGAATCAGTTATTTAGGAGTTTGAATATTTTAACTATAAACAATCAAGATGACAAGATACGAAGATACACAAGAAAGCACAAAGTTGATACACAATATATATATAAAGCAAAAATGACCAGTTCCTTAATAATGGAGTCAAAAGAGATCAGTGTGCTTGCATGTGTTTGGAATAAATGTTTTGCGATTGCATCTTGGTATGTTTTAAGTTAAAAAATGAAGTATGAATTGATTAAATTAGGCTAAAGGGGGACTCCAGATATACCCGAGAGTACTTGGAGTATGTCCAAAACAAAGCCTATACGGCTACCCGCAAGGAATATGTGGGCTGAAATGGAGTCTCTGGGGCTGTGTTCGTAACGCACCCGTTAGGGTGTGACAAAGATCGGCGCCCCGAGGTCACTTTTCAGTAGGTTCCCGCTTCCTTTGGGTATTTTGCCACCGTAAAGGTTTGATCGAGGTGTTGGATTTTCACCTGATGGTTTTTTAATTGGGGAAGGTGAGTCCTAATTATGCTATTCACCCAAGTGCTTTTGATACAGCTTGACTGATTGGACGAACCCCAGCCAAGTGTAGAGCATATACACTGGAGTCTTGTAAATTTTAATAAGTTTTAAAAGATGTGTTCTTGCTTAAAAGAAAAGCCTCCAAGAACCTCTTTCGATCCAAGTGGATCTCAATCGGGGAATCAAGGAGGGGTTAATTTTCAAATTTTTATAAACAAAAGATGAGAAAATAACACAACTACACAAATATGGTTTTCTGATTAATCCTACCACGAATCTCTTTCCCCTTTCGGGTCACTCGGGAAATCATGGGGTAAGTATTATGATTACTTTTGAAAGTAAGATATGGAATATGGAATTAACAAAAATATCAAATATACCACCCTGCAAATCAGATCAATTCTAGTAAAAGGAAATAAGCAGAAAATGACGAAAATGGCACCGACGCGAATCCCCCTAGGGGGGATGGGGAATGGGCTCGAAAGAGCCTATTCAAAGGATGATTTTATTACAGAAGTTACAATATCAAAGCACTGATAAAACATAGCTTTCTTGGTCCTTATATAGGCTGAAACCAATATCTTACAATTTATATAAAAAAATTACAAATTATGTGACAAAAGAGAGACCCCTGGGGGGATTTGAGCGCTCCAAAAGCCACTTTGGACAGAAGCTTCCTTTATTATCTGTCAGACCTGCTAAATTACAATGAGTGAATTATAATAACAAATTCCCCAAAGCACTTTAAGAGTGCCTTTGGGTCAGCCTACTTTATCTCAAAAAGTAATGAAATTAAACTAGCTAAATCGGCGAAAAAGGAACCAAGGAAAGCAAGCTTTCCTTGGGATCTTGGCCTGCTGTTTGTACATCCAATTAAAATCAATTATATTTCAGAATATTACAC
>LPNX010551650.1:1032223-1048205 GCA_001517045.1 Pseudotsuga menziesii | reverse complement strand
CTTTCCTCACGACACTCAATTTACCTGACTTATCGAGACTTACGAACGATCCTGTGGCTCATGACCCAGCTTGGCCGGCTGTCCCTACCAAGCTTCCTTCATACATACCTAAGTTCGAAGGCAAACCAGGAGAGGATCCGAGTGAACACGTTACGACATTCCACCTATGGTGCTCTTCCAATTCATTGCATCAGGACTCAGTCCGTTTGAGACTATTTCAACGCACCCTTACAGGGCCTGCGGCGAAATGGTATATAGAGTTACCTAGGGGTGCCTTTACTTTGTTCGACGACCTTGCGATGACTTTCCTTAATCACTTCCAGCTATCGGTACGTTATGATGTTGGTACTGAACGCTTGTCGACATTTCGGCAAGATAAAGCCACCCATATTTCTGATCATATTCAGGAGTGGCGTAGACGGAAGAGATTAATTAAAGCCTTTATACCGTCGGAGTTCCTCCTTGAGTGGTTCCTCAAATCTTTATTGCCATATATCGTGAAGGATGTTTCCACATCCGGAGTGCAGAATGAGGAACAAGCCATCTTTAGGGCACAGGAACTAGACTTGATCTATGCTCATTCTGGTTTGTTATATGAGATTATACCTAATGCCCCTCGTTCTAGTTTCGATCCCAAGGTCAAACCTGGACCACATGTCGATGGCATTGTGGGTAGTGTAAGTAAGAAACCTGTAGGTTCAGTTGTGAAACAAGTTTCTCAGTTTTCAATCAACCAATCTGCCTCAGGACAAGCTACGGCTTCGTCTCAGCCTGCCCAAACGGTGAATGTACTTGCTGTGCAATCGTCTGACCAGAAGGGTAACCAGCAACCCGGACGGAATAGAAAGAAGGGTAAAAACAATAATAAGAAGGGTGGGAATAAAAATGAGAATGCCAATAATAATGACAAGAACAATAAAAATGATGGGGGGGGACAAGTAGAATAAACGTAAGGTTAAGTTTCCTTGCAAGCTTTGTAAGGACGATCACCTCACTTACTTGTGCCCTAGGATGGATGAAGCTTCGAAGTTCATAGCACAGGGCCCAGCTGTGTTAACGAACCCTTTACCGCATAACCAGAATATGAACTCAAAGTCCCATGATCAATCTAGTGATGAAGATCCACCTGAAACTAGTGGTTGTGGGTGCATTAATATGGTCTATGCCGCGAAAGTTGTGACACATGCGAAAGATTATTCTTCGTCACAACCCAACCCAGGCAAAGAACCTGATCCACTAGGAACCCCTTTGCGCATTGAGAAACCTACGGATAAACCTGAAGCTGCACCTCGCATTCCTAAGGGGGTACTTAAGCGTTCGGGTCATAACCCAAATGCCCGAGCCGCCCAGAATTATTCAGTTGTCGAGGACTTGGGTCATACTCCTTGTGCGATGTCTGCATTGGAAGTGCTTCAGAGTTTTCCATTGCAAAGGAAGGCTTTTCTTTCCGCTCTTGGTGTGAATGGTGATGATTCTTCCTCAGTAATCAAATTTGAAACCGCGGGACATCAGCCTCGCTTGCCCTACTATGTGTCCCTTTTGGTGCATGTAGAATGTCTTAATATGATCAGAAAGCATACTATGATTGACGAGGGCGCTGCTGCTTCTGTGATGTCTTTGTCTTGTTGGAAGGGTCTTGGTTCTCCTGAGTTGTCAAAGTCTACGACCATGTTAACTTCTTTTGATGGGAGGTCGTTTAGGCCCCACGGGATCCTTCCTTCCCTTAAAGTCCATTTGGGAGGGAAGACCGTTGCGATAGAGGTTGAGGTGGTTGATGTGCCCCTTGACTACAACCTCTTACTGGGAAGGAATTGGATGTATAGTATGCAAGCCATTGTGTCTTCCGTATTTCACATTGTATGCTTTTCTCATAATGGGAAGATTGTGACGATTGATCAGATGAAATTCAAGAATCCGCCTGTTAGTGCATCTTCGGAAGCTTCGGTTCCGAAAGTTGAACATTCCCAGCCGGCAACTGGGAGTGTGGGTGTAGGTATGTATCCTTCCCTCATGGGAACCTTTAGTTGTCCTGCGCCCATCCTCATGATAGGAGCTCGTTTCAATGGTGCTTCCACGTCTACGAGATCGGTGCCTTTTCGCACAAATCATATGGAAGATCCTTGGATTCTTCCATCACCGAGTCCTTCGAGTGAGACCATTGAGACGAGTGTGCCGTTGCCTACAGTCATGATAGCTTACCAAGATAATCTTCAGTCTGCTGCAGAGCCTTGTTCTTCCTCTTCCCGGACAAAGGAAGAAGACCCTTATGTGTTGCCCGCATGGGCAGTACAGTCTTCTCATGCCCACGATTGCCTTGATATGGTTTTCCCTTCAGATGAAGCGATCATTGAGGCTATGTCGGGAGTTGAGCCACCATGGGAGGAACTCCATCATAGATCATATTTCCTTCCAGAGCTTGACCTTTTGGAGCATGAGGATTATATGGAGATTCTTAGACAGAAAGTTGGCAGGCCCATGATTCCATTAAGCTCTCCTGGTCAGATGGCTGATGGAAACATGGCAAACATATCGTCAACTATTCCTATCAACATTTCTCGCAATCCTGGTACAGTTGAGAATGTGTACATTGGGGCGGATTGTTCCCAAGATGAGATTCGTGAGTATACCGAGCTGTTCAAGGAATTCCGCGATGTTTTTTATTGGTCTTACGATGAGATGCCAGGGATTGACCCTCGGATTGTCAAACACGAAATTAAGACTTACCCCAACACGAAGCCTGTTCGACAGCGTTTACGCACGGTAAATCCTAGGAAAGCACCCGCCATAAAGGCAGAGATAGAGAAGCTATTGAAAGCTGGTTTCATCTATCTCGTTCCCTTGATGGAGTGGGTTTCAAACCCCGTTCCGGTGGATAAGAAGCAGGGAGCGATCCGTATATGCACTGATTTCCGTGATTTAAATCGTGCCTATCCTAAGGATAACTTCCCCACACCGTTTATAGATCATATTTTGGATGAGTGTGCGGGTAGCGAGGTGTTCTCCTTTATGGATGGTTTTTCTGGATATAATCAGATTCAAATTAAACCCGAGGACCAACATAAGACCTCATTCATTTGTCCTTGGGGAACATTTGAGTATCGAAAAATGCCTTTCGGCCTTAAAAACACCAGAGCTACCTTTCAGCGGGCGATGACCTTGATTTTCCATGATCTCAAGTCCATTATTGAAGTGTTTTTGGATGACCTCGCTACTCATTCTCATGTGAGGATGCGTCATTCTTATCACTTCAGATTGGTGTTCGAAAGATGCCATCACTATGCTGTTAGATTGAACCCTCATAAGTGCATCTTTTGTGTGAAATCAGGTCATCTATTAGGATTTATCATTTTGAAAGAGGGTATAAGAGTCGACCCCTTGAAAGTGGAGGCAATACTTCAGTTGTCTCCCCTGCGAAATATTCGTCATCTTCAGTGTTTGTAAGGCATGGCAAACTTCCTACAAAGATTTGCTGTCAATTTCGCCAATTTGACTAGAGGTTTCATGCGTCTCTTGAAGAAGGATACTCCCTTTGAATGGGATGAGCGAGCCCAGGAGTCCTTCGATGCACTTAAGAGAGCCCTAGCATCGGCCCCGGTGATTAGTCCCCCAGATTATAGCCGTGATTTCCTATTATATGTGGCCGCATCTTTAGAGACGATTGGGATGGTTTTGGTTCAAGAGGATGAGGAGCTCCAGGAGCATGTCATATATTATTTGAGACGAAACCTTATTGATGCAGAGATTCGGTATTCTCATGTAGAGAAGCTTGCCTTAGCCACCGTACATGCGGTGCAACGTTTGAGACATTACATTCTCCTTCGCCAAACTTTGGTTGTTTCCCATGTCAATCCATTTCAGTTCATCCTCACACGTAGGATGATTGGGGGAAAATATAATAAATGGATTGTCATCCTGCAAGAGTTTGATCTCGAGTTTGTTTCGGCAAAATCGAAGAAATCTTTAATCTTTACAGAGCTCATATAGGATTTTCCGAGCGAGGCTGAGGAGTTGGTATGTGAATATATGTTCGTTGATGAACACATTTTCTTGATCTCAACGGCTGACCCATGGTATAGAGATATCATAGTATATTTACAAACGCAGAGGACCCCTACTCACCTCTCGTGAGATGAGCGACGTCGATTACGTCATGTTTCCAAGAACTACCTCATAGTGGACAATACTTTGTACCGCCGTGGAGTAGATTCCCTTTTACGACATTGTTTAACTCATGATGAGGCTGAGGTAGTGCTTAATGATTGCCATGGAGGGGCGTGTGGTGGTCATTTATCTGGGCTTGCTACAACCCAAAATATTTTGAGAGTAGGATATTTCTGGCCGTCGATCTTCAAGGATTGTATTGAAGAGGTCAAGAGGTGCCACCCTTGCCAAGTGTTCGCACGTAACATGCACTCGAAGCCTGCCCCGTTACACCCTATTATCACCGCCGGTCCTTTCACCAAGTGGGGGCTAGATTTTATGGATTGCAACCCAGCTTCGGCTGGGGGGCACCATCATATCATAGTGGCTGTCGATTACTTCACGAAATGGGCTGAGGCAATGCCTACAGTAAAATCCAATGGTGAGACAGCCACCCACTTCATATTCAACCAAATCATCTCTAGGTTCGGGATTCCGAGAGAGCTTGTCACTGACCATGGCTCGCACTTTCAGAATCGTATGATGGAAGAGTTGGCATCCAAATTAGGATATAAGCAAGAACACTCCTCTTCTTACTATCCTCAAGCGAATGGACAGGTTGAAGCAGTGAATAAATCACTTAAGTCCATTCTCCAACGAACCATCACACAAAGCAAGACGAATTGGCATATTATGTTGTACCCTGCTTTGTGGGCATATCGAACCACGGTAAAGACTGCCACTGGTTTTTCTCCATATCAGCTTGTTCATGGAGTGGAGTCAATTTTTCCGGTTGAATGTGAAATTCCTTCATTGAAGTTAGCCGTGGAACTCTTACCAGACACTTCGCCTTTGGAGGAGCGTTTGGTTCACCTTGAGCAACTCAATGAGCAGCGTAGAGATGCCTTGGTGACTCTAGAGGTTAATAAGCGTCGTGTAAAGGCCCAATACGATAAGTATGTTCGTCCGAGAGTGTTTAGTGAGGGAGACTTGGTCCTTTTGTGGGATCAATCGAAAGAACCCTTGGGGGCAGGGAAGTTCAATCCTATGTGGCGTGGTCCTTATGTGGTCAAGTGTGTATTAGAGAAGGGTGCCTACGAGTTAGTGGATTACGAAGGGACAGCCTTGGTGGAGCCTAGAAATGAGCTCTATCTTAAAAAATACTATGCATGATCTTTAGCCAAGGTTGTTTGTTGTATATTATTGTACAGCTTTTTTGCATAGTTAGGTCTTGTTTATCATGATCGGGTTTGTGATTAGTCTCCATTTCTTGTGGCAGATTTCAATGGAATCTTCCACTTACATAGGATTCACGGATGGTGCAAGCCGTCACACTCAACACTTAGCCTCAGCTGCTTGGGTGATTTATACTCCTATGGGTCATGTACTGTCTTCAGGAGGTGTATGTCTACGACCATCTTCCAACAATGTTGCTGAATATAGTGTCGTTATCGAGCTTCTACGGGATGCCATTTCGCATGGTGTTCTCTCTCTTGAGGTACGTCTTGATTCAGAGTTAGTAGTGTCACAGCTAAATGGTTTGTACCATTTTAGAGATCCGACGTTATTGAGGAGATTCTTACGTGTGAGATTTCTAGAACGACAGTTTGAGAACATAACATATATACACATTCCAAGAAATTATAATCAAATTGCTGACTCATATGCTAACTATGTGTTAGATTGGAATTTGTTTCATTCATCATAAATTAATCATAAACACAAATTTTTACACATGTAAATAAATAAACCGATCACCATAAAAAAAAATTATATACATCAAAAATGTAGTAATACATAGTGTCATAATACAAAATTGGGGCTTTGAAAGCCACCATCATATACACGGTAGTACAAAATAGATACACTCCCAGGTGTCTATTCCTGTGGAGGTGGATGAGGGTTGTGATCATGATATGTCACCACGGCTCTAGCTAGCCGCCGAAATAAATGCACCCATGCGCGTGGTACACCCACCACCTGTCTCTGCATAGCCTCAGGCAAGTCCTCGACTTGCGCCATGGGAATCCTGTGAGTCAGTTGCACAAAGTTGGTATGGATGCTTTAGAGCATTCACTCCGCATCCACACCGGTGATATCGTCTCCTCTTCCCCTCCATCTATGACGTGGGAAGCCCTCTGGTCACCGTGGTCCCACATCTGCACATGAATGGTAGATGTCACTATGTATTGTCACCCAAAATCATGTCTTTTTGATTCCATTAATCAAGAAAACACAAAAAAATTAAATACTTCAAAAATTTTAAAAAGAGTAAGGGTCGAGATTCGTTACCTATGTCTCCATATGCTGACCCTGGTGGTAATGGCATGTCCGGGTCTCCCCGGAAGTCTATCCCTGCATAAGGGTAGTCCTCTATGGAAACAATCTGTCGTTGCCACCATGGAAAAAAGTCTGTTGGATAAGGGTTGGCCACCCTACCGCCCCCCAGTCTGCGCATCGCGTCTGCCCAACGTCGTTGGGCTGGATCTCGAACCCCATGGAGAGGAACATCCACTCTAGGGCTCAATCATGGAACACGCTCAAAGAAAAACGTGGTCAAGATACTACTGAACCCAAAGTTTCGTATCCTACCTGCCTTGCACTCACTGAGCTGATGTTTCATGTTGCTCAGTAGGGAAGTGCTCCAGTCATAGATGGTCGGTGTCATGCACTCCACCGCATAGAACATCAGTGGCCGAGAGGCCTGATGGAGTGATGCTAAGCCTGCTATCCTGCCCAGCGTCAGTAGTATGGCCTTTAGGCCCAGTACCTATGTAGCATTGGTGGGGACTTGGCTCCCCACCTTCTTCGTCTCTGGGTAGCAGTACACTGCTATGTACTCGTCGATAGTCAGCCCATGACCTGGCCCTCCTCGGGCACGAAGGTTCACCATCTTGCCTCGTCTAGATAGACCTGTGATAAAGTAGATATCCTCCACCTCAATGGTGAGGGACATGCCGTCTAGCCGAAATGAATCTGAGTCCGGATCCCAATAGTCTACAAGCATCTGTAGTAGTCCTGGTTTGGCCCTCAAGCAACCTAGGCACCAAAACTTGTAGAGTCCACATCTTCTGAGAACTTCTTGAGCCATTCTATCAGCCCTTACTGCTTCCTCTACATCACCATGCTCGCGTTCTCACCACTCTAGCACCATCCTGCATGAGAAGTTGACCAAAATTTCCATTAGATTCATATAAATCCTTATGCGCGGCGTCATACGCGGCTGTTTTGAAAACAGCCGCGTATGTACGCGGTTTCTGGTCCCTTTTCCGCGTATAGCCAGCCCTATACGCAGAAAAAGCCTTGATACCCGCGTGGGCTGTAGCGCTCATGTAAGTTTGGCCTTTAAAAATTCATTTGACCATGAAAAATTATAAAAATTGCATTGAAATGCAAGTAGAGAACATGAGTAAATACCTGGAAGAATCGGTTGCGAATTCCGCCAGCTGGATCTCCTGGAATTTGCAGTTGAATATCAGAGCTCAAATGGGTAAAAGTTTCTAATGATTTATATTTTTTACTATTTATAGAAAAATTTTCAAATATTTGAAAATTTTTACCCCCTTTCTTATAGTTTTGACCGTTTCTAACCTTTTTGGACCGTTTCTGACCTAATTTGTGATGTAGAAGACCATTTTCAGAGCTGTTTCAGCCTTTGGATTGACCCGTTCGTACTGATCTCAGGTATAACATCTATACTGGCATATAGGTTAGGTTCACCACCGTTTTCATTTTGCATGACCTTATGACCATGTCACTATATCCTTAGGTACGAACCCACTCTATTATGTCACGAAACCTTCTTGCTGCTATAGAAGTGGCATGATATGAGTGGTAGAGCCTCACCTTACATGGGTACCCTAGTTAGCGCCTTATTTGCATTTGGTTCCCATGCCGATGTCTCCCCCTTTAGGGTGTGGGAGTCCGTTGTATAGTATTTCCATGAAATTTAGCAAGAGCCTCATACTCCTCTTGATCTTATGCTGGCCTGTTTTCCCCCGGACTCCCCTTGTATCAAGTTGTGGATGCATTATCATGAGCTTTTCCTATCTTATTGAGCTTTATGCCGACTTCCCTGACATTGCGTTTCAGCCATATAGCCCGAGCTTGTCTCATGTCTAGCCATGCATAGCCTTTCTTTATATCTTTCGCAGCTTGATTCCCTTTTTACCAGGAGGGGATTTTCCCCCGAGTGTCGATATCCTACACATGTATCCTTGCATTGAGCATAGGTATGTTCCACTGCTTGGAACTAGTTTGTTTTCCTTTATGACACTCGTCTCCTCCTAGTTTGTAACTATAAAGCTAGTTTATTCTTTTTTCAAGCTTTTCAAATAACTGAAAAAGACCAAAAAATCAAAAAACCAAAAAGTCGGACAAGAAAAGATATTATCTTTGGCAGCTGTCGAGTCGTGTCGCCTTCGAACAGAGCACTGTATATCACATCGATTGGTTGGGTTATAGTTTGACTTTAGGAGCTGTACTCGTTATTTGAGTTTTATCTCCACCGACTGGTTAAGCTTCCAATCCCTATGGAGCCTCTATTGATGCCTCCTGCGTCATAGAGATGTCCCATTTTGTATATCGAGTCTATGCTACCTTCATTCAGTCACCATACACCGTTATTCTCTTGTTCAAAGGAAGTTGAAACCTGATTCCGCCATTCCTCAGCTATCTTGACTTTGCATGTCGGCCATTCCCGGTACAATTACTGGTTCGTGCACCTTATGATCGAGTTCTTCCATATTATATAGCCTTGCTGAGTACCTCATGTTGGATGATGGGGGATGCCCTAATGCCCTCCTTCCAGCAGATTTCATCCCATCGACTTTAGATCATTTGTTCTGGGATTGGAGTCTAGAGTCATTTTGAGTGCCTTGAGACTTGCAGTCATCAGTGGCAGGTTCTCTCGCCATCGACAGTTTTGGGAATACATCAATGTCCCCTGATCGATGGATTCTCTCAAGTGTTCGACCTCAACACATTTATTCACACTTGTTAGTTTGCACTCTAGTACCTTGATTCCCATTTTCATTATTGGTGGGTGATCTCGCGTCTGTTTACGGTATACATCAATGACCGGTAATCAGACGATGGACTACTATGTTCGACCTCAACACATCTATTCGCATAGTAGGACATGTACTCGTAGTGGTTTGTGTAGAAGACCTTCCAGATTGGTGGCATCGACTATATGCTACCTCCTTGATCGTGCCTGTATTCATGAGATTTCAGCTCTCGTGACTTGTTCCAGTGTATGTCAGATATTTCCAGCCACTATGGAGATCTTGATCTGTTATATACCTTCAGCCTTTGTGGAGGTCATGGTTCTTTGTATATCTTCATCATGGAGATTCTGATCTATGTATATTGTACGTGGCAATGACCACATATGTTCTATCTTGTTTCATGCCTATTCATGGCCATTGTACTCTTATGTATCCGGGACTGCTAGATGTATTTACAGTTATATGCAGAGTTGTATTATGGTATTATGTTGATTGGGTGGCTGGTATTCCATTTGGGTACCTTCATCACTTCACTTCTAGGATGGACTTATAATGTATTTTGGCCATCATATAACCCCTCTGATCTCATACATTAGGGGGCATCTGTTATAGCGGATTTCACCACACTAGGTGAATCACACATTGTATGGCCTTCCCCTGTCCCGCTGCAGACTCATTAGCCCCTATGGACCATTTTTTGTCTTTTGATGTATCATTGACCATCCCTAAAAACATTAGAAAAATGATATACGCGGCCTTTTCCCCGATAACCGCGTACATACGCGGATATTCCCTCTATAGTCGTGTACATCGGGATGTGTACATAATCCAAAACTGTTGGAGCGTTCCTTGACTTGGATCCAACTCATATGACTCCTGGCCTTCCATATGCCTTGAGATCGCACGGATTCGACCTTTCAGTATCCATTTGAAAAGCTATATAAGGAATCCATTGAGACATTGGAAGCATAAGAGAGAATTGAGAGTATCGAAACTATAGTCCATTGTTGCCAGAACTATACTTGAGTCTGCATCCCTTTGTCCCTATGGAGCACTGTTGTGTTCTTCCCAAGCATTAGAGGAAATTTGGGGTCTAAAATGGGCCTCCTAAGGAAAATAATAAAATAATAGTTAAAATAATAAAATAATAGTTAAAATAATAAAATAATACTTATTAATTTTGGAGGAAGAATGAAAAAAACTACTTTTTGTGTTCGTATTTTCGACATATCTCCTTATGTATTTACTCAAATTCTGAGTGGGAGAGCTTGTTGGATGAGGAATTTGATTCCACATCCAACGAGTACCCACACTGCATACTTTTGATGGACCCCGCTACCCCAAAAACAAGAAATACTTGAAAAAACGTGATGATGATGTCATCATCACGCTTTTTCAGGTATTTCTTGTTTTTGGGGTAGCGGGGTCCATCAAAAGTATGCAGTGTGGGTACTCGTTGGATGTGGAATTAAATTCCGCATCCAACGAGCTCTCCTGCTTGAAATTTGAGTAAAAAGTCATGGAGATATGTCGAAAATATGAACAAAAAAAGTAGTTTTCTTTTATGACAAATATGTCAATTCAACCATTATGGTTGACTCATTTTATTGAAATTCTATTGGTTCTTGAATTCCAACTCACAAAATTTGTTGTTGGCGCATTTTCTTATAAGGCCCATTTTAGACCCCAAATTTCCTCTAATGCTTACCCTTTGTTAGTGAGCTTGCTATCAGAGTGATGGAGGATTGAGGTGGTGGAGGCCCAAGTGGGGGATTCAGTTTCTCCGGTTCGCAGACGTGCCGTCAGAGGTTGTTAGTTGTAATCTCTGATTCATATTAATAGAAGTATCTTTTCCTGTCCAGTAATGTGTATTTGAATGAATATTGTACCCATTGGAATATGTCAAATGCTTATACATTATTGATTATATATGCTAGAATAGATCTAACACCATGAAATATAGTATGCTTGTATTGTTTACTTGTTGTTGAGGACGTGCTATAACAATTCAAGCTGAAGATTGGAAAGCTCAATGGGGATCTACTTCAACCGTCTGGAATAAGGTATGAGGTTCGATCCTTTAGTGTTAGATGTTTTATTTCTATTGCATATTGGGAAAGATTGATTTCTAGAGTCTAGCTGTCTGTTGTGGTACCCCAAGCCATAGGAATTTCTCTCCGTAACAACAACTAACTATTGTTTGACTAAAGATGGTTTGGGTTGGAGAAACCATGATGGTTTAATACTTAGATGTGTCGATGAACCTGAGTGCAAGAAACCCATGGTTGAGTTCCATTCAGGATTTTGTGGTGGCCATTTTGTAGCAAAAACAACTGCCCACAAAATCCTTAGAGCAGGCTACTATTGGCTGAACCTATTTTCAGATGTGCACAAGGCTGTAATAGTTTGCCCCCAGTGTCAGTTATTCACCGGAAAGCAACAAATTAAATCCTTGCCTCTAAATCCAATAGTAGTCCAAGCCCCTTTTCAGGAGTGGGGGTTTGACTTCATCAGTAAGTTCAAGGATAACTCGAGAAATGGTTAGTCTTGGATTCTTACCACCATGGATTATTTTACCAAGTGGGTAGAGGAAATACCCACCAAGAAGGGAACCGATGCTATAGTCATGGATTTCTTAGAAGATAAGATAATCACAAGATTCGGTGTGCCAGCTAGAATAATCATGGATAATGGCCCATGCTTTGTCTCTTCCGAGATGTCATCTTTCTATTTCAAGTACGGCATTATCCTATCTCACTCGTCCAATTACTATCCCCAAGGAAATGGTCTAGCAGAATCAAGTAACAAGAACTTAATGACCATAATCAAAAAAATTGTGGGCGACAATAAAAAGGCTTGGGATAGCAAAATCAAATTAGCACTATGGATTACTAATAAAAGTTCAACTGGGAGGAGCCCTTTCAAACTAGTCTACGGCCTTGATGTCACCTTACCGATCCATCTAATGCTTCCAGTTTATCAGCTTTTCCAAACCTTCAGCTCAGATCAAGAGGCCATCCAAAATAGAATAAACTAGTTGATCGAGCTAGATGAGAGCAGAAGAAACTCTCTTGACCATAGTATCGGAAATTCAGACAAGGTCAAGAGAGCCTTTGATAAGTCTACGCGGCCAAGGTCCTTCCAAGTAGGTGACACGGTTCTACGTTGGGACAAACGATAGGAAAAACCTGGGAAACATGGAAAGCTCGACAGCCTGTGGTTGGGAGCGTACATCATCGATGAAATAGCAGGAACAAACTCCTTCTATCTAAATGACATGGAAGGAGAAATATTGAGCTTACCAGTGAATGGTTTCCTCCTCAAGTTGTTTTTCACCGAGACAGTTTGATGCCTTTAGTGGCATCGGTGGTTTCAGGGCCAATTTCTAAACCTTGCCCTGCATGTATTTCTAAATTGTATATATCATATTGTTGTATCATAGATATTGTTGTATTATAGTTATTTTGTACCATGTTGAAAATTTTCCTTTGTATATTAGTTTTTGTAAAATATTCATTTTTGCACATTATAGATTAATTATGTACATTAGTTTGCTTTTATAGTTAATTTTTTTTCTTATATATACATGCTACTAACAAACTCTAACTGCCTTGCAGGACCCAGAGATTAGAGTTCTCACATCCTCTCCTTTGAACAGAATTATCAGTCAGAGAATGTGTCCCAGATGGAGCTAGAATGTTACCACCTAAGTTGTACTTAGTGGTTTTTTATCAAGTGAGCCTGGTGAACCGGACAGGGTTAACTTGTTCGGACTTCAAAAGACTTTTGGAAGTACTTCTGGGAAGTGCTTGTTGTATCATATCACATGTTCATACCCCATGGGGGAATTGTAATAAATGTTCTAGCATGATAGTGTCTGTAAAAGACTTCGTCTCTTAGACTTTATTTGTCAATCCGATAAGCCTAGGGTGTTTTTTCCCTTGGTTATTATTGGTTGTTGAACAAACGACTGATAATTGCTGATTTTTTCACTCCATACCTCCAAAGTTGGGGTGGTCGGCTTGGCATTTAGGCCTATTTGAGGTTATTAGAGTCTGTGTGTCAATGTATAAGCATGCTAGACATCATTGTTGAGTCATATGAACATGTCTAAGTCCCCCTAGGTTTTTTCAATTTTTCAATTTTTTTAATTGTTTAGTGTTTTTTTATTAAAATTTAATTTTTCCAAAACTTAGGCTATTTCTTAATAGTTTAATTGGAAAAATTGATTTTGTAATAAAAGTGGGCCAAATAATTGGTTTTAGTCATGTAGGTGCTCATTTTCAAGCTAATAGCACCATGTAAACTCATGGACCCACTATTTCCTAAGTTTTGAGTGATCTTCCATCACTCAGGTTAGAAAGCCCCAAAAATCAATTATTGATTATTTTAATTAATAAATTGACGAATAATGGAGTAAATCCAAAATCATAAATCAGTGGATTCTCAGCCAATTTTATTGAAATCAATTAGATCTGGAGCAGATTGACTGGATCTGACAAATCCTTGACTGAAGGAGGTGATCAAATCAGATCCAGAGTTGATCTACAGTTGTCTTCATGGGGAATTGCACCCTATCTCTCTCCTCCACACGTGTGGACTCTCCTAGATGCTCTATGTGCCGATGTGTCGTTGTATGGGTTGATGTGTCAGCTCAATCAAACCTCGGTTGACAAGTAGGCTCAGTTCAGCTTCAGTTCTGCATTGATGAACTCTCCATCAGTTGATTTCACTTGATTCCATGAGGAATTGCGCCCCCCCTGGGCTGGATGGCCTGTAATTTGTATATATCCTGCTTGAGGCTCCCTCTTCCAAGCTAGTTAGAACTCGACTGAAGGGATTGCCATTGTAACTCTATATTTGATCATCATTTGTGAATAAAGAATCTTTGGAGGATATACTGTGTCGTTCATGTGTATGTGTGGATTCTCAGTGTTATGCTACTGATGTGGTAGCTGCAACTTCTTGCCAAATTCTGTGTTGTTTCTGTGTTTTGGCTTCAAGGATTCAGCTGAATCTAGTAAGGGTATAAACTAGGAAAGCTATATTGCCTGATCTTGTTTATCCATATGATGTATGCTCAAAAATTTCAGTTATATGCTTAAATAAGGTTATTTCTGCATAATCTTTCATTTTTGTAGCGTTATGCATCTATATCTAGATCTCACGAGGTGTGTGCAAGCTTGTGTTATTTAGTTGCAGGTTCCTAATTGGATGAAGGTGTGGATCTAGATTGAATCCATTCCTATCCAATAATCTCAAGACTCTGTCCCTCAGCATTCCACAAAATGGCCTCCTTTCAACTTGCTCCATTCAAGCAATGATCTGACCTTCTCTCCTCTTCTTCTCATTTCTATAAAAAATCAACATTTTTACCCGGTTACTCTGTTCGTAGCTTTGATTCTGCTTAGATATATAATTTTAAAATTAATTCCAACATAGATCTATCTTATCAAATCCTATATTCTATATCTTGCACTTAAAAAAGTTTCATAAGCATTCTAGATCTAGCTTTAGGGAAAACGTCTTTTTGCATGAAAATTTAAAGAAAACGTGTAGATCGCATACATTAGATTTTCTTTTGCTGTTATAAAATTTAATATTCTGCAATATCGGTGCATATTTCATTGGCTTCACAAACAGCAAGCCAAGATACCAAGGAAAGCTTGCTTTCCTTGGTTCCTTTTTCGCCTGTTTAGCTAGTTTTAACTTCATTTCTTTTTAGATAAGGTAGGCTGATTCAAAGGTACTCTTAAAGTTATTTTGGGTGTATTTTATTCTAAAATTATTGCTGTATTTTATCAGTTCTTACAGACAATAAAGGAAGCTTCTGTCCGAAGTGGCCTCAGGAGCATGCAAATCCCCCCAGGGGTCTCCCTTTTCACTAAAATCTTAAAATTTTGGCAAAGTTGTAAAATATTGTTTTCATCCTGTATAAGGACTAAGAATTTTCTGATATTTCAGTTTGCTGATATTTTAACCAATAATAAATAAAATTATTTTTGGAATAGGCTCTTTCGAGCCCATTCCCCATCCCCCCTGGGGGGATTTGTGTCGGTGTCCTTTTCGTCACTTTCTACTCATTTCTTTTTTAAAATAGCACTGATATAATTTTTAGGGTAGTATACTTGATTTTATTATTAATTTCATATTCTACTTTTTATATTTCAAAGTAATCTAAATACTTACCCCACGATTTCCCGATTGACCCGAAAGGGGAAAGAGATTCGTGGTAGGACTAATTACAAAACTAGAATTGTGGATCTATTTTATTTTTCATCATTTATTTATCAGAAATTATAAAATTAACCCCTCCTTGATTCCCTGATTGAGATCCACTTGGCTCGAAGGAGGTTCCTGGAGGCTTTTCTTTTAAACAAGAACACCCAGTTTAAAACTTACTAGAATTGACAAGACTCCAGTGTGTATGCTCTGCACTTGGCTGTGGTTTGTCTGATCAGTCAAGTTGTATCAAAAGCACTTGGGTGACTAGTATAATTAGGACTCACGCTCCCCAACTGACAAACCATCAGGTGAAAATCCAACACCTAGATCAAACCTTTACGGTGGCAAAATACCCAAAGGAAGTAGGAACTTCTAAAAAGTGACCAAAGGGAACCGATCTCTATCACACCCTAATGGGTGCATTACGAACAATATCCCTAGAGACTCCATTTCATCCCACATATTCCTTGCAGGTAGCCGTGAAGGTTTAGTTTTGGACACACTCCAAGTACTCTCGGGTATATCTGGAGTCCCCCTTTAGCCTAATTTTAATCAACTCACACTTCAATTTTAACTTAAAATATACCAAGAGGCAATCACAAAACACT
>LPNX010551650.1:1004950-1031908 GCA_001517045.1 Pseudotsuga menziesii | reverse complement strand
AACAAGGTGACAACCTTGACTCGAGACTTGCCCCCAAGGACACACCGAGTGGCTTGAAGATTTCTGCCACGTGACCCAGGTGTGTGAAAGGCGACAACAGAGGGTTAGGGCCAAAATACTACTAACCAAATCTAAATCTAAATTCAACATGAGAAAGGATAGGGTTGACCCTAACACACTGCGATCCTATCTGCTTGATTCTTTGTGGCTGACACTAGAAGCCCCACCAAAAGATGAAGAGATAGCCTCTATCTTTCAAGACACCCAGTCTCCCAATCCCTTGTCTATTCCTAGCTGACTCACCCCGTTAGCCCTACCTCTAGTCCTGCACGACCTCCCCATGAATTATGCCCAAAGAATCACACTCTATGATGGGGAGGGAAATGTTTCAGCAAGGTACCATGTGGATAAGTTCAATGACTTCATTGACCTAGAAGAGGTAGATGATGAAGATGTAAAAATGTGGTTATTCGCTCAGAGTTTGTCTAGGGAAGCCAAGAAATGGTATAAATATTTGCCGCCTAGGTCTATCCGTAGCTTCGTTGGCTTTTAGACCATATTTCTAGAAATGTGGGCTAATAAAAAAATCCCACTGTAGGTTTTGTCTTAATACAATAATCTCAAGAAAGGATTTTTTTAATCTGTCCATGATTTTTCTAGCCGATTCATGCTGGTCTACAACTCGATACCTGCTGATATCAAACCTTCACTCGGGGCAAGATTAATTTCATTACGTAGACGCATTTGACAATGATTTTTCTTTTTTATTAAGAGAAAGAAAGTAAAACGCCCTCCCAGCCATGTTCACTTGTTAGTTTTTCATCATATAAGTTAGCATTATGATCTTAGGATCTTTCACTGAGAGAATAACAAGCACAACAATAATACATAAGCACATCACAAGAGACAAGAGACACAAAGAGTTTTCCTCGAGGAAACCATAAAGGAGAAAACCCCGCAACTTCCTCAGAGATAGAATTAGCACCAAAATGGTAAAACCAGAAAACAGTAAGATGTACTCCCGACAGCAGTAGTCTTCTTCTTGTCTAGCCCCAGTGTATTTCCTTCCTCACTAGTGTGCCACACTTGAGTGAGTGAGTGATGTGTGTTGCAAGTGATAAATAGAGAGGCTCTCACTCTCTATTTATATTCTTCCGTTCACTTGAAGTGCACTCCAACATGTCGGCCTCACTTAACAATTACTTACTAGAGCCGACATCTCTAGGAGTGTCTAATAACCCTAGTGCGCCACCACTTGTGGGGAATTTACCTCCTCTGACCAATAGGAGGGTAACACAATGGTGGGGACTATTACCCCGACTTACATTGACTCACCTAGGGTTGAATTCACTAGGGTAGTATAATAACGCAAGGGCCCCACAACTGTGGGGACTTTAACCCTTTACCAATAAGAGGGTTACCCACAATGACTTGACATGACTTTATTATTATATAAACTTCTCGTTCAGAACATCAAGGAATGACATGACTCAAATACATCCTAGAATAAACATCGGGTTACAATAGATAAGAAATACAAGTGAATACATTCTGATGTTACAATTACATCAACATCACTGGCGCCCTAGAAGTAGAGGCCAACATGATGGAATGTGGGAAAATTAGACTGAGGATGGAGATCGATAGAAGGAAGGGTAGAGAAGAGGCACACCCCACTACTTCCGCCTCTTCATCCAGTGATATAAAATTTGAGATGATGCTCAAAACCATGGAAAAGTTGATGGACAGGCTGACGCTAGAGGCCAAGTTGATGAACCAAGAGCAGAACGAACCTCAGATAAGGAATCCCAATTTTAGGCGGCAAGTCCCTCCCCCGCTCCAACCAAATAGACCAAGGGATGTGAGGAACCCGAGAAACCAAGAAGAGTAGCCAATCAGGCCTCCTCTCCCTGAGAACTATGTGGCTACAGAAGATGAAGCTGAATCCACCGAATATCATATCCATCATTTCAGCGACCTGGACTCTGAGATTTACTTGACAGAAGAGGAACATGATATGTTCACTCAAGTGGATGAAAATACCCTAACAGAGGAATTAGAGAAATATAATAAAGGGTATATGCATGCTATAGACGATGTCAGGAAGATCAAGTTGAGAAGTAGGGACATTGCTATACATAAGAAAGGTGGCGACTCTACTGGCGATGCTGCAATACATAAGGGAGGGTTAAATATGAACCAGCCTTCTAGTAGTTATATCGACCCAGGGACAGGAAATGAAAAACAAAAGGGGCTGATGGCACCTAGAGAGGTGGAAAAAGAAAGTAGTAATGTGAGGGGGTTGGAACCAGTGGCACCTGTCGAGCTGAGCAAAGCCCTCCCAATGTTTAGCCTCCAAAACAAGCTAGCTAAGCTAAAGGTATTGATTCCTTTCAATGAGTTGTTGAGGAATCAAGAGTACAGGGACACAATTACGAAGATGATTGCAAATCAAGGGGAAGCTCACCTTGATATCTTATATATGACTAAAGACAATCCCACTATTATTCTAGGATCTAAGATCGACATCCTGGACAGCGATGACAAGGAGGTTCCCCTCTTTTACATGAGCTTGAACGTGCATGATATGTTGTTACAAAATTCCATGCTGGATTCAGGAGCCTCACACAATCTGATGCCAAAAGGAGTGGTGGAAAGCCTGGGTTGGAGATTACTAGGCCTTATAAAGATCTGTATTCCTTTGATTCTAAAAGGGTGAAATGTCTGGGACTGATCAAAGACATGGTGGTTTCTTTAAACAAGCTGCCATCTAAAATTGTGGTCATGGAAATCATCGTGGCTGACATTCCTCCCAATTTTGGTATTTTGCTATCAAGATCTTGGACTTCGAAGCTGAAAGGCATATTGCAAATGGACATGGCCTATGCAACAATTCCTATTCGGAATGAAAGAAAATTGTTATATAGTGAGAAGGGGTTGCATTATGTTGTGAGTAGTCAGACTCAGCCTGACATCCATCATGTTTATGCCGTCAACACGGACTTGGGGTCCTCTATTTTCTTCAATGATTTATATCCTTGGAACTCAAAAATCATTGGGCCACAAAAATATGAAAAAGAAGCCAGTGAGCTAAAGGATGAGGAAAGAAAGAAAAAGGACGAGGGACTATGGAGGATGTATTTCGACGGCTCAGTGTCTAAAGTGGTTGCTGGCGCAAGTGTGTATATTATCTCCCCCATTAAGGATACCAAATCTCACTCTTACAAGTTGATTTTTGAATGCTCTAACAATGTAGCAGAGTATGAAGCCTTGTTGCTGGGTCTACGTGTGCTGAAATATTTAGGAATGAAAAGGGTCCAAATTTTTGGGGACTCAGAGCTTGTAGTAAATCAAGTGAATGATATCTATTAGACTAAACATCTGATAATGAGAGCCTAGCAGAATGAGGTATGGGATATGTTTAGGAATTTCTTCACTGAACATACAGTCCAAGTGATTCCCAGAGACAAGAATGCGGTGGCAGACTCTCTGGCGACTGCAGCAGGGAAATTTGAAGCTCATGCGGAGGGAAAAAATAAATATAAAGTGAATATTGTAAATAGACCTTCCATACTAGATAACACTAAATATTGGCAAGTCTTTGAAAATTATATGCAGATCAAAAGATTTCTGGAAATGTCTAGTGAGTTTGTGAACACTCACATTGATGAAGGCGGCGCTGACCCCGAAAAATTCCTAGACATTGAAGAGGAAGGGGAAGAAGCCATCGGAATGGGGAAAGAAAAGGACTCCTTGGGAGGAAAGGATATAGTCCATTTGAAAAGAAACCATATTCCCAGGGGCTTGATCCCTTTAGAGTCCCTTTTCAACCAAAATGACGTAGCCAAAGATCCAAAGGGCGAGCCTGCCACGAATGTCGTCGAAGATATAAATATCAGCACTGAAGATGATCGAAAGATTATAAAATTGTCCAAAAAATTACCCACTAAAGAAAAAGAGGGGTATGTGAAAATGATGAAGAAGTACACAGATGTGTTTGGATGGAGTTATGAATATCTCAAAGAGTATGATACTTCCATGATCTAGCATACTATTCCAATCAAACCCAGAGAAAAACCATTCAGGAAAAATATTAGGAGGATCAATCCAAAGTTAGTTTCCATCATTGAAAAGGAAGTAAAAAGGTTGTTTGATGTGAATATAATAGCGACTTTGAGGTTTTCCAAATGGGTAGCCAATTTTGTTCCTGTTCGAAAAAGGAATGGGGAGATAAGGCTATGCGTGGATTTCAGGAATTTGAACAAGGTCTCTTTGAAAGATAATTACCCTTTGCCGAAAATGGACCAGATCCTACAAAGGGTGGTAAGCTCAGAGAGGATATCCACTATGGATGGTTTTTTCGGGTACATCCAGGTGAAAGTGTTTCCTGAAGACCAAGAGAAAACCACTTTCACCACACCTTGGGGTACCTTCATGTACGCAAATATGCCATTTGGGTTAATGAATGCTGGAGCAACTTTCCGACGTGCCATGGATATCGCTTTTGCAAATGAGAAAGAAAAATTTCTAGTGATATACATGGATGACATTACTATGCACTCCAGATGGGCTAAAGACCATATCAAGCACCTGGAAAGAGTTTTCATTAAATGAATAAAGTATGGCATTTCCTTGAACCCTAGAAAGTCGAACTTTGCTCTGGAAGAAGGAAAATTGCTACGGCACATTATCTCAAAAGAAGGGATTAGGATCAATCCAGACAAGGTAAAAGGAATCTTGAAGGTTGAAGAACCAAGCAGAAAGAAAGAAATCCAATATTTCATTGGTTAAGTCAATTTTTTGAGAAGAGTCATCCCTAGCTTCACCGAAATCCTGATGGACATTACTTACATGATAAGGAAAGATCATGAAATCAAGTGGATGGTAGGAGCCAAGAAGGATTTCAAAGATATAAAGTAGGCCATTATAGAAGCTCCTGTACTAGTCATCCCAGATTTTGAAAAGAATTTTTTGGTATTCTCCTATGCTTCAGAACACACTGTAGTGGCAGTGTTGCTACAAAAGAATGATTAGGGTGAAGAACATCCTATAGCATTATTCAGTAAGATATTTAGAGATGGAGAACTGAAATATAGCATAATGGAAAAACAACCCTACGCCTTGGTTAAATCCTTGAAGGATTTCAGAATCTATCTCCTTCATTCCCACATAATCGTCTTTGTACCTTGCAGTGTAGTGAAGAGCATACTTACATAGCCTGACCCGGAAGGAAAGAGGGCCAAATGGGTTACAATGCTCCTAGAATATGACATAGAAATCAAGCTAATGAATTTGGTCAACGGGCAGGGATTGGTTAAGATGACGATGGATTCCCATTGTGACTCTCTGTAGCTGAATTTTCTTTCTTGTCAGTTTGGTCAAGAAGAAGCTGAGGTGCAAGTGAAGCTCGATTTCTCTGCATCCCCTTGGTATGCTAACATTTTTTTTGTATTGCATAATTTACAACCCCCTGCTAGGCTAAGAAAAACCCAACCTAAATCCATAAAGCTGAAAGCTACAAAATTTTGCATCATAGAAAAATACCTCTACTGGAAAGACCCTGAGGGGATATTGCTGAATTGTCTTCTGGAGGACGAAGCTCAACACATGAAAAATGAGTTCCATGAAGGATATTGTGGAGGACATCATTCCTAGAAAGTCACCACAAACAAAATTCTGAGGGCGGGATTTTATTGGCCTTCGTTGTTCTCAGACATTTATAAGGAGACAACTAAATGTTACCAGTGTCAGTTTTTTGAAGGAAAAAAGAAGGTGGTGTCTTTCCCCCTCAATCCTATATCTGTGGAAGCTCCATTCCAGTAGTGGGGGTTATACTTGATCGGTGAAATTAATCCAAACTCCTTCAGGAAGCACAAGTGGATTCTAATTTCCACTTAATACTTCACAAAGTGGATAGAGGCCATACCCTCTAGGAGGGCTATGGAAGAAGTGATAATGGATTTCATAAAAAACAATATTCTTGCCAAGTTTGGATGCCCAAAGTAGATTGTGACGAACAATGCCCTTGCATTTAAATATAGAAAGATTTCAATTTTTTCCATAAGTACCATATAAGCCTAAATCAATCTATGAATTATTACCCATAGGTAAATGGATTGGCCGAATATTCTAACAAAAGCCTTGTGAGAATCATTAAGAAGCTGTTGGAGGATAACAAAAAAACTTGGCACACTAAATTGAAATATGCCTTGTGGGCTAATAGAATCCGCACTAAAAGGGACATTGGTATGTCACCATTTCAATTAGTATATGGAGCTGAGGTAATTTTCCCTGCCTCTCTGGGTGTCCCAATCATGAAATTATTACGGGATCCGTTGGACGAGAACAATCCCATTCAAAGAAGGATCAACGAGATTATTGATCTTAATGAAGTGAGGGACAAGGCTTATGATAAAGTCCACATACACTAGGAGAAGATGAAGAATACCTTCGACAAAAAGATAAAGGAAGATGTTTTCCAGGTCGATGACTTAGTGCTGAAATGGGATGCCCCTCATGAAGATAAAGGGAAGCATGGGAAGTTCGATGATTTATGGGTAGGTCCATATATTATTGAAACACAGAGAGGAGACAATGCCTTCATTTTACAGTATCCAGATGGGTTGTAGTATGAAGGAGGCATGGTGAATCGGAGGTTCCTGAAGTATTGCTTAGAATGAATGGAATAAGATCCATGTATCATAGTGTAAATATATTTTACGTTTTAATCAGTACAGATGGTGAGTTAGAAGATTTGAAGCCCATGGAGAAGGCCCTAAGATCAGAAGAGGTAACCATTCTCTCAAAGTTTGTTTTTCTTTCTGGAAGTTAGATAATAGGATATTTTCAATGGTTTCGGCACTTGGTCTACGAGGGGTTCTTTGCTACCTCACTAGGAGGATAGCATCCTTCATGGAGCTGGTTGTTAACAATCAGTTAAATTTTGGGCATAAAAGATACTCACATCCTTCATCCCTATGGAGAAATGTTGAGAAGGTAGCGTGGTATTCGCATAAGGAGCTGATGGAATAACACAGGATAGCACTCAACAGTGGGGTAAGCCTTGGAGGTGAATGTTGAAAGCAGCGATATAGTCTGTGGATCAAAGAAGTGGGGCTAAGAAGAAAATGTTGGGCGTGTTGAAGGCACTAGAAGGGAGTCATGATATAAGGCTGAGATTGATCAAATGGTAGATCAACAGCGTTAAACCATTTCACGCGGCAAACATGCTCGGCCAAAGCCACTTTTTTAGATTGCGAAATAATTTAAATATCGGATACATCCAACGGTCGAGATTAGAACCCAAGAAGATCTATGGCTGAGAGTGATTTCACATCCCAAACTAGCAAGGAAGAAGATGGAATTATGGATTGTGAAAAGTGGTATGGGCCATTTTGATCAACGATGCTTGTGTGGGCAGAAGGAGATCGATGGTTATAGTTCATTTCGCAATATGGAGTAGCACAAAAGGAAACAGAACCTGATTTCATGAATAATGGTGGGGTCTGCTCAGATCGACGATCATGAAGAAAGTTGATCTCGATCGATGGTTGGGATGCATACACATGAAGTAAGGAAATGTATGGCATAGAGAACCCCACAGATCTATGGTTTTAGATCACGAAGGATAAAATCTACAATGAAAGCCTCCCGGGAAATGCGTGAAGGTTATGTTGTGTGAAAAGCTATAAAAGGCGTCCACATGAGGTTGCAAAGGTTTCTCTTTTCTGAAATCTTGAATTTGCCACATATCTTACTGCATACAGAGCACTAGCACAGACCGACCAGGACACGGTGCTACAGAACAAGGTAGGCCCTTGATAGTCCCTCAGTGTTATTTGGAAATGGAATCAATAGAGGTAGTGGGGGTGAGAAATGATGTAGAGCCTGAGTTCACAGGTCAAAGGACAGAAGAGAACCTATTAGATGCAAACTCTGATATTTTTTATACCATCCTGGTGGGAGAAGCTATCGAAACCGCCAGTGGAAAATTGGAAGCTCTTAAGAACCGGGGTATAGATACTTGCGATGTTTTTATATCTTTCTTTCATTTCTTCTCTATCAACCAAACTCCCCACTGCCCTAAATTTGTTGAGTGGTGTGTAGAAAATTTTGTTGTCACCGAAGGAGTTATTATGCATAAGTCTAAGTCTAAAATCCTCTGCTCAGTCCAAGCTTCTGTCATCTGCAAAACCATGGATATTCCAAATGAATTTACCCATATATCCTAAGACTACCAAGAATAATACATTGTACGCTATTTTAGAGATTCCACTGACGAAAGTAAAGAATCCTTCCTGAAGGCCTATTTTAAACCTAATGGTGAACCCATCGACCTATCTTACCCTATTGACCTCAGCCAATTCAATGAAGAAAATTAGTGGTGTATATCCCTGGCCAGTCAGTTCCTAGGTCTAGATACTGACACGTACATCCCAAAGTAATTGTTGAGTCTTTTGTTTGTCTTAAGTATTTGTTTGGCCGAACCCAAATTGCCTGTACAATCCGATCAGTCTTGTTGCCTAAAATTTGATGAGTTCCTAGCCGGGAACATCTGTTCTCAGTTTGCAAGCTTCCACTACAGTAGAATGTTCAATTTCTAGTCCTTTTTGCTGAGGTTGTTCATAGCCTATAATGAAGAGGACCTACAAGTACCAGAATTGGCGATCATTGCTGATATGGCCACAGATTACTATAAATGCATGAACCAGTTGATGGCTGAAATATATGAAATATTCTTTCGGGATAGGGTTTCTTAGGGTGTTTCCTGAGATGAGGCAAATGCTGCAACTGTCAAAAAGCAAGAAGATAGGGGACTGGTTCCTCATAGAATTTGGAACAACCATAAGGCTATATGGCTTCGTACATCCACCCTACGTCCTGCCATATTTTCTAACCCCCATGGTTTTCTCCCTGGAATTAATATGGAAAAAACTCATTGTCGAAGAAGAACACTTCTTGAACTTTAAGAAAAGTTCAAATTTGATTTTTCCATTGGAATTAAGACCATACACAGTGAGAAACAGGGCTGTACTGCCCCTGGTCACCAACTTGCTTAGAGGCATGGAATTTTCCCTGGGACAAGCAATAAACTATGATCCTCACCAGGTGATTTCCAAAAAAAAGACATCTCACAAATGTCGGCCTTTTGAGCACACTGAGATACCTAGACTCAGAGAAGCAACGAATTGTGATGATTTCCCTAATCCTACCCCAATGGATACCAGCGTAGAGCAGGACACTAGATCACAATTACCGGGGGTAGTTTCCCCCCAAAGAGAGTTGGCTGCAATAGTTGAAATAGCAAGAGGATTTTAATCACTGGCCAGCTATTCGACGAGTTCGATGAAAAGAGGAAGTCCATAGCCCATGGATACTTAATAAATGGACACCACTAGCATGCCCAAGAAGAAAAAAGTGGAACTGGGACAGTAATTGTTGTAGGTCAAAAGGGGCAGGAAAAGAAGAAGAATTTAGTGAAAGAATCGCAATAGGAAGAGCGCAAGGAAGCTGAATTAGTAGTACAAGGTTATGTGTTCGACGGAAAGACTCCAATCAATCATGCATCCAAAGAAGAATGGATAAGATCCTACTAAGAGAGGGATGATAAAACCTTCGATGAGACAACAACACTATACAGTGAAGCCGCACGGTTGCCTCACCCAAATGTGGCATTGAAAACCGTAAGAGATCATTCCTTCGATACCCTTAGCATAGCCTTGGAAATGGGGAACAAGGTGTCCGAGGTCAATGTGAACCTCTCAAAGGATCCGACTACTGACATCATACACCTAAACAAAGAGACTAGAGATATACTGAATACCAGATAGCTTAAGGCTACCATACAGATGTCTAAGCTGGAAGAGAGTAAGGCGAAAACATCAAACCTTTTAAGAAAGGTGAGATTAGAGAATAAAGCACTCAAAGCCCAAATCAACAACTTACAAAAGCAAGCTATGCAAATGGAAGGATCTGCATGGAAAGGAGGTTTGGCTCAGAAATTGCTCGATGACAAAGAGAAGGAGATCCAGACCTTTAAAAATAAGTTAAAAATTCTTGCCACCCAACTCACTCAAGCAAAAGAATTGGCTGACTTCAAAAGGGAAAAAGAGGCATTGAATGCTGAACTTACTGATTGCAAGGCTAAGCTATTGAATCTTGAAGAAAAATGGAGACAGTGGGAAGTGGATATTCAGATTTTGAGGAATAGCAAAGCATAATTGAAAACCAGATTAGGAATGAAGGAAAGTGATCTTCAAAGCAGGAGTACAGAGAATGCAATTCAGTCCATAGGTACGGCTGGAGAGGTAGATACGAGCTCCCTCTCCAAAGCAATGTCCCAGATAGGCCTAAAGGATACTGATCTCATTAAACTAAAAAAACAGGTTGAGGAACTGGAAAAGGAAAGATTCAAAGAGAAACAATGAAGAGAAAAAGCCAAAGAGAAGTGCCAAGAACTGACTCAACAAAATGCTAAGTTGATCCAACAAGTGATCGGCAAACTTTCCTTGTAAGGTGCTAGGCATCGGATATGGGGTCAGATCATCATGGAAGCTGACAGGTTTCGGCTATACCTCAATATTATTGAAGATCAAGAAATTGCTATGGGAGAAGCTAGGAAACAAGTCCAGATAGTAGCGGTAGAAGTGAACAAAAATCCTTTGGAGACTGTAGAGAATGCCATAACCTTCCTGAGCTCTCTATCGCGTCTGCTAACAGATACGGTATTCAAAATAGGGTCATTGTTGTCTCTGGAGCCAGAAAGGTAGTAGCTAAACACAGGATGATGGAAACAGTGTGGGCCAAAATAGAAGTTATTGAGCACAAAGTCCAAGAAGTCATCAAGCTGTTCAAACCACTTGTAAGCCGATGGCTCCCCTTTTTCTAGGAAGAAAAGGGTCCTTTAATGTCCCAAAAGGAGTATCAAGAGTGGCTAGTACACTGCCAATTGGACCACCAAAAATTTGGAGATATGCATCAAGCATTGTCAGGGAGGGTCATTTTTGACAAACTGGCCAGTGATTTCAAATTATTGTTTGATTTTAAAGCCACATGTTCAAAGGTCTCCAAGGCTTCATCCCCAAAAGCGATGGAGTTCAAGGTGCAAGCTTACAACATGGTTGTTGTGACCCTTCCTGGTCCTGATTCATGGAGAATCATCCACCAATATGGGTCACCCAAACTCAAAGCACACCAATAGAAGTAACGATGATAGTACACGAGAAACTTTCCCTATGTTGCACACTCATCCCAACAGTCATTTCTCTCAGGGCTTTGTACAGTCATCACCCACTAGATGGAAGTATGGGATGCTATCATGCCTATTTCTTCCCGCGTTCCACATTTCATTGTCTGGCCGTTTCATACAAGTCACAGCCAATATGCCACCTAAGAAGCTGTTAAGGGATGTCCTTCTATTGTAAGAAATTTTTGGTTCCCGGATGTTGGTCTAGGAAATCCTACTATTATAAATATACCTCCTGAAGAAGCAAAAGAGGTTGAAACCATTGTAATTTTGCTATGTATGTTTTTCAAGAGAAGTTTAATATAATCATAGAACTGAGATCGGCGTTTCTCATATAGGGATTCATGTGTTGTTCGCACTTACAGTCTATTATTTCCTTTCTTATGTGAATGTTATTCTAGTTTTCCTTTTCCATTTTGTTTTCTTTCATATCAAAGACTTAGGGTATAGCAGCTTAGAATTCATACTTGCTATGCTCCATCTATTGTTTCAGGTATTCACCAAAGTTTCTTCTAAAGTTGATGCAGTATTCATTTCTTACAATGCTCTATATTGATGGTATTTCATGTTCCTCCTTTCCACCAGACAATTACGAATCAACTTTGATCGAGTGGCTACCTTGCCCCTATCTTGAAATCACTTGCATTTATGTTCTGATTATTTTTGTTGTATATCTTGACTCCATCACCCAATGGTGTTGTGTTTTGTTTCAACCAACTTTACAGACTATTTATAGTTTTGTTTGCATATATATCTGGCATTGTTAACATTTGGTGAGAGATCCCTCTTGAAAGAGCAGAAGGCTAGTTCTCTCTTCGAAAGTGGTTTTGTTGATACCTAGGAGAAGGCCTTATGTAACCTTTGGTTTGATTCCAATGCTAACAGAAGGAATCCCATTATCTCAGGACACCATTTAGGGTGGTCATTGTAGAAGGGATTTCTCCATACTACAGGGGCAGGAATGGCTCCCTTCTGTCTATAGGACAGAAGGGTAGGTTCCTACATGTGGAAAATGCAAAAAGAAAAGCAGAACAAAAAGAAAGCAAAGAACAAGAAAGAATATGGCCGTGAGCCCCTCTGCAAACAAGGTTAGGGATTCGCCTTGGCTACCTACAAACAACTATTGATCAGAAATAAACTTGCAAAACATGTTAGAAATCAAACCTGCAAACAAATAATGGTAAGAAAACAACTAAACTAACAAAGAAAACACATAAAAAGGACTATGTTATACCTCTCCTTTGGTGAAATGGTCCACCATGCCCTGGTTGGAAGAGGCACCTCCCTATCTCACTCAACAATGGAGGAGCTATGGCTCAATGGAGAAGATGAGTGGAAGAGAGGGGGATGTGGGTGGCTTGAGATGCGAAGAGGTCTCAAGGAATCCATGGGCAGCATAACAATATGCAATAGAGGATTTTTTTGAGAGTGACCCCCCACCCTCCTTTTATAGTTTTTTGGGGGACTTTTAGAGTTTTAAGCCCTTGGTCAAGGATTTAGCCCCTTTTTGGGGATTTTAGCCCCTTCCTCCCTAACTTTAGATCCTTTTAGGGTTTTATCCCGTTTTTAGGGGCTTGAGCCCCTAGGAAAGTTATTTAGGATCCTTTTTGGGGTTTTTAAGCCCTTTTCTTCATTTTAAGCCTTTTTGAGGGTGTGGGGGTCTAATGGAGTGATACGAGGTGATGCATGGGTGTCCTTGGGTGGTGTAGGCCATGTAGAGATGAGTGAGGGATTTTTTAGGTTAACAGATTACCCCCTGATGTGTGAGGGAAGGAGCTCATTGTATGGCCGATGAGCATCATATGATTTGCTGTGTAGAGGTGGTGCTTCCAGGGCTAGGGCATGGTGGCTTTTGGTTTTTGTATTAATATGGTTCCCATCAATGGGTGAGATACAAATAATGTGTGACATGTATATGGATGAGGTGGGAATTCCCATGCTCATGACAATATCAAAAGAATATTGCAATCTATGCTCTTAAATACAAAAGCTGCTCATATACAACCCATGATACAATAATGGTTGCCTCAATTAGAGGCTGGATACAATACGGATCTGAAGAACTGCTATAATGGACCTATAATTCTCATGGAATGCTATATTTTCATGGCTAATAGGTTGCTAGATCTAGAATAGTACATAGTTGTATGGAATCATTAATGGAGAGTCAAAGTCTCTATGGTAAAAGTATGTTGCATCAATCATGAATCTATATAGAAGCGCTACTGGGGCTTTTGAACAATGTCTCCAACACAACCCAAAAATCACAAGGGACATAAGCTATTTAGGTTCCTTGAGTAGACTCATCAGTGTGCTAGAGTCAGGTGACATCCGGGGTCTTCAACCAAGTACTATGTGGACCAAACCCTATACGAATCTCAATAGTGTAATGATGAAGTTGGAGTCGAGCACGTGAGAAACAACCATCCTAAGAGGCACTAAGGACTGCTCTCAATTGGTCCAAGGAACTCATCAATGAGGTTAATGAAACCAAGATACAGGGACCTTTGGGTCTATCCTTTGGAATACATGTGTTGTCGTCAATAGAGGGAGACCTACCCCTAGTCAAATAAATGGTGTTTCCTTGACCATAAGCGCGAGGGAGATAACCGAAAGATGTGAGACAATATGCGGGCTAACCCACTGTATGCGGGGGGGAGGGGGAGGGGAAGAATTGAAAAGGGGTAGGGGGAGTGCGGGAGACTCAAACTTCCTTTTTTCAAAGTATGACAATAGGGTAGACCAGGTAGCGAATGAAACTGTCTCATTGAAATGGGATCATAGCTGTAATATCGGGAATGCCATTGCAGATGGGAAATACTTAGAGGAGGTGGACACTTTTGATACTGATGAGATCCAAGGAAGACACCTTGCAGAGTACTCTGAATAAAGGCAACCCAATGTGGGAATGTTGCCAAACTATTTTCTGTTGGGTGGTGTCCAGGGACACCGTTGTGGTACGATCTCGTGGTTTTTTAGCGAGCCCGAGAAAGTAAATGCTCGAAGGTGATTTCAATTTTAGGGATTATGAAAGCACGAAGAAGACTCTAGTGGGGGATCTTTTTCATTGGTAGTATCCTATGCCTAAAAAAGGATAAAAGTATACATAGGAGAGCTCACCCATCCTGTAGGGGATGAGAGACTTATTTACTGTTGGTAGTCCAATCAGGGCAAAAAAGGTTAAACCTATACTGACTGGATCATCGTTTAGATACTTTACAAGCATGAATGAAACCAAGTTTTCTCAACAATGTTTTCTTGATGAGAAGGCTGGAAAAGAGCTTAACGACAAACTGTGGTGAGATTTTTCATAAAGAGTGGCCCCTCTACCCGAGAAAGCAAAAAACTATGTAGAGGGGAATGGTCTTGGCTTGAGTGTGCCAAGGAGGTCCTTTTCAATTGATGGTCTACATGGTCTGCAAAAGGAGGTAAATGATGTAGATGCCCCTTTCCTATACTTTAATGAGTCAGAAAAGAAGCAGCTGTGCTCGACTATCTTTTCATTGTTTTAAGGAGTCAGAAAAGAGCTTAAACGAAACTCTAGTATGGTCAACCGATTGTGGTGGCCGAGGTGGTGCCCCATGTCAGGACGTTGGACAGTGGTCCAGAAGGTCATCCACGTAGTATGGATGGAGCAGAAGGCTCTCAAACATACCAATACATGCATGGGATAGATCACGACAGAGGCCTGCAAGTTGGTGCAGTAGAGGCATGTAAACTGAGGTGGCTCTCGGACAGAGGTTAGGAGAGCATGTGTTAGTTACGGTGGATGGACTTGACTACATATGATGTAAGTGCAAGTCTAGGGATAATTATATGCCAAATACATGCAACAAAAATGATATGCTTTCTGGACTATGGTCTGAAGATCCGCATAAGGTGCGGTGGACGGAGTACATAGGTACGTGTTAAAATACAAAAAAAGAAGTAAAAATGGCATTCCTTAACGAGCGGTGGCCAAAAAACTCACATGAGTAGCGGTCGGGAAGTGTGATACAAGTACAGGTGCATAGACACTTGCGTCATTATGTCATGGCTCGTAAATCAAGGTGGCTTGTGGGAAATGGTCTCGAAATTTATTTGTTAAACATGAGATGATGGTCTCATAAAGAGATAGAAATTTGAGCCCGAAGGTGTGAGAGGTGTCTTGAACAAGTTCCGGGTGGTTTTATATTTAGCAACTAATGGTGATACCCTAAATTGTGCTTAAAAATGTTGAAAAACAAGAAAAGAAAATGAACTGACTCATTGGTGATGTTAAGCATAAAATTTCTTGAGGTAGAGCCCATTGCGGGGGTTCTCCAAGAGTTGTCCATCAGATTCGATAAGGGTGTATGCCCCTTTTTCGAGCCACAGTGGATGACATATGGCCCATACCACATTGACTCGAACTTTCCTTTTCCCAACTTATTGTTGGGTTGGTCATATACTAGAACCATATCGCCTTCGTTGAAGGTGTGAGGGTGGACATGGGAGTCATAGTGGACCTTTGATCATGTTTTTGCTGCTTCAATGGCTTGGAGGGCAGCTCAATGGTCTTCTATGGTTTGCTCGAGTTGGAGGAGTCATTCTTCTAAAGGTGAAGTATCAGGGAGGAGTTCTACCACAAGGCGAAGGGATGGGATTTGACACTCTATAGGGAGTACTGATTTGATGTCAGGTACTAGGCAGAAAGGAGTGAAATCAGTTGCAGTTTTTGTAGATGTGTGATAAGCATAGAGGGTGGAGAATAGCATGTGATGCCAGTTGGTTTTATGGTTTCCTACCATCCTTTGAATCATTTTTTTGATTATTTTGTTGACTGATTCAACTTGGCCATTACCTTGGGGGTAGTAGGAAGATGAGTACTGGTGTTCAAATTTCAACATGGTTGAAAATTCATCCCACACAGCGTCTGAGACTAATTGTTTAGGAGAACCAAATCGTGTAATAACATGGTTAAAGAAAAATTGCATGGTGGTTTTAGCTTTGCAATCAAATGTGGGCATGGCCTCGGCCCACGTAGTGAAGTAATCGACTGCCATAATAATGTATTTATGACCATTATCTGAGATGGGGTTGATTGTCATGAAGTCGATTTCCCATTTGTAGAAGGGCCCGACTGTGACTACAGGGTGTAATGGTGTAGGGGGGGTTCTTACCTTCGGGGCATAGAGCTGACAGCTGCGGCAATGCTTGACTACCTCTATGCAATTAGCGAAGATGGAGGACTAGAAATAGCCAGCATGTAGAATCTTTTGGGTGGTTTCTAGGCCTGAAAGGTGGCTGCCGCAGGCTCCACTGTGACAGTCGTTAAGGATGGCCTCGGCCTCGTCATGGGTGAGGAAATGACGTAGAATGGTATCAATGCCTTGACGATACAAAAAATCTCCAATTAGCAGGTGGTGAATGGCTTGATGCTGGATGCATTGCCTATACTCATGGTTTAAGTGCGCTGTGAACTTCTATGTTTGTAATAGAGAAGGATGTCCCCATACCATGGGTCTTCCATGGATATGATGAACATGAAATCACTAGGGAGATCATCCTTAAGGGGTGATGATGTGGTAAATGGGGGCAGATCGGTCATGAGCGTGGCTAGCATGAGTGCCTTTGTTCTTTTTGGGGACACAAATTCTAGGTCGAACTCTTGGAGGACGACTACCCACTTAGGTGCTCAACCTTGTAGAAGGTGACGGCTTAAGAGGTACCACATTGGATTTGAATCAGCTACTACACAAGTATGGTTTGCAATGATGTAGTGGTGCAACTTCTCAGCCAAGAAGATGAAGATGAGAGCCAATTTGTCCTCAGGTGAATATCATATTGGGGGTCATGTTAGCTTCTGACTGATATAGTAAATCACGTGCTCATGGCGAGCATCGTCTTCTTGGACCAAGACTCCAACGATGGCATTGTCTGAGGCTGAAACATAAAGAATGAAGTCTCGAGTGAAGTCTGGTGCAGAATCCAAGGCTTGTTTGAGTGCATCAAATGATTCTTATGCTTTCTGATCCCACATGAAGGGGATTTTTGTGTGGAGCAGGAGAATGAATCCGTAATCTTTTGTTGCATACTCTAGCACAAAGCAGTGAAGGAAGTTGGCCTTTCCTTGGAAGTTCTATAGTTGGTGCCGAGTGTTTGGGGAAGGAAGTTCAAGGATAGCCTGAACTTTGAGGGGATCTACCATTATCCCTTTGTGGGACATAATGAATCCGAGTAGACGGCCCCCTGGGACACAAAAAACACACTTGAGGGGATTTAGGTGAATTTTGTACTTGCAACAATGTAAGAAGACTTTCCGCAAGTCATCTATATGTTTTTCTTGTTTCGATGATCGAGTGGTAAGGTCGTCCAGGTAGGCCAAGATGATGTGAATTACATCATCGAAACAATATGTCATGGTGCATTGGAAGGTGGCTCCAGCATTTTTCAGGAAAAAGGGCATGATTTGGTACACAAATGTGCCCCATGGGGTTGTGAATGCCGTCTTATAATGATCTTCTTTCTGGATCTGGATTTGGTTATATCCGAAGAATCTGTCCATGAACGAAAAGGCTTCATGTCCGACGCATGCATCTATAATCTGATCAATGAAGGGTGTGGGGAAGTTGTCTTTGGGACACGCCCCATTGAGGTCACAGAAGTCTATGCAAATGTAAATGGTACCCTATTTTTTATTCACAGGAACAGGATTAGAAACCCAAGTGGTCTACGCAATGCGATAAATGAAACCGGCTGTGCACAGCTTTTCTATCTTGGCTTTAACCATGACCACTTTGGAAGGGTAGATGGGCTATTTATTTTTGCGTATGGGAGCCACATCGAGCCATGTGTCGATGTGGTCTTCCATGATGGATGGATATAGGCTGGGAATTTTAGTGTAATACCAAGCAAAGATGTCACATAATTCTTGGAAGAGAGCTTTGTAGGCAATGACCTCTTCCGGGGAGTAAGATGCCCCTAGCATGATATCTTCAACAACCTTAGAATTGGTTGAGATGTCGATTTTGATGATGGGTGAAATGTTGGCCATGTTTCCTTCTTCGAAGGCATCTGGTGCCAGGATGGGGTTCTTGAACCATTCGACCTTCCCATGAATGAAATCTTTGGTCTCCATAGAAAACTGGTCAAACTGTGACACAAGCTCTTCAGGGAGGAAGAGTGAGCGATGGTGCATGTTGTTGTTATACCAAAATCCTATCACCATCATGTGATAAGAATATTAACATACCTATTTTCCCTTAATCCCATCACTTGAAGTGGAAATCCATACCATTTGTCAATCTTTCACAAAAATTCTTAGCACCATGCTTTCCCCTTTATCCATGAGCGGTACCTTGCTTGCACTGCCTATGCCTTGTTATCCAGAAGTGGTTCCACTACTCATAGCCCCTAGTCCATAAGTGTTTCTTACCTGAATCACTCTGTCATTGAAGGATAAAAGTGGTACCCTATGTAAAGTGGGAAAAAGAGAAGCTTCTAGAGGCTTCTAGATGATGAGCCTTGTGTCCTCCCTTATCCCTATCATTGTGGGTCATTTGAGCTCAAGATCCCCCATCATAGGATATTAGAGGCCACCTCATCCACAAATATCTCAACCATCCCTATCCATTGAGCCTTATAAATACAAGCTCATGTCCATGGTTTAGGGGAGAACTCTTAAGGTATTGTTATGCTGTTGGATTGATCACTTGGCCCAAGCCATTGGAAAGCATAGAGAGCTAAAGTCGGAGCTTATGAGGATGAGAGTGCTTGGTTTCATGGAGATGCATGTCAACACTAAGGCTTGGTTGTAAAATTCTCCATTTTTATCTTAATCCAAGTTGATTTCCATCCCACATTATTGTTGTTGTTTGATTTCACATGTATGTTGTTAGATTCCTTAGTCAGTAGCATGGATCGGTAGATTATATTCTGGTAGCTTTGATGTGTTTGTGTGTTTAAGCTAATTGCAGGTACACAGGGTTACTATCGAAGCATCACATTCTAGGTATTTATGTCATCCAGGGAGGGTCTTCTACCTCTGTCCTTCATTTATTCTAGATCTAAACCATTTAGAATAGTGGAACATCTTACTATCTGCAGAAGGTGAAATATTCCAGCTAACAAATCTGGTGACTCCGATGGGGACTAGTTATATGTATCAGTTGTTCTGATCTTCCTCAGTTTTCAACTCTTATCCGAATTCAGGTTCCTTCTCCAACTCTCTTCAATCAGATCTGCTTTCTGACTTAGTCCATTTGGGTTTGACTTAATCATTTCAACCTCTTATGCTATGTTTCGGTACTCAATCTAGCAGTTTTTACCTTGATCTAGTCCTTTTATGACTTGATCTATCATTCTCTTTGTGTTTTGGTATTCTACAGGGAACAACACCTATGCAATTTACAAGGAGCGGTGCCACCGCCTGAACAAAGTGGGCAGCACACGGTGCCACCACCTATATCCCACTGGTGAGAAGTAGTGCTGGGATAGAACCGCCTTGTCAACACCAGAGAAGCACAGTTCTAGGTAGGCATCATTCCAAGACCTTTTTTCTCATTTTTTTTTGTAAAAATTTGAGTTGTGTTGCTTTCAGTTATGCACTATCATACTTTTGTGATAGAATATAATGCTTTTGGCTTGATATTTTATGGTTTAAAATTGGTTTGATTGGAAAATTCAAAAGTTTGATTAGGCTTCTTGATTGTTCATCCGCTTCTATGCTTGTTGGTTGTGTTTGCGAAAGGATTTATTGTTTTTTGAAAATCTTAGGGTGTCAGTAAGATCTCTTTTCATTTCTATTATATACACTAAAAGAAGAGCACTAGATTAGCTTCTAGGTTTCATTTATTTTTTGCATAGTAAACTTCTTTTTCCTTCCTTCAAAAAAGAAAACTTTTGACTGTGACTAGGTTATCATCATTGAGCATTGGACATTGGTTCTCTGATTGGATTCACAAGCTTTCAGGATCTTCATGTTCTTTCGTCTCTGATTGGCTTTACAAGCTTTTAGGATCTTCATGTTCTCTGATTGGCTTCTCAAGCTTTCAAGATATCAATCAAAATAAAAAATATGGTAGTTTTAAGTTAGATTTGCTTATGTTTTGAGAAAATTAAAAAAATAGAATGCATTTGCATATAGTGTGCTTCTTGTTTTTCTTTTAGGAAAAGAGATTCTTCCCCTTCTTATTTGCTTTCAGAAAAGAGAAATCAATTTGGTAGAGTGTTGCTTGTCTTTGATTTTTTGTTCAAGACTATTGTTTGGAAGTATTTTTTGGTTTTGAAATAAAAGAAAATACTCTCTTTCCCTCCCGTATGCAGGCATACTGAACGGTAAAGTGAAAATATTTGCACAACCATACTGCATGGTTTTACTTTTCTGTCAAAACATCATGCATTCACCTAATCATCCATTTTAAAATTAATGGTAATTATAGGCTAAAATTTACGTAGCAATTGGAGTGATAGGTTAGAGACGTGTTCGAGCATTGTTAAGCGTAGGAGCTGTCGTTATTTGTTTGCATTACATCCCGGGACTTGCACGGTTCTTCTACATACCATCGGTATATCGAACAACCTTTCACGTACCCTTAAGGTATATAGAAAGGTACTTCATGTACTCAATTGTATATCGAAAGGCCCCTTGTGTACGGTTATGCATTAGACAGCACTACTACCGATTCGAGCTCCCACGTACCTTGAGTATATCGGGAGACCCCAGTAGGATACCCTATCCATCTGAGAAAAGCCCTTTGGCTGTCTTCTTTGGATCCATACATCGAAAACAACATTCGAGGAGATTACTACGCACGTACCCTCGAGGTATATCGTGAGTGGCACCTTCTTGAAAATCCTGGTGAGAGACCTGACTTTTTGAACTCCTCCTATCATTTTAAGTGTGCTTATTTTTACCTATAGCTTGTGTAGGGAAATTCTTTGGTGTGTTTTCTAGATTTTCAGACCCTATGCTAGTTAGGAATTGTACAAACTAGCTGAGTTAAGACAGCCTAGTAGAGTACGGGGCTTGCCACCTGATTTTATCCCTAGTTCAGGAGAAAATCCTATGGAAGCTATCGACCAAGGAGCTACTACCACCTCCCAGGTGAGAGATAGTGTGGTTGCAGAAAGTCGAGGACCATATTCTTCACACTCACCTCCCTTGGTCAATCAACCTTCTCGAGGAGATACCTCATTCCATTCTCCCACGGAAGGTCGTGTTGACGATACTACCCGTCAAGATTTTGGTCCAAATGCCCCATTTCGGGACACCCCTGTAGGACAGGACATTGCCTCATTTGGAACCCGTGTAGACTCTTCTGAAATGGAAGAAGAACGTAGGCAATACCGTGTCACCATTCTCCATGCAAAGGAGATTGATAGGTGTTACCACCTAAGTTGTACTTAGTGGTTTTTATCAAGTGAGCCCGGTGAACCGGACAGGGCTAACTTGTTCGGACTTCAAAAAGACCTTTGGAAGTACTTATGGGAAGTGCTTGTTGTACTATATCACATGTTCATTCCCCCATGAGGGAATTGTAATAAATGTTCTAGCATGATAGTGTCTATAAAAGGCTTGGTCTCTTAGACTTTATTTGTCAATCCGATCAGCCCAGGGTGTTTTTTCCCTTGGTTATTATTGGTTGTTGAACAAACAACTGATAATTTCTGAGTTTTTCACTCCATACCTCCAAAGTTGGGGTGGTCGGCTTGGCATTTAGGCCTATTGAGGTTATTAGAGTCTATGTGTCAATGTATAAACATGCTAGACATCATTTTTGAGTCATATGAACATGTCTAAGTCCCCCTAGGTGTTTTTCAATTTTTCAATTTTATTTTTTTTTCAGTGTTTTTTATTAAAATTTAATTTTTCCAAAACTGAGGCTATTTTTTAATAGTTTAATTGGAAAAAATGATTTTGTAATAAAAGTGGGCCAAATAATCAGTTTCGGTCATGTAGGTGCTCATTTTCAAGCTAAGAGCACCATGTAAACCCATGGACCCACTGTTTCCTAGTTTTGAGTGATTTTCCATCACTCAGGTCAGAAATCCCCAAAAATCAATTATTGATTATTTTAATTAATAAATTGATGAATAATGGAGCAAATCCAAAATCATAAATCAATGGATTCTCAGCCGATTTGATTGAAATCAGTCAGATCTGAAGCAGATTGACTGGATCTGACAAATCCTTGACTAAAGGAGGTGATCAAATAAGATCCAGAGTTGATCTTGAGCATATTTTATGAGGATTTTCGCCCTCCCTCTCTCCTCAACACGTTTTTGGCTCAACTGGATGCGTTTTGGTGGATTCTTTAGTCAACAAGTTGAGGTGTCAGTCAGATCAGCCCCCCGATTGACAATTGCACTCAGTGAGACTAAGATCTGGCTCAGCTAGACACATATCAGGCATTGATGGACTCTCCATTAGTTGATTTCACTTGATTCCATGAGTAATTGCGCCCCCCCTGGGCTAGATGACCTGCAAATTGTATATATCCAGGCACAGCCTCCTCTTCCAAGCAGAGTTGGAACTGGGATTGAGGTGTTGCTGCTATTGTATTGTTGTAATTCTCATTTGAAATAAAGAAAAGCTTTGGAGGCAATACGGTGTGGTGCCATTACATGTGTGGATGATTATTGCCATTGTTTTACTGACGTAACCTGTATCTGTGGTCATTTTTTGCTATTTTCTTGTAGATCTGTGGTTAAGATTGGTAATTAGCTTATTACAATCTTGATAGGAAAGGAGTTGTTCAATAAGTTTATTGACTATCACTCTCCTTTGATGCATGTTTATAGATCTAGTTTTAGCATGTCCTATAAGCTTATATGCATGTTATCTTGAATCTCTTTGTATGTACTAATCGGATCTCACAAGTTTCTTGGCAAGTTCTTTGATTTCAGCTGAGTTGCAGGTTCATAATTTGGAGAGGATGCTGATCTAGTTTGCTTCTTCATTCTCTTCAAAAAATTTCAAAGGCATAGTCCCTCGGCATTCCACCTGAAAGCTCTACTGTGGATCTTCAAGGAAACCAACACTCTTTCTCTCTCTTCCTCCTTTAAAAATTATTAAACTTTCCTCAAACTGGTTACTTTAAGGTTTCTTTTTAAATCTGATATATATCATAAATAAAAGCATACATATATATAATTATCAATATCCCTTCAATTCTCTATATCTTAGTTTCATTGTGCATATAAAGTTCAAATTCAAGAGATCTAGCTAAAATTGCCTTAGTTTCGCAAGTAGTTTATTGAAAAATTCATAGCTTGCTGTTAAGGTAGTTTCATTTGCTGTTCAATAATTTCAATATTCTGAAATATCAGTGCTTTTAATTGGCTGCACAAACAGCAATCCAATATCCCAAGGAAAGCTTGCTTTCCTTGGTTCCTTTTTCGTCGGTTTAGCTAGTTTAATTTCATAAATTTTTCAGATAAAGTAGGATGACCCAAAGGCACTCTTAAAGTGATTTGGGGCATTTTTTATTCTAATTCACTCGCTTTCATTTATCAGGTCTGATAGAGAAGAAAGGAAGCTTCTGTACAAAGTGGCTTTTGGAGCGCTCAAATCCCCCTAGGGGTCTCTCTTTTGTCACATAATTTGTAATTTTTTTGTATACACTATAATATATTGGTTTCAGCCTGTATAAGGACTAATAAAGATCTGTTTTATCAGTTCTTTGATATTGTAACCTCTGTAATAAAATCATCCTTTGAATAGGCTCTTTCGAGCCCATTCCCCATCCCCCCTGGGGGGATTCGCGTCGGTGCCATTTTCGTCTTTTTCTGCTTATTTCCTTTTACTAGAATTGATCTGATATGCAGGGTAGTATATTTGATCTTTTTGTTAATTCCATATTCCATATATTATTTTCAAAAGTAATCATAATACTTACCCCACGATTTCCCGAGTGACCCGTAAGGGGAAAGAGATTCGTGGTAGGATTAATCAGAAAACCAGATTTGTGTAGTTGTGTTATTTTCTCATATTTTGTTTATCAACATTTCAAAATTAACCCCTTGTTGATTCCCCGATTGAGATCCACTTGGATCGAAAGAGGTTCTTGGAGGCTTTTCTTTTAAGCAAGAACACATCTTTTAAAACTTATTAAAATTTACAAGACTCCAGTGTGTATGCTCTGTACTTGGCTGTGGTTCGTCTGATCAGTCAAGCTGTATCAAAATCACTTGGGTGACTAGCATAATTAGGACTCACCTTCCCCAATTAAGAAACCATCAGGTGAAAATCCAACACCTCGATCAAACCTTTACGATGGCAAAATACCCAAAGGAAGTGGGAACCTACTGAAAAGTGACCTCAGGGCACCGATCTCTGTCACACCCTAATGGGTGCATTATGAACACAGCCCCAGAGACTCCATTTCAGCCCACATATTCCTTGCGGGTAGCCGTATAGGATTTGTTTTGGACATACTCCAAGTACTCTCGGGTATATCTGGAGTCCCCCTTTAGCCTAATTTAATCAATTCATACTTCAATTTTAACTTAAAACATACCAAGATGCAATCGCAAAACATTCACTCCAAACACATGCAAGCACACTGATCTCTTTGATTTGACTCCATTATTAAGGCACTGGTCATTTTTGCTTCATATATATATTGTTTATCAGCTTTGTGCTTTCGTGTGTTATTTTCATATCTTGTCATGTTTAATTGTTTATATTTAAAATATTCAAACTCCTAAATAACTGATTCAGTTTAACATCACCCCACTAAGAATTCATCCTTAGTAACTTAATAGGGTCTACCCCCCTTGGCTTCGTTAGGAGTTGAGCCTAAACGGAGGAGTCAAGAACAAGGTGACAGCCTTGACTCGAGACTTGCCCCCAAGGACACACCGAGTGGCTTGAAGATTTCTGCCACGTGATCCAGGTGTGTGAAAAGGCGGCAACACTTTTTGGCGCTGTTGCCGGGGATAAATCTTTTTATTCCCGAGTATGACTTAGCTTAACTTTTTTCTAAACAACTAAAAAGATAAAAAAACTTTTGATTGATCTAGTCTTTAAAAAACATAAAAATTAAAACTCGATCCATCTGGTGACTCCACTGTCTAACATCCCTTCAAGAATTTTTACCCGAAGAAACCGTCGACAATTATTCAATCCTCTCCCTGATCCCGAAAGGTTTATTAGGGAAAGATTGAATAGGAAGACTTCTCGTAGAAACCTTGAGGATTTAGGAGACCAATCCATATCAGATATCCATCACATATTTGTAGAGAGTCATGTTCACTAATCTCAAGAAATGATGGAATTTTACAAACCCCTTGAATTTTCTCAGATAGCAGGTGCTCCTCATAACATTCAGAAAGATGCTATCAAGAAGCTCCCCCGATTCGAGGGAAATAATGCTACCACTGCCAGGACTCATCTCCGAAAGTTTGAAAGGCACCTAGTCAGTTACTGTGATGATGTTGCCTCTAACCATGAAGATATCAAAATGAAGCTCTTTGCTTTATCCTTAGAGGATGATGCTACGGAATGGTATGAAAACCTTGGTGATGATTCATATAAAACCCTTAATGAATTCCTAGCAAGTTTTAAGAAGAGATGGGGGGAAAATAAAGAACCAAGATATTTGCTTGCTGCCCTCCATAACATAAAGAAGATGGAGAATGAAACCATTGATGAATTTAATACTAAGTTCAGGAATGTGGTTGCGGACTTCCCTAGAGAAATCAAGCCAAGGGATGCCTCCATCCTCATATATTACATTGAAGCTTTCACTGGTGATTTGAGGTACCAATTAAGGGATAAAGATCCGGCCGATCTAAAAACTGCTCAAGATCTGGCCAAGAAAATAGAAAGGAATATGCAATCTTCAGGCAAGTCCAACATTCCAGGTTACACTAGGGGAAATACTTCGTTCAACAAAGAAAAGGGAAAGGCCATTGAATTAGAGGAAAAGACAACCTCTAAAGACCCCATGGAAAAAATAGCTAGCATGCTTGAAAAAGTGAAGACTGATCAAGACCAATTCATGACAAAAATGCAAAATAGAATGGTCACATGGGAGAGAAATAATGGACGTAGGAATTTTCAGCCAAAACAGAATCAAGTGTATCAAAAGAAGTTTCCTCGGCAAGAGCCTAGGATTCCAAACCAGTTAGACTCAACTAACCTGGTAGATGAAGTAATTCCATGGTGTAGACCTTGTCATCAATTCCACCCAGAAAGCACTTGTTATGTTGCGAATCATGTCATGGAACATGGACTTCCCGAGGTTAGTAATCATGAAACAAATTCAAGCGATCCTGATCATATATGCATGGTAGGCCAGGCCTACCCTTTGTCACCATCCAAACAGTACAAGCCTGAGGATGAAACCATTGTAGAATATTATAGTGAAACTTATGATGAAAACTATAATATACATGATGGGACTCCTATGTGTTCTCCTTATAATGATGACAGTCTGGAAGGTCTACTACCTTGTGACCTTTTCTCTGAAGAAGATGAGTATGAAAATGAGGACAAGTATAGCTTGGAGCATGATACAAGTGACGAAGACTCCCTTATCCCCAACAAAGATGTTGATGAGGAGTCCTGTACATTCATGGAAAATCCAGTATATGACATGAATAAAGAGGAAAATAATGAACCAGAAACTTTTGATGGTTTTGTTGATTTTTCTGTCTATGACATATCTAAAGAAGAGAGCATGGACCATGCGGCCTTGGGAAACTTTGATATGAAAAAGGAGCATGCAGTTTATGCACATTATCAA
>LPNX010551650.1:977880-1003878 GCA_001517045.1 Pseudotsuga menziesii | reverse complement strand
GATTTGATTGAAATCAGTCAGATCTGAAGTAGATTGACTGGATCTGACAAATCCTTGACTGAAGGAGGTGATCAAATCAGATCCAGAGTTGATCTTGAGCATCCGTTATGAGTATTTTCACCCTCCCTCTCTCCTCAACACGTTTTTGGCTCAACTGGATGAGTTTTGGTGGATTCTTCAGTCAACAAGTTGAGGTGTCTGCCAGATCAGCCCCCCAATTGACAGTTGCACTCAGTGAGACTCAGATCTGGCTCAGCTAGACACATATCAGGCATTGATGGACTCTCCATCAGTTGATTTCACTTGATTCCATGAGTAATTGCGCCCCCCCTGGGCTATATGGCCTGCAAATTGTATATATCCAGGCACAACCTCCTCTTCCAAGCAGAGTTGGAACTGGGATTGAGGTGTTGCTGCAATTGTATTGTTGTAATTCTCATTTGAAATAAAGAAAAGCTTTGGAGGAAATACGGTGTGGTGCCATTACATGTGTGGATGATTATTGCCATTGTTTTACTGAGGTAACCTGTATCTGTGGTCATTTTTTGCTATTTTCTTGTAGATCTGTGGTTAAGATTGGTAATTAGCTTATTACAATCTTGATAGGAAAGGTGTTGTTCAATAAGTTTATTGATTGTCACTCTCCTTTGATGCATGTTTATAGATCTAGTTTTAGCATGTCCTATAAGCTTATATGCATGTTATATTGAATCTCTTTGTATGTACTAATCGGATCTCACAAGTTTCTTGGCAAGTTCTTTGATTTCAGCTGAGTTGCAGGTTCATACTTTCAAGAGGATGCTGATCTAGTTTGCTTCTTCATTCTCTTCAAAACATTTCAAAGGCATAGTCCCTTGGCATTCCACCTGAAAGCTCTACTGTGGATCTTCAAGGAAACCAACACTCTTTCTCTCTCTTCCTCCTTTAAAAATTATTAAACTTTCCTCAAACTGGTTACTTTAAGGTTTCTTTTTAAATCTGATATATATCATAAAGAAAAGAATACATAGATCTAATTATCAAGATTCCTTCAATTCTCTAGATCTTAGTTTCATTGTGCATATAAAGTTCAAATTCAAGAGATCTAGCTAAAATTGCCTTAGTTTCGCAAGTAGTTTATTGAAAAATTCATAGCTTGCTGTTAAGGTAGTTTCATTTGTTGTTCAATAATTTTAATATTCTACAATATCAGTGATTTTAATTGTCTGCACAAACAGCAAGCCAAGATCCCAAGGAAAGCTTGCTTTCCTTGGTTCCTTTTTCGTCGGTTTAGCTAGTTTAATTTCATAAATTTTTGAGATAAAGTAGGCTGACCCAAAGTCACTCTTAAAGTGATTTGGGGAATTTGTTATTCTAATTCACTCTCTTTCATTTATCAGGTCAGATAGAGAAGAAAGGAAGCTTCTGTCCAAAGTGTCTTTTGGAGCGATCAAATCCCCCTAGGGGTCTCTCTTTTGTCACATAATTTGTAATTTTTTTGTATACATTGTAATATCTTGGTTTCAGCCTGTATAAGGACCAATAAAGCTCTGTTTTATCAGTGCTTTGATATTGTAACCTCTGTAATAAAATCATCCTTTGAATAGGCTCTTTCGAGCCCATTCCCCATCCCCCCTGGGGGGATTCGCGTCGGTGCCATTTTTGTCTTTTCTGCTTATTTCCTTTTACTAGAATTTATCTGATTGATAGGGTAGTATATTTGATCTTGTTTTTAATTCCATATTCCATATCTCATTTTCAAAAGTAATCATAATACTTACCCCACGATTTCCCGAGTGACCCGCAAGGGGAAAGAGATTCGTGGTAGGATTAATCAGAAAACCGCATTTGTGTAGTTGTGTTATTTTCTCATCTTTTGTTTATCAGAATTTTAAAATTAACCCCTCCTTGATTCCCTGATTGAGATCCACTTGGATCAAAAGAGGTTCTTGGAGGCTTTTCTTTTTAAGCAAGAACACATCTTTTAAAACTTATTAAAATTTACAAGACTCCAGTGTGTATGCTCTGCACTTGGCTGCAGTTCGTCCGATCAGTCAAGCTATATCAAAATCACTTGGGTGACTAGCATAATTAGGACTCACCTTCCCCAATTAACAAACCATCAGGTGAAAATCCAACACCTCGATCAAACCTTTACGGTGGCAAAATACCCAAAGGAAGTGGGAAACTACTGAAAAGTGACCTCGGGGCACCGATCTCTATCACACCCTAACAGGTGCATTATGAACACAGCCCCAGAGACTCCATTTTAGCCCACATATTCCTTGCGGGTAGCCGTATAGGATTTGTTTTGGACATACTCCAAGTACTCTCGGGTATATCTGGAGTCCCCCTTTAGCCTAATTTAATCAATTCATACTTCAATTTTAACTTAAAACATACCAAGATGCAATCGCAAAACATTCACTCCAAACACATGCAAGCACACTGATCTCTTTGATTTGACTCCATTATTAAGGCACTGGTCATTTTTGCTTCATATATATATTGTTTATCAGCTTTGTGCTTTCGTGTGTTATTTTTGTATCTTGTCATCTTTAATTGTTTATATTTAAAATATTCAAACTCCTAAATAACGGATTCAGTTTAACATCACCCCACTAAGAATTCATCCTTAGTAACTTAATAGGGTCTACCCCCCTTGGCTTCATTAGGAGTTGAGCCTAAACGGAGGAGTCAAGAACAAGGTGACAGCCTTGAATCGAGACTTGCCCCCAAGGAGACACCAAGTGGCTTGAATATTTCTGCCACGTGATCCAGGTGTGTGAAAAGGCGGCAACAATAGGCAAATAGATGACCTATTCAGCTCGACACCATCACGTTCCAGATCTGTTCCCGTGGGATATCGTTCACTATCTGATTCTATGAGACCCATTGAACCAATTATACATCATCCAATAACACCCCACAACCCAGGTCAAAATACCACCCCTATCACCTCTTATGTTATGATTGTTCCTAATCATCCCAGGTCTTCTGCGCCTGGGGCCCAGCCTTCAATTCTCATTTTGTCAGTACCTTCTAGTGCTGGGGGGTAACCCCCGGCATGACCTATGTTATCTTGCACCATAATTGTACCTAGTCAAGGGCAGACCTCTAACATAGAATCATCTACAGTTTATGTCCCTCCCACCCATACTAATGTGGTTAATCCCCCATCTAGATCAGGTCATCCCTTGGGGGCACAACTTGTAACTGTTCAATCTTCTAGAGGTTATGGTTCTCAAATACCTATAGGTAATCATCCACCCAATCCTACGGGGATGCCTTATACTGGAATTCCATACCCTAGTAACACTTTTACACCATGGGGGAAACCCAACTGGTCTTACATGCTAGCTATGGGGGGGATACCTATACACACTACAGGAGGTGCCAAAGGATCACCTTATGGAGGTACTCCACCTGGGGGGCCTAATGGTCCCAGAGGATCTGAAAAATTTCCTCCTTATGGTCCTAGTGGTCCTAGTGGTCTTGGGGTACCTAGTGGATTTCCTCCTTTTGGCCCTGGAGGATTCGGTGGCCTTCCTCCTAGTGGTTTCGGAGGCTCTAGGGGTTTACCTCCTGGTGGCTTCAGAGGCTCTAGTTGTCTGCCTCCTGGTGGTACTGGTGGTCCCGATGGTCCTAGTGGTCCCGGTGGTCCTGGTGGCCCTGCTGGTCCTCCTCCTAGAGGCCCTAGTAGTCATAGCGTCCTTGATCCCAAAAATCAACCCCTTGCAGGTGGATTTTCTGGTAGTTCTTTGTCATAACAACCTGTATTTCAGTCCACTTTGTTGTACAGGAATAAACACCTTATAACCGAAGGTCTGCGGTTACCAACATACTCATAAAACTTGCAGGAAATCAACTTTAGAGTACAGAAAGGAAACGAGAGGATAGTATAGACTCACCTGATTAGTGACGGTTGATCCTAGCTTTGTCCTCTTCCACTCTAATTCTCCTCCAAAGCCTTCAGGGATGCTTCTCCTTCACCTGTAAATAGAAAATCCTCCAAGTGAAAGCTTATATATGTATATAGAATAGGTTAGATAAATCATATATAGAGTGCTTAGTCATAAATATTCATCAAACCATCATACATGAAAGACATTCAAAACACATTTAGAAAAAGGATTCTCTTTATTAACAATAGTGAATGAGTTAAGATTACAACCCAACAGCTGAGACAAGGAATCCTCTTCAACCAAAGGATTCTGAGTTCCACTGCTACAAAGACTTTTGAATATACACCACCAGCATAACTTTTCTCTCCAAGTATTATTGATTAATACCCTCTCTAAGGCCTTTATTTATACTTAGTGAAATAAGGCAGTTTCGAAGGTTGAGGAGGTTGAGACAGTTAACATGGTTATGGTTAAGGGCTTAACAAATCTCAAATAATTGAGATTTATTATTTTTAATGTCAAAGGAAGGTGTATGTGGGTATTAGTACTAGCAACTCGCGTATAACATGCAAGTTTCTCTAATGGAAGCCCGCATACAGATCTGTATGTGGGTTCCACTTATGGATACTCGTGGACAGTACACGACATGCTGTAGGAAAAGTCACGTATGTACTCTAGTTGCATATAAGCAAAGGCATGTACAACAATTGACATGTTCAAAGGTAAAAATGGCAAGCTAGATGGATAATGAATGTATTTCATAACATGCCCATCTATAGTGTTTTAGGCATCCTTCAATCCATACATGTCCTTTTCTGTGCCAACATAGGAAATGTCGGCACTCGAACGGAGAAGTGCCATATGGGTGGATAAGAGATGCCCCATAATGTGTGAGGTTAGAGGGAAGCGATGGCCGAAATACATTATAATGTTTATCTTTGGAGAACTCGGAAGTCCAAAGGAGTAGAGGTAGTACCTGAAACAAATACATAATCATGTCATAGACAAATTCATATATGAGGATGCTATGTTCAATATACTAGAACACTAGCTCCTTTACAATATTTGAGTACATCATATGATACGGGTACTAGACCACATATATTACAAAGGTGGTTTGAATCCACAATATACAATAATGATGAGTCTTCAACAATCTGGAAGCTGTGTGCATAAATGGAACGTAATCTTGCACAACTTAGTCCATAGGTGAGGAGCTAAGGTCTTCATAAACAATCCCAAAGAACCAGTACAATCCAAGCCATGTGAATAAATGTAGGCTGAAGTTGAACATGGAAAGGATTCAACAGTTTGTCAATCAATAGATAATAATCAACAATTGAAGCAAAGGAATTCACCAATGATGAAAGTGAACCCCGAGGTACGATCGTCAAAACTCTAGGTCTTCGTCATCAGGAAGTACTAAAATGGAACCATGCTATGATAAGGAAGGCAATATATCCTCCAACGGATCACAAGAGTGACTAGGAACTGGGCAAAATAAGGGAGACACAATAGATAATAGATATAACAATGATGGGATAAGGATAAAGATCAAACATTGGGTTGAGTCCTTGAACAATAAGCACGACACAGAGATGACCCAAGGTAGCGTTTAACTCATAGATAGAACAACTAGACTTATCTGTCATGTAGGAGACATGATCAGATTCCCCAGGTATAATGGACAAAAGGAGGAGTAAGAAACTCAAAGTAATAGCTGAATGAAAAGTGAACACTGAGACATGGGTATCGGGAAAAACAGAGAGTGCTATGTTCAAGGAGGACATGCTGCCACTACTGAAAACAAGAGAAAACTTCTTCCTTACCTTCCCTGTTAAATTTTAACGAGCCCAGGAAATTCAACTCGGATCCCTCTTCATTTTTTAACAAGCTTGAAGAGAAGGGAAAATAGTGCTTGATAGTGTCACTGATTCGTGGATTTAATGAGCCCGAACTAGTACATGCTCAGCTGGTGTTGTCACATTTAAAGAGTCTGAAAACTCCAAAGAAGACTCCATGGGGGTCCTTTTTCATCCTATTTAGTCTCCTGAGGTTGGAAAAGTATAAAACATACCACAGAAGAACTCTCTAACTTCCGTAGAAGAAAAGGTGAACCTTTTTTGTACTTAGTCAGGGAGGTCCGAATAAGGTTAAATTACCACCTACCCAACTCTCCTTCTAAAACAACATGAATATCTTGAGTTTTACGAGTGTGAAGGAAAGCAAGATCACTCGGAAAGATCCATTTGATTACAAGAAATGGGGCTTATAACAATAAACTCATTGCTTTGTTATTAAGTGTTTAACGAGCATGACAAAGACACAAAGTACACTCGGAATCTTTTTCATGTTTAGGTCCAGAGCATGAAAAAGAGAAAACTAAGCTCATACCGGGCGTTCCTTTTTCGTAAATTTAGTCCCTCAGGTCCAAAAAAGTGATAAACCTATGCCTGAGAATACTCTTCTCAATTCAAAAAGAAAAGAGAGGGATCCTTTCTTGTATTATTCCACATGGTCCAAGAAAGAGATAACCTACCACCGATGCAACGCCCATTCACATATTCTTAACAAGCTTGAATAGACAAGTTAACTCAGCAGTCAAGTCTGTTTTAAAGGAGTCATACCTGGGCCTACATAAACTACATAAGGGCGAGGAATCCTATAAAGGGATAGCTTGTAAAAAGAGATTAAAAATAATCTCTATTTGGTGTGAAAAATAGCTAAAAGGATACCCCTGTACCTAAAACAACTTGCAGCATGAGTATCTAAGAACCACATAGGTTTTAAAAGAGGATACTCATGAAAAAAGGGTCCTATCCACGAAAGAACAATGGTAAAAATAGAGAACTAATGGTTTATAATACCATAGTCCGTGGAAAAATGTTGATTGCTAAGGTTAAATGTGGATTGAGTATAGATGCAAAAATGCATTGGAAATGTCAAAACCACCCTATCGGAGCAAAAAACACTTTATAATGATGAAAAACTTGTTTCAAGGAAAAAAGAAAAATGGTATTAGTTAAAATAGATTTCAAACTATAGGAGTAAACCTACTTTGAGAAATAAAATTTCTATAAATAGTTCAAAATCAAAACAAAACTCACCATTTTGAATTTTATCCATAAGAAGCAAGTTTTTATCTCTACCTTCATTCGATCATTGTGGACAATCTAGTGGACGAAATCAAATTGCGCAAGTTGCAGGTAAGCCTACACCCCGAGCTTTTCAATTTGATCCTAGAAATTATTAAATTTGAGTCCCAATTTCATTGTTAAAAGCATCCTAAAGCATGTCATGGCACGTACGCAGGTTCACAGTGTAAAGACTCGTATACATGCATTTTGTACGCGGGTTTCCTAAGGAGACAGTCGCATATAGTACGCGACATGTATAACTAGACAGTCGCATGTACTGCATGAAGGATAAAAATATAATTATAGGAAAAAAAATTTGAAATTTTATATGAAATTGATGAATCATAATACTTTTTTTGCTAGGTGTGAAGATGGTGTTGGAATGGAGGGAACGGGAACATGAAACTATAGAACAAGAAGCGCACCAAAGTGTGCCCACTATACATGCTTTACGAATGATTGGGTTATTAAAGTTCTTTTGCACATCACCCATACGGTCCAATGTACATCTATTAGAGTTCATGATAAACTATTGGGATCATGATTTGGGGGTGTTTGACCTACAGGGTGAGACTTTGGAAATTACTTCCAAGGACATATATTTCATTACCGGCCTATCATGACGAGAAGCATCGGTAAACTTAGAGGGCACCGGCAGGGGCAGTGATCCTTTAAGTGTCTAGAACTACATTGATGTGTTTTGCACACTAGGTACCAAAAAGAGAGGGAGTTGTGTCCCTATTGCACATATCTGTGATTTTACACTATAGGTACTGCGAGCACCATCATGAGGATTGCAGGATCCTCTTCATTACATTTAGCTACATGGAACCAAATGAGGTTGGCGGTGGATTGTATGCATGGTGCCCTCTATGATTGGTGTTCAAGAGTTGTCCCCATTATGAAAAGACAACTCTCTGATTGCAAGAGAGGAAGGGGAAATAACTTTGGGTATTCTAGCATATTGGCTGCCTTCTTCTTCTTCGAGAGTACCAGGGTTGAGCCCTGCCATACCCCTACCAGTTCGATCTCCATGTCATCCAAGGCTGATTAGATGGGGAGACATCTTCCTCCATCAAGGAGGAGGAGACACGGTGCATAGTGTGTATGATGATGACTTCTATATCTGGTGGGAGCGATAGCTACCAGCACTAGAGCAATTCCCATATGCTAGCATGGATTTTCGAGGTGATCCAGAACTTGTCCTCCCTTCAGGAGGAGCATGGGGAGAGCTAGGTAAAAGTTTTTAAATTTTTAACATTTTTAAAATTTTTATGAGTTTTAAAATGATAGATATATACATGTATCTACAAGTCTTAATCCTATAAACCAGTCAAAATGTAGATATTGGACCAGTCCACCCTGAGGGACATCCATGCATGTTTGTTCGTCCTGTCATAGGTGAAGACCCGGGGCTTATTAGGGTTCTAGAGGGAAATCTAGCCAGGCTGACCCACAGAGTTCCCACCTTGCGGATAGAGCATATCTTGGCCATCATGCAGGAGTTTGTGGTTGGAGTTCCACCAGTCTGGTTACACCTTTTGAGGCAAGTGGCCAGAGAGGTTCTTGTATACATAGATGCTATGGAGGCTGCCGAAGATGAATAGGCTGAGGAAGCCAGAGTACAGAGAGACCATGGGGACTAAGGTGGTGCAAGTGACCAGGGTGGTCCTGCTTAGATCTAGGACATTTTGATGGACTACAATCCACATTTTTGTATATTTTTGTATATTATACAGTTATGACTGGATCTGAGGATCAGACTCAACCTATCTATGGATAGATACTTTACATATATATATATTGTTGTTAGTTTATTTACATGTGTTTTTTATGTGCATGCTGTATATTTTATGAAATGTGTGTTAGATGCCAATCTAAAATGTAATTAGCATATGCATCAGTCAATGAATTCTGATTTCTTGGAATGTGATTGAATATAATAACTTCAAAATTTCTTTCCAATAACGTAATTTGCATGAACTGACGTAATAGGATAGGATTTCGCACCTGATAAGCTCGATTGAGCTGGGAGACCACTAGTTGAGAGTCTAGATGGACCTTGAGCTGGGTAATACCACGTGACAAGGTGTCCCATAGAAGCTCAATTACAGCCCTATAGTCAGCAACATTATTAGAAGCAGGACCTAAACAAGCACCTCCTGCGGCAACTAGCTGTCCTGAGGGAGAGTAAATGACCCACGCTGTTGAGGCTAGATTACAAGTGTGGCGACCGGCGCCATCGGCGAACCCTATATACCTCTTAGAAGACATCTGCAACAACCAACAGATGGTATAAAAACAAAACTGACAACCTAATGTACATAAAAATACATACAATGAAAATACATACAATAAAAATACAAGAAAAAGTGCTAAGCCTAAGCATATTACTTCTTTAGGTAGAGCCCATTTCTAGGCTCAGGCAGCTTGTTCCCATCAAAATCAATTAACTCGTATGTGCCCTTCTTCAAAAATTTCAACAGGACATAAGGGCCTAACCACATGGCCTTGAATTTTCCTGCCCCTAGGGGTTCTTTGTCTTGGTCCCAAAGCAAGACAAGTTCCCCCTTAGAGAAAATCCAAGGTTTGACCAATTTATCATATTGAGTTTTGACCCTATTCTTATGAGCTTAATTAGCAGTCAGCGCATCTCTACGTTGTTCATCAAGGTGTTATAAATGTACCAGACGTTCCTCAAGCTCTGTCGTATCAGGTAACACATGAAATATTTTTTTAGAGACATGATTTCACACTCAATCAGGGTAACTGCTTCCACTCCATGAACAAGTTGGAAGGGGGAGAAACCCATAGTAGTTTTTACATTAGTTTGGCAGGCCCAAAGAGCAGGGTATAGCATGATATGCCAGTTAGAATGGGCTGCATCAATTGTATGTTTAAGGATAGTCTTTAAAGTCTTGTTTATAGCCTCAACCTAACCATTTGCTTGCGGATAGTACGAAGATGAGTGTTCTTGTCTGAGTCTGAGCATAGTGGTCAGTTCTGTCATCATGCTATTTTGAAAATGACTTCCATGGTCAGTGACAATCACTTTGGGTATACCAAACCGTGATATAATCTGATTGAATATGAAGAAAGTTGTTGTTTCCCCATCAGATTTAAAAGTAGGCATTTCCTTTGCCCATTTCTTAAAATAGTCAACAACAATAATATATATTTATGTCCCCCAGCCGAGGCTGGGTTGCATGTCATGTAATCAATCCCCCATTTGACGAAGGGGCCTACTGAGACAACGGGAAACAATAGAGTAGGATGTGACTACATTTTCCTGGTGTAAAGCTGACAAGGATGACAACGCTTCACTGCTTCCACACAATCTTTGAAGATCGTGGGCAAGAAATAACCCACATGTAGTATCTTCTGGGCCGTTGCTAACCCAGATAAATGACCCCCACACACTCCACTATGGGAATCATTCAGGACAATTTCCACTTCCTCATGGGTAAGGCATTGATGCAAAATGGAATCTACCCCCCTTCGATATAATGTATCTCCTATGATGAGGTAGTTCTTAGCATGAAGGCGTAATTTACATCGTTCCTCCTGTGAGGAAGCTGTAGGGTACTTCAAAGTTTGGAGATATATAAGAATATCCCCATACCAAGGATCAGAGGTTGACATCAAGAAGATATGCTCATCTGGGAATGAGTCATCTTGAATGGCTACATCTTCTTCAGTAGGAAATTCTGCTATAAGCTCAGCAAAAAATAACGACTTCTTAGACTTAGCGGACTGAAAAACTAGGTCAAACTCTTGGAGAATGACTATGCATTTGTTAAATTTTCCCCCAACAATCCATCAGGACAAAACATATTGAAACGGATTCACATCCACCACTACTATTGTGGTCCTCAGTAAAATGTAGTGACATAACCTCTGAATAGCGTAAATAGCTGCTAAGGCTAATTTCTCAACGTGGGAGCATCTAAGTTCAGGTCTGGCCAAAGCACAGCTAAGATAATAAATGAAATGCTCTATGAGCTTATCGTCTTCCTGGACTAACACTACCCCAATGTTCGACTAGGACGCGGCTAGATATAATATAAAATCCTTAGAATAATCTGGTGGACATAGTAACAGTGCCGACAACAAAGGTTTTTTTAATGCCTCGAAATCAAGTTGTGCAGTTTCATCCCATACAAATGGGGTCTCCTGTTTGAGTAGGAACATGAAACCCTTAGTAATCTTGGCATAGTTAACAATAAAATGTCAGAGAAAATTAGACTTCCCTTCCAGGCTTTGAAGTTGCATGATAGAATGAGGAGGAGGCAAATTTACAACGACCTCAACTTTTAATGGATCGACCTGGATGCCTCTATTAGAGACAATGAACCCGAGCAATCTTCCTGACTCAACACAGAATACACACTTGTGGGGATTCAAGTGGATTTTATAATATATGGATCTCTCAAATATCAACCGTAAGTGATCTGGATGTTGAATCCTCTTACGAGAATGTGCAGGCAGATCATCAAGGTATGGTTCGACAATGGATTTAATATCATGGAAGGAAGAGTTCATAGCCCATTGAAAGGTTTCCCCAGCATTTTTCAATCCAAAGGGAATTTTCTTGTACATGAATGTACCCTAAGGACAAATTAAATCAATTTTATGTTGATCTTCTGGTTTTATTTGAATTTGATTGTATCTGGAGAAACCATCCATAAACAAGAACACTTCACTTTCTGCACAACCATCTATAATATGGTCTATAAATGGCATGGGATAGTTGTCCTTACGATAGGATTTATTCAAATCTCCAAAGTCGGTACAAATGCGTATAGTCTCTTACTTCTTATCAATAGGAACATGGTTGGATACCCATTCTGTCAAAGCTATGGGATAGATAAAACCAACCTTCAATAGTTTTTCAACTTCGGCCTTCACAGCTTCCACTTTGTGTGGGTTAACAGGTCTTAACTTTTTCCGAACAAGTTTGGCATCAGGATATGTTCATATTTTGTGTTCAAGAATCGATGGATCAATGCCTGGCATCTCCTCATATGACCAGGAAAAGACATCATGGAATTCCTTAAACAAGGCAGTATAGATAGCAATCTCTTCAGGAGAGAAATTTGCACCTATGTATATGTTTTCCACGACATTAGGATTTACAGAGATGTTAATAGGTATAGTGGCGGAAATATTTTCCATATTCCCCTTGGAAAAAATTCCTTCCCTAGGTAAGGGATTGATGGGTGTATCAACATATTCTAATAGTCTTAAACGAAACTCTTGATTTTCTATTCTATTTAGTTCTGGAAGAAAATAGGATCAATGGTGAAGATCCTCAAAGATATTACCACATCCACTCATGGCTTCCAAGATGGATTCATCAGAAGGTAAAACTATATCTAAACAGTCCGTAGAGTGCAAATAGTTTTCCGCCCATGCGGGAAAATAGACTTCTTCCAGATCCTCCGAGACTGTGAGAGGATCTGGAACAGGATCAACAGTGGTTCGAGTGATAGCTTGGTAAGCTACTTCCACTATTGATAAGGGAACCTCTAGTTTGTGGGGGGAAGGGAGAACCCAAGGATCAGTCCTATCAACAACCATGGCTATGGACCTCCCCACACTAGTAGAACCAATATAGTTAATCAGGGCTGGAAGATCAAATGTGCCCATCAATGATGTGTACATTCTAGCCCCCAAGCTCTGTGCAGTAGGTTTGACCTGATCAACCAATGGCACAGTGGACTCATTAGACTCTAAACAACCTTTTCAAGTAAAATCAAGTTGGTCAATAGTAACCAACTTGCCCTCATGTGGAAAAACCACTACACGAAAGACAGTCGACGCAATAGCGCACATCGCATAGATCCAGTTTCTTCCCAGAAGCAGATTATAGTCCAAGGGTGCATCAATTACTTCTACTTCAACAGACATTACTTTTCCTACCAGCTTAATTTCAAAAGCTAGTAGGATACCATGTGGACAGAAGGATCTTCCATCGAAAGCAGTAAGTAGAGTGTTTGACGGGACCAGCTCTGGGGATCCGAGAGCTTTCCAATAGGTCAAGGACATAACACATGTAGAAGCACCCTCATCAACAACTACCCTTCCAATGGTCTTCCCACCATGGATGACATCTATTGATAAGGCTACATGGTAAGGTAGGTGAATTTTAACATCAAAAAAATGAAATTTCGGCATGAGACTTGATGAGTCCATGCTGCCTAAAGTTGCTAAGAGGGCATCCCACTAGGTGGGACAACTCTCATGTAATGCCTCTAAAGCTAACATTGCACACAATATTTGGGCTAGATCTTCAACCACGGAGTATTTTGAAGCACCCTTAGCATTAGGGTTATGCAAGGTCTTCTTGAAGACACCTTTTGGTATCTTCGGCATAGTTTCAGCAAGCTTCTCTATCATGAGAGGATTAGAAGTTTCACCTACAACTTTACCCTTCTCAGAAGTCTCTTTCTCATAATTTTTATTCCTTTTCTATAATAAAGTCAAATATCGAACCATGTTGATATAGTTTGGGTCAGGGGCAGTTTGAGTGCCCCCTGCTACATTAGAAGCTGAAGCAAAGTTTTGTCCTTGGGCAAAAGGATTCTTTAGGACAGCTGGTTATTGAGCTTTAAGTAGCTTTTGGGATTGTTCCATAAGGGGACAAAGGTGAGTAAGTTGGTCCTCGTGGCACAACTTACACAGAAAATTAACCTTATTCTTTTCTTTCTTTCCCACATCAGCATTATTCGTGGGCTTCTGCTTGTTTTGGTTTCCCTCTCCTTTATTTCCTCTCTTTTCCTTCCCACCAGGCTGCTGATTGCCCTTCTGATAGGTCTGTGCAAAAACATTTGCACTTTGGAGGGAGGCGGAAGCCTTTTCTACCTCCACCATAGACTTCTTGACGGACAATTGGTGAAGTTTCTTAGCCAAAGACTCTACGGTGGGAGAGTTTACAGACCGAACCACACCATCGGGATGGGATCCAGGCTTAGGCTTCTTTGCATCATGGGTGGGCCTCGGTGCCTCAGGGATAATCTCATACAAGATCCTAGATTGTGAATAAATCAAATCCAATTGCTGGGCCCTAAGAATGGCTTATTCTTCATTCGTCACTCCTGAGGTGGATACGTCCTTAGATATGTAGGGCAATTGGGATTTAAGGAACCACTCTAGTAAGAAATCAGGAGGGATGGTTACTTTTATAAGGCTCTTTCACGTCCTCCACTCTTGGATATTATTCAAAATGTGGGTAGACTTTTTCTACCTAAAGGTAGATAACAAGTCCATTCAGAAATCATATCGGACCGGAAGCTAAAAGTGGATAAGGAATGCACTAGCCAAGTCCCAGAAACTACTGAAAGCAGCAAAAGGCAATTCAATATACCATTTTTCCGCAGTACTTGTTAAGGTTCTTTGGAACAGCCTCAACCTAACTGAATCTTCATTAAGTGAATTTGAAGAACACCATAAATGAAATGTGGTGGCATGAGCCCCAGGATCATCACCAACTTTGCCCTGGAATTTAGGGATGTCCGATGGAAATTTGGTGGGAACAGGTGGCCACGAGGGGTCATGCCTCACTGGGTCATTCATCAACTTTGACAAATTTGGCAAGTTTAATGTTGCCAGGAATGGAAGCTTGGGTCCAACTAGGGCACTAAAAGTGCTAGCCTAGGGATTAGAGGGGCCTGCCCCCGAATTCCCATAGGTAAAGGTGGGGTTGCCCCTTGCCAGCAGTTGCGAAGTGGGTATATTACTCTAAAATGGATTCCATCCATAAGCCACAGGTTTTTGAGTGGGAGGTGCAATATAAGAAGTTTGGGTCATCCCAATTGAAACTGGGGTCTAAAAGATAGTAGCAGGTATCCCTCCAATAAACAAAAAAAGGGAGAGCTCGTAAATGGGGCCGAAATCGGAGTTTGAAAACTTTTCCCATAAGAGGTATTGTTTCCAAACTGTACTCCTACATAAGAAGGTAATGGACCTATGTATGGATTGGATGGGGGAATGTGTCCCCCATTCCAAGGAAATCCTTGGATGAAAGCTGAGGATCCTACCAGACCACTCTAGGTAGTGTATGGAAAGGAAGAAGGAACAATAGGTATACTAGGAATCCCAGTAACCATATCACCAGAAGTACCTGCTAAATTTGAGTGAACCTGTGGTTGGACCACCCAGCTCACTGGAGTCAAAGGTGTAGAAGGTATACTAGATCTAGGGGCACTTACCAGGGGAGGTAGCACCCCTTCAGCCGGGAGGGATGAGGTGAACAAAAAATAACTTTCTCCTGCAGAAGACATAATCCTACCCACATGGACACCTAAAACAGGTGAATCAAAAGGTCTAACCTGAACGATCATAGGATCACTTAAATTAGTCAAGGGTGTGTTAAAATTCCTTGCAAACTCGTCAGTTTACAAGTCTTCTATCTCAACTGTATCAAGATTAAGACAGTTAGCTATAAGTGTTGGTTCACCTAGAACTTCACTTACCCCTACTGGTTCAAATGAACCATCCATGTCCAATCTCCGCCTTTGGGGTGGAGGTGGAGGTTCCAATGTGACGAGAGCAGGAAGGTTTTGCAACCTTCTTGACCTTCTTATAGGTTGGTCCTCCATGATTGAAAATTTAACAAATCAAACCCTAAGGCCAACTAAACATAGGAAAAACCATAGAGCACACACTATAAAAATTCCTAAAGCCTCAAAAAATCAATCAAGGGTGAAAGATATGCTTTCCTGAACAAAGCTGAAGAACGATTACTTGGCGTCCGTGAAGTGGTTCTTAGGCACAAGCAGAGGAATCACCCACCACCCTCCTACACTTACAACAAGGGTTACCTCCCAAGCCCATCCAAGGTGAACCAGAAATAGCCTTCTGGTTTACCTATGTATGAACCCTAAATTTCAAGAGACTAAAGGTTGCCTTATTTATACCAATAGTCTGGGGGGACAGTCACAAGCCTAACTTGTACACATGGGCAGGGTAGCTGAGCCAGAAACTCTGTCTAGGACAGAATCCCCAGATGTGTAAAAGTCTTGATTTATGTTTTGACAAGGAATCAGAGGGTTATCTCCTCAGTCCAATGCCTCCACGCAGACTCGTGCTTGACTCCCTTTTGAGAAGAGCTTCCCAGATACAATTGATAAAGTTAAGGATTTACCTAACGAAAGGTCCACTACTTCTGAATTTTAAAACTTATGGGAATTTTACACTTCCTATCCCACAAGTCTAGCCTAAGCTAGTAGGTGAAAGGCCCCTAAAAAATAAAAATTACTAGTAAATTTTAATTATTGTGTTCATTTTAAAGGGCTATTTCTTACTCAGAGGGAAATGGAGTGATGAACTATGGTGTTTTTGACTCGATAAGAAATAAAAAAGTAAAGGTGTATCATTTTTTCAAAGCAAATTGCCACTATTAAAGCAAACTTCTTTTTGTTTTATGTAAATATAGATTGATGAACAAATGCAAAGATAAAGAGAAACTAAGCCTTTTTTTGTAGTTTTTGAGATTATATTTTAAAACTGAAATGTGTTGGAGCAGGATCCCGCAGCTACAGGAAAAGCTACCATTTTGGCGGATAGACAGTTTTGGAGAAGATATAAGAGATAAGGTAAAGTCACGACACCGTAGCATGTTTCTAGTTGCAGATCAGAGCTGGAAACTATGACTATCGGGATAGGAAAGTCAAGAGGAAACAGTACCTGAGCGGTTGAGAAGAGAGAGCTCAACTACTACACTAAAGGTAGCGGCCGAGAAGAGAGAGCTCACCCACTGCAGTTAAGGAAAGCGGCGAAGACAGGATGGATCAGCTACCCTCATAAAGGAAAAAGGAGCAATGGGCCGAGGCATTGAAGACGAAGGACAGAAGGGAAGAAACTAGGGAAGCGGCACCGATACCCATGGTCAGCATCGGGAAGCATGGAAGACTGCAGAGAGCAGTGGTGTGACAGAAAGTGGCTACTTCAAGTACAGATAAGACGACTATCACAAATTAGGGTTTTTGGGGATTACTGTTGGGACAGGCCCACAGTGTTGTAATGGCGAGACCTTCGGGCCACCTATAAAGGCATGTATTTTGTATTGTAAAAGGGTTAGCGGGGTTAGCCAAGCTAGATAGTAGACAGATAGCTGGTTAGCTATTCAGACAGTCAATCAGATAGACATTCAGAAAATCACTGAGTCTGTTAGCTCATAGTTAGTTATATTGTAATAGCCGAGCTCTGGTTCTATTATTCAGTCTGTAATTACCTTATTGTAACCAGTAGCCAACTCTGTGAGTATGTATGTAACAATCCACAGGGATTGACAGAGAGAAAGAGAGAGGAAGAGTATATTGTAAGAGAGACAATATAAGAAGAGAAGAGATCTAACAGAGAAGGGCTCCAGGTTGTGTGTAGAGTTACCCAGAAGATCTCTAGCTACATGTGAGTTGCAGCGGAACTGTGTTTACTCTCCCAAGTTATAATATATAAACCAGTTCCTGTGGACGTAGCTTCTATCCTAGAAGTGAACCATGTAAAATCAGAGTGTTATGTGATTGATTCATGTAATTATGTTTGCTCATCGCTATCTGTCATTCTTTACATGGACTTTGATTACAGTTTAAATGTATGTATGTTGCATTCAGTTACAACATATAAGAGGTTAAATGCTAGTTGAATATATCCAATGTTTTGTGTATGAGTTTAGCAGTACTTGATTCGCACCGTAGCATTTATAGTGTTAAGTGATTCCAGCACACTTAGTCGGCAAGTGAGTATAGTTGTTGTTAAGTGTGTCGACGAGTGGAACTCTAAGTAAGGTTGTTAACACCTTGTCGGAAGATAACAGAGTTAGTTTACCCTGAGAGAAAGCCTTGGATCTTGAGGATCGCATTGAGGATTCCTGTAGAAGATATCGCAGCGCAGAAGTGCGGTATCGCACCATTGGGGAAACTACGGTGTTAGACATCGCAGGTGATGGGTTGGATAGAGAGGAGGTTGTGCATCGTTTGCAATGCTGTGAGGCGATAGGAGCCATTACCTATCAGAGCCAGTGAGTAAGAGAGGACAGCACTGCACAGAGACATCCCACAGGCAAGGAAGAGATAAGAATCATGTAGGATGCTGCAAAACCTGGTCAAGGACATCTGAGTCTTTGACCAACCCATTAGGATCACCTCGGGTGAGACTTCGGGCTGCCCTATGGTCTGTTGCCGAAAGGGCCGGTGAGCTAGGGGTTTTGTTGAAACATAAACAGTAAACTCGGGTCTACCCAAAAGAGTCAACAAATGGTGTCAGAGTTAGATGAGCACCCCAAGAGAGTGGAACTCCAGCAGAACATCCAACGGATAGAGAATACAACAGCAACGATGAAGGAAGAAGTCAATATCTTGGGAGCTCTTGAAAAGATGAGGAAGACAACCAAGATGAACCATTTGCAACAAGAAGTGCAGCGGTTGAGAACAAAGGAGATACGATTCAATAACCTGCTTCAACCATATCAGGAACAAATTATAGAAGTGGTCGATGCGGCTGAGCAGAAGGTCCAAGAGTTCGCTACAAGCAAAAATGAAATTGAAAACGCAGAGGACTCCAGTATTAGTCAAGCGATGCTTGAAACGGCACAATAGTGTGTCGATACTATGGAGAAAGAAGTCGTAGGACTTCGTGAGAAATTAGAAAAGACTTCATAGAAAGCCAAGGAAAAGCTACAGCAAGAAAAACTAGCTGTGAGTGGCTTGGGGGTGAGCCACAAGTAAGTGTTAGGGGACTGTTGGAGCAGGATCTCGCAACTACAGGAAAAGCTGCCATTTTGGTAGATAGACAGTTTTGGCAAAGATATAAGAGATAAGGTAAAGTCATGATGTTGTAGCATGTTTCTAGCTGCAGATTAGAGCCGAAAACTGTGACTATCAGGATAGGAAAGTCAAGAGGAAACAGTACATGAGCGGCTGAGAAGAGAGAGCTCAACTACTGCACTAAAGGTAATGGCCGAGAAGAGAGAGCTCACCCACTACAGTTAAGAAAAGTGGTGAAGATAGGAGGGCTCAGCTACCCTCATAAAGGAAAAATGAGCAATGGGCCGAGGCATTGAAGATGAAGGACAGAAGGAAATAAACCAGGGAAGCGGCACGGGTACCCATGGTCAACGTCGGGAAGCATGTAATACTGCAGAGAGTAGTGGTGTGACGAAAAGTGACTACTTCAAGTACAGATAAGCTGACTATCATAAATTAGGGTTTTTGGGGATTACTGTTGGGACAGGCCCACAGTGTTGTAATGTAAAGACCTTCGGGCCGCCTATAAAGGCATGTATTTTGTATTGTAAAAGGGTTAGTGGGGTTAGCCAAGCTATATAGTAGATAGATAGCTGGTTATCTATTCACACAGTCAGTCAGATAGACATTCAGAAAATCACTAAGTCTGTTAGCTCATAGTTAGTTATATTGTAAGAGCCGAGCTCTGGTTCTATTATTCAGTCTGTAATTACCTTATTGTAACCAGTAGCCCGACTCTATGAATATGTATGTAACAATCCACAGGGATTGACAGAGAGAGAGAGAGAGAGAGGAAGAGTATATTGTAAGAGAGACAATATAAGAAGAGAAGAGATCTAAGAGAGAAGAGCTCCAGGCTGTGTGCGGAGTTACCCAGAAGATCTATAGCTGCATGTGAGTTTCAGTGGAACTGTGTTTACTCTCCCAATTTATAATATATAAACCAGTTCCTATGGACGTAGCTTCTATCCTGGAAGTGAACCACGTAAAATTAGTGTTATGTGATTGATTCGTGTAATTGTGTTTTCTCATCGCTATTTGTCATTCTTTACATGGACTTTGATTACAGTTTAAATGTATGTATGTTGCATTCAGTTACATCATATAATAGGTTAAATGCTAGTTGAATATATCCAGTGTTTTGTGTATGAGTTTAGCAGTACCTGATTCGCACCATAGCATTTATAGTGTTAAGTGATTCCAGCACACTTAGTTGGCAAGTGAGTATAGTTGTTGTTAAGTGTGTCGACCATTGGAACTCTAAGTAAGGTTGTTAACACCTTGTCGGAAGATAACAGAGTTATTTTACCCTGAGAGAAAGCCTTGGATCTTGAGGATCGTATTGAGGCTTCCTGTAGAAGATATCGCAGCGTAGAAGTGAGGTATCGCACCGTCGAGGAAACTGCGGTGTTAGACATCACAGGTGACGGGTTGGATAGAGAGGAGGTTGCACATCGTTTGTGATGCTACGAGGCGATAGGAGTCATTACCTATCAGAGCCAGTGAGTAAGAGAGGACAGTGCTGCGTAGAGACATCCCACAGGCAAGGAAGAGATAAGAATCACGTAGGATGCCGCAGAACCTAGTCAAGGACATCTAAGTCTTTGACCAACCCATTAGGATCACATCGGGTGAGACTTCAGGCCGCCCTGTGGTCTATTGCCGAAAGGGCCGATGAGCTATGGGTTTTGTTGACACATAAATAGTAAACTCGAGTCTGCCCAGAAGAGTCAACAAAATGAAAACTACTTATGCAAAAGCAAATGCAAAAGCTTGAAAATGTTTTTCTTTTCACTTTTTAAAATGCTCAAACTCTACTATGCACCTAAACTGCACTAAAATTGAGTATACTTGGATCATATCAACTGTATAAAACAAGTAAAATGAAGTAAACAAGTCAACAAAGCTAAGAATCAACCAACAAGGGAAGACCGAGAACCTTATCTTGGGTGTGTACGATGACAAGGAATCACTGCAAACTCACAAAGGTAAGTGACAAACCAACCACTATCAAAAGATAGATTGGAAAAACAATGCCCAAAAACCTGATCACTGATTCAGATAGAGACAGTTCAACCTATAACCCAAACAAGCCAACCTACTTCAAAATGCAAGCAGAAGACCATCCAAACAAAAGAAACCCAAGGGATTTACAAGAAAGCACAGAGTGTGGTCACCAAGGTCTTCAGACTGATTGCACAGTATTTATAAAGAAAGGCAACTAACAAACATGAACCAAAAAAAGACAGGGAGAAGGAAATCCTATCCCAAAAATCCATATTTCCAGGCTTGTACGCAGTTGTGTATAAGGACAACTCACGTACTGTATGCGATTGTCCAAGAGAGAAACCTATGTATGAAGGCCTCTGTATGCGACTGTGTATGAGAGAAACCCATGTACAGGTACAAAATTTTTCTAAAAAGAAAAGGAAAATCCACAAGGCTTTCAAACACTATGGCAATCATGAACCAGGATAAAATAACACACACAAACATTAGAGGAAATTTCAACTCAAACTGGGCCTTTTAACTTTTATTCAAATTCCATGTCATAATGTGTTAGCCAATGAAATTGCTTTAAATTTGAAATACCGTATAGGTCTTAAACACTTTTTTAATATAAATTTGGGGATAGGTATCATAAAAAAAACTACTTTTTTGTTTGTATTTTTGACATATCTCACTATGTTTTTACTCAAATTTCGATCGGAAGAGCTCGTTGGATGCAGAATTAAATTCCACATCCAACGAGTACCCACTCAGCATACTTTTGATGGACCCCGCTACCCCAAAAACAAGAAATACCTGAAAAAAATGGAATGATGATGTCATCATTCCATTTTTTTCAGGTATTTCTTGTTTTTGGGGTAGAGGGGTCCGTCAAAAGTACGTCAAGTCGGTACTCATTGGATGCATAATTTAATTCTGCATCCAATGAGCTCTTTCGATCAAAATTTGAGTAAAAACACAGCGAGATATGTCAAAAATACAAACAAAAAAGTAGTTTTTTTCTTTTCTTCCTCCAAAATTAATAAATATTATTTTATTATTTTAACTATTATTTTATTAATTCATTTTAGGAGGCCCATTTTGAGTTGAAATTTCCTCTAATGCTTCAAGGCAAAGACTGGTCAAGGGTGACAGAAATAACCTACAACATTCTGGGCTTCCCAGCAGAGTCACCAGTTCTATTGTACAAGAATACACACCTTATAACCAAAGGTATGGGGTTACCAACATACTCATAAATCTTGCAGGCAATCAACTTTAGAGTACAGAAAGGAAATGAGAGGATAGTATAGACTCACCCGATTAGCAACGGTTGATCCTGGATTTGTCCTCTTTCGCTCTGCTTCTCCTCCAAAGCCTTCAGGGATGCTTCTCCTTCACCTGTAAAGAGTAAATCCTCCAAGTGAAAGCTTATATATGTATATAGAACAGGTTAGATAAATCATATATAGAGTGCTTAATCATAAATATTCATCAAACCATCATACATGAAAGACATTCAAAACACATTTGGAAGAAGGATTCTCTTTATTAACAATAGTGAATGAGTTAAGATTAAAACCCAACGCCCGAGACAAGGGCTCCTTTACAACCAAAGGATTATGAGTTCCACTGCTCCAAATACTTTTGAATATACACCACCAGCATAACTTTTCTCTCCAAGTATTATTGATTAATACCCTCTCCAAGGCCTTTATTTATACTTAGTGAAAGAAGGCAATTTTGAGGGTTGAGGAGGTTGAGACAGTTAAGATGGTTATGGTTAAGGGCTTAACAAATCTCAAATAATCGCGATTTATTATTTTTGATGTGAAAGGAAGGTGTACGCGGGTATTAGTACTGGCAACCTGCATATGACATGCGAGTTTCTCTAAGGGAAGCCCGCGTACAGATATGTACACGGGTTGCACTTATGGATACTCATGGACAGTACGCAACATGCTGTAGGAAAAGTTGCATATGTACACTAGTTGCATATAAGCAAAGGCATGTATAGAAATTGACATGTTCGAAGGTAAAAATGGCAAGTTGGATCGATAATTAATGTATTTCATAACATGCCCATCTATAGTGTTTTAGGAAACCTTCAATCCATACATGTCCTTTTATGTGCCAACATAGGAAATGTTGGCACTCGGACGGAGAAGTGCCATATGGGTGGATAACACACTTATGGTCCTACTAGTAATTATATGCCATATCAATATTACCAGTATGTGCATCCCAACCGATAGTTACCTTTCCTAGCAACTTTGGACTTACCTGGCTTGTCCAAGTCGATTAATGACCCCATTCGACACAATCCCTTGTGGCCTCCCATTCCAGTAAAGTTACCATCGAATATGCTGAATTTCAATGGGAAGAAGGGAGATGATCCAAAGAACCATGTTATGACATTCCATTTGTGGTGTTCTTTAAAATCCCTCATGGATTATTCCGTTTGGTTACGACTCTTTCAATGAACTTTGACCGGTACGGCCACGAAGTGGTACATTGAACTCCCAGAACATTCGTTTGTGGATTTTGGCTTGTTGGAAACCGTGTTTCTCACACACTTTCAACTCCCTATTTGTTATGGAATGGGTACTGATCTTTTAACCTCTCTGTGACAGAATACCTCCACCCACATATTCGATCATATTCATGAGTGGAGAAGGTAGAGAAGGCTTATTAAGGCCCCTATTCTAGATCAGTTATTAGCTGATTGGTTCACCAAATCCTTGCTGCCTCCTACCACCTGAGATGTGGCTTTTTACCACCTAAGTTGTACTTAGTGGTTTTTTATCAAGTGAGCCTAGTGAACCGAACAAGGATATCTTTTTCGGACTTCAGAATACCTTTGAAAGTACTTCTGGGAAGTGCTTGTTGTACTATATCACATGTTCATACCCCATGGGGGAGTTGTAATAAATGTTCTAGCATGATAGTGTCTATAAAATAATCGGTCTCTTAGACTTTATTTCTCAATCCGATCAGCCCAAGGTGTTTTTTCCCTTGGTTACTATTGGTTGTTGAATAAACGACTGATAATTTCTGAGTTTTCCACTCCATACCTCCAAAGTTTGGGTGGTCGGCTTGGCATTTAGGCCTATTGAGGTTATTAGAGTCTATGTGTCAATGTATAAACATGCTAGGCATCATGGTCGAGTCATATGAACATGTCTAAGTCCCCCTAGGTTTTTTTCAACTTTTTAAATTTTTTTTATTTTTTCAGTGTTTTTTATTAAAATTTAAATTTTTCAAAACTTAGGCTATTTTTTAATAGTTTAATTGGAAAAATTAGTTTTTTAATAAAAGTGGGCCAAATAATCAGTTTCAGTCATGTAGGTGCTCATTTTCAAGCTAAGAGGATGATGTAAACCCATGGACCCACTACTTCCTAGTTTTGAGTGACTTTCCATCACTTAGGTCAGAAAGCCCCAAAAATCAATTATTGATTATTTTAATTAATAAATTGATGAATAATGGAGGAAATCCAGAATCATAGATCAGTGGATTCTCAGCTGATTTGATTGAAATCAGTCAGATCTGAACCAGATTGACTGGATCTGACAAATCCTTGACTTATGGAGGTGATTTGAACAAATCCATAGTTGATCTTCAACATCATTTATGGGGAATTTCGCCCTCCCTCTTTCCTCCACACATTTTGGCTCATCTAGATGAGTTTTGGTGGATGCTTCAATCAACAGGTTGAGGTGTTAGTCAGATCAGCCCCCCGATTGACAGTTGCACTCAATGAGACTCAAATATGGATCAGTTAGACACAGATCAGGAATTGATGGACTCTCCTTTAGCTACAGTGGTCTATCTCCTTGGGATTTGCACCCCCTTGGGCTGGATCTCCTGGTTTTTGTATAAATAAAGCACAAGCTGCTTCTTCCAAGCTAGTTAGAGTTGGATTGAAGGGATTGCTATTATAATATTGTTGTAATCTTTTGATTGTTGTAATAAATAAGATTTGGAGGCCAAATTGTGTAATGCTCCTATGTGTGTGGACTAAGCATTATCTTACGGCTATTGATGTTGCTGGCTTTTCTCTCAATTTCTGCATCTGAACCCTGTCTAGCTTGAACGATTTAGGTGAATCAATAGGAGTATAGTTGGGAAAGTAAGGTTACTTGTTTTTCTTATATATCATAGCATATATGTTAGAATATCTAGATTATACATGTTTAATAAGTTTATTTGCATGTAATTCTTGTCTCTTTTTCATATATATATCCAGATCTCATGAGGTTTCGTGCAGGATTGTGTGTTTAGCTTTTAGGTAGCAAGGATTGGATGAGATGAGGATCTAGTTTGACTCCACTATACATCCAAAATATTTGTAAAGACATTGTTCCTCTGTATTCCACTAATAAGTTTCCATTGCATATCCATCCAACAATGGGCCTTTCCCCTTCTCTTCCTCCTTTCTTTTAAAATCAATCTTCCAGTTACCTGTCTCTTCCTCTTATGACCAGATCTAGTTCCAAGAATTGAATATATATTGTTAGATCTATTTTATAATATTTTTTCTACTTATATCTATCATTTCATAAAGAATATCAGTTCATAAAGATAGATCTAGGTGTAGGAAATTCCTTTTTTGCAAGTAGCTAAAGCATAGATCTAAAGCTTGCTCATAAGGTAGCTTCCTTTCTTGTTCTTCAAATATTTAAATTCTGAAATAAAATTTCACATCTCATTGGCTGCCCAAATAGAAAGCCAATATCCCAAGGAAATCTTGCTTTCCTTGGTTCCTTTTTGCAGAAATTAGATTACCCTTGTTTAACATTTTTTACTTAGTTTTTTTTTGGTAATTACTGTGGTGACACAAAATAGTTTAAAAGTGTGTTTGGGAACATTTGATTTTAATTTATCTCTATTTTTTAGCAGGTATAACATAAAATAGAAGGATACTCTACAAAATGTCCTACTCTTGGACGAACAAGAGCTTCCCAAAAGCTTCCCCCACCGCTGTGTTTTAATTCAAGCTTGTTGTAAGCCTTTGGATCCCAGATAACAAGGGACAAAGTGCATCAATTTAAACTTGCTGATATTGTAAATCATTTCTAATAAAAATAAGAAGTCCTTTCAAATAGGCTCTTTCGAGCCTATTCACCATCCCCCCTAGGGGGATTTGCGTCGATGTCAATTTTTTACTTGTTGTTCATCTCTTTTCAATCTAGCATAGTTCTAATATGTAGGGTAGTATACTTTGATTTATTATCATTTCAA
>LPNX010551650.1:936769-977473 GCA_001517045.1 Pseudotsuga menziesii | reverse complement strand
GAGTTGAGCCTAAACGGAGGAGTCAAGAACAAGGTGACAGCCTTGACTCGAGACTTGCCCCCAAGGACACACTGAGTGGCTTGAATATTTCTGCCACATGACCCAGGTGTGAGAAAGGAAGCAACACTTTTTGGCACCATTTCCAAGGATAAATCTTTTTATTCCCGAGTACGACTTAGCTTAACCTTTTTCTAAACAACTAAAAAGATAAAAAAATTTGATTGATCTAGTCTTTAAACACATAAAAATTAAAACTCAATCCATCTGGTGACTCCACTGTCTAACATCCCTTGAAGAATTTCTACCGGAAGAAATCGCTGACAATTATTCAATCCTCTCCCTAATCTCAAAAGGTTTATTAGGGAAAGATTGAATAGGCATACTTCTCGTAGAAACCTTGAAAATTTAGGAGACCAATCCCTCTCAGATATCCATCACATATTTGTAGAGAGTCATACTTTCCAGTCTCAAGAAATGACAGAATTTTTCAAACCCCTTGACTTTTCTTAGATAGCAGGTAGTCCTCATGACATTCCGAATGATGCTATCAAGAAGCTCTCCATATTCTAGGGAAATAATGCCATCACTGCCAAGTCTCACATCCGAAATTTTGATAAGCACCTAGTCAGTTACTACAATGATGCTTCCCATAACCATGAAAATGTCAAAATGAAGCTCTTTGCTTTATCCTTAGAGGATGATGCTGCGGAATGGTAATCTGACCTTGGTGATGATTCAAATAAAACTCTTAATGAATTCCTAGAGGGTTTTAAGAAGAAATGGGGGGGAAAGAAAGAACCAAGACATCTGCTTGCTGCCCTCCATAACATAAAGAAGATGGAGAATGAAACCATGGATGAATTTAATACTAAGTTAGAGCACGTGGTTGTGGACCTCCCTAGAGAAATCAAGCCAAGGGATGCCTCCATCCTCATATCTTACATTGAAGCTTTCACTGGTGATTTGAGGTACCAGTTAAGGGACAAAGAGCTGGCCAATCTAAAAACTACTTAGGAATTTGCTGAGAAAATAGAAAAGAATATGCAGTCTTCAGGAAAATCCAACATTCCAGGTTACACTAGGGGAAACACTTCATACAACAAAGAGAAGGGAAAAGCCATTGAATTAGAGGAAAAGGAAACCTCTAAAGACCCCATGGAAAAGGTAACTAACATGATAACAGAATTGGCTACTAGTCAAAACCAAATCATGGCAAATCAATCTGCATAATTGAATCATATTCAGAATAGAATAATCACAATGGAAAGAAATAATGGACATAGGAACTTTCATCCTAAATAGAATCAGGTGTATTAGAAGAAAGATCCTCAACAAGAACCTAGGATTCCAAACCAGTTAGAATCAACTAACCTGGTAGAAGAAGTCATTCCATGGTGTAGACCTTGTGATCAATTCCACCAAGAAAGCACTTTCTATATAGCAAACCAAGTTATAGAACATGGAATGGCCAAGGTCAGTAATCAGGAAACAACATTAGGCGACTCTAATCATGTGTACATGGTATGCCGAACCTATCCTTTATCAAACCAGCATTGGCAGCAAGCCATGGATTACAGTTATGAGAAGGATCTCCTTTCCAACTTTTATGGTGTAATGCCTTCTCCGGAAGCAATTAAGGAAATGAAGGAGGATAGATTCAATGGAGTAGTCTATCAAAGAAAGGAGAAGCCATCACCGTCTAAATAGTACAAGCCAAAGGTAACTACTCCTCCCCTCCCAGATCCTCCTATTGTCCCTGAATCAAATATTGATATGGGAGAATGGATAAGTAGTGCTAAGATTCATGTTTATGTAACTGATGTCCTTAAAATTCTTGGTCAAAAAGCCTAAGTTGTTGAAAGCCTTAGAGGATAGTCAAAGTAAAGTTCATAATATTGTCAAAGAGGATCCTCTTCCTAATAACAATGCTATATTTGAAGCTGAACATATTGAACCTATAGATGTGCCTATAGTCCTCAATAGTGTCGATCCAAGAAGAGAATACCACCCACCTTTTTATGTCTCCCTCTTAGTTGATAACTTGCTCCTTCATAACCGCATGTTAGATTCAGGTGCTTCATCAAATGTCATGACAAGAAAAGTAATGGAATAGCTAAATCTAAGGGTCACCCGACCCTACCACAATGTTTGTGCCATGGATGCATGATAAGTTGAAGTGGTAGGTATAATCTTAAATTTACAGGTTAAGTTGGCTAAGTATCCTGATATCGACATGTCGATGGATGTGGTAGTGATAGATGTTCCACATAATTGGGGTATGTTGCTATCCAGAAAATGGGCCACAATTCTTGTTGGGTACATTCAAATGGATTGGACATATGCTACTATACCTACATTAGAGAACACTAGGGTGATTCTCCATAGAGAGAAGCTAAAGAGACGACATGTAGAAAACCCTAAGAAGCCTGGAAATGAATTTGTTCATTTCATTAATAACTTTGGAAACTATGCTATTTCGTCAAATTTCATGGGCCCTATTAAGGAAAACATTAAAAATTAAAAGATCGATGAAGTTTGGAAAATGTACTTTGACAGGGCTTAGTCTAAAGCCATAAAAGGTGCGTGCATCGTGATCATTTCTCCTTCAAATAAAGTCTACAACTTTTCTTTCAGGTTAGAGTTTTAAGCATCAAACAATGTAGCAGAGTATGAAGCATTGCTCCTAGGGTTAGTGTTGTACAGGATAATTCACCTAATAACCTAGGTCTGGGGGGTTACCAACATACTCATTACTTGCAGACAATTTGACTCTAAAAGCACAGAATAGGAAATAGGAAAGTAGAAGGACTTACTTGTATTAAATGAAGGTTGATCCTTGCTATCTTCTCCCTCTCTGATCCACTTCCAAAGTCTCCAGGATAGTTCCTCCTTCACCACACTCTTCCAAATACAAGATGGTTCACATATATAGATGCAGGTTAGGAAAATCATATATCATATTGAAATGTAAAAATTTACCAATCCACAAGATATGAAACACATATGGAAGAAGTAATATCTTTATTAACAATAATAGAAAGAGTTTAGGTTACAACCCAATGTCTGAACAAGGACTCTTCTATCACCAAAGGACTCTGAGTTTCTCTGCTCCAAAGATTTATGTAGACAATCCACCAGCATAACTTTTCTCTCCAAGTATGTATCTGCAAACCCCCTCCCCAAGGCCTCTATTTATATGGATGAAATGAGGCAGTTCTTGAAGGTTAGGGAGGTTATAGCAGTTAGGAAGATTAAGTTAAATGAATGAACTAATATTCCATTATCGAGTGTTTTTAAATATTAATTTTGAGGAAACCATACGCGGGTCTATAGTAGAGCAAACCGCGTATGATATGCAACCCTATACAAGTGTAACCCGCATATACAGGTATGCGCGATCTGTTGGACATGATACTCGCATATGATGCGTGAGATGCCAATAGATATAGTCGCGAATTCTACTCAAAATCTCAAAATGGAAAAGTAATCAGCTGGGCATATAGGCAATGTATTTCATAATCAACCAAGGTATAATGAAACTAGGCAAACCTCAATCCATAAGTGTCCTTTTGTGTGCCGACCTGAGGGATATCATCACTCGGACGGAGAGGTGCCAAATAGGTGTATAAAAGATTCCCCCTAATGTGTGAGGTCAGAGGGGAACGATGGCCGAAATACATTATAATACTAACTCTGGAGAAACTCAGAAGTCCAGTGGAGCAGAAGGAGTAGCTGAAAACAATACATAATAATGTCATATACAAAGCTATATCTGAGGATGCTATGTTCAATTTACGGGAACACTAGCTCCTTTACAATATTTGATTTCATCATATGATACGGGTAAAGACCACGTATAGTACAAAGGTGGATCGAAGCCACAATATAATAATGATGAGTCCTCAAAGATCTGGAAGCTGTATATAGAAACGGAACATAGTCTTGCGCAACTTAGTTCATAAGTGAGGAACTAAGGTCTTCATACAGGATCCCAAAGAACCAAGTACAATCCAAGCCATGTGAATAAGGGTAAGTTGAAGTCGAACATGGAAAGGAGTCAATAGTTTGTCAACCAATAGAGGATAATTGGCAACTGAAGCAAAGGAGTTCACCAATGATGAAAGTGAATCCAGAGGTACCATCATCAAATATCTAGGTCATCGTCATCAAGAGGTACTGAAACAGAACCATACTATGATATGGAAGGCAATAGATCCTCCAATGGATCACAAGAGTGACTAGGAATTGGGCAAAAGAAGATAGACACAAGGAAATGGATAACAGATATAACAGTGATTGGATCAGGCTATAAATTAGATAGTGGGAAGAATCCTTGAACAGTGAGCACAACACAGAGATGACCCAAGGCAGCGTATAGCAGATAGATAGGACAACTAGACTTATCTGTCATGTAGGAGACATGATCAGATTCCCCAGGATAAAGGACAAGAGGAGGAGTCAGAAAAACTCGAAGTGATAGCTGAACACAGATGTACACTAAAACATGGATATCGGAAGGCAAAAAGTGCTATGTTCAAGGATGACATGCTGCCATTACTGAAAACAAGAGAAAACTTCTTCCTTACCTTCCCTGTTAAGTTTTAACGAGTCCAGGAAATCCAACTCGGTTCCCTCTTCATTTTTTAACAAGCTTGAAGAGATGGGAAAATAATGCTTGATACACTGATCCGTGGATTTAATGAGCCCGAACTAGTACATGCTCATGTGGTGTTTTCACGTTTAGAGAGTCTAAGAACTCCAAAGAAGACTCCAGGGGGGTCCTTTTTCGTCCAATTTAGTCTCTTGAGGCCGAAAAAGTATAAAACAAAGCACAAAAGAACTCTCTTAACTTCTGAAGAAGAAAAGGTGAACCTTTTTCGTACTTAGTCGGGGAGGTCCGAAAAAGGTTAAATTACCACCTACCCAACGCTCCTTCCATAACAGCATAAAATAGCTTGAGTTTTACGAGTGTGAAGGAAAGCAAGATCACTCGGAAAGATCCATTTGGTTACGAGAAATGGGGATTACAACAATAAACTCGGTGCTTTGTTCTTAAGTGTTTAACGAGCATGACAAAGACACAAAGTACACTCAGAATCTTTTTCATGTTTAGGTCCAGAGCACAAAAAAGAGAAAACTAAGCTCATACCAGGTGTTCCTTTTCCGTAAATTTAGTCCCTCAGGTCCGGAAAAGTGATAAACCTATACCTGAGAATACTCTTCTCAATTCCAAAGAAAAGAGAGTGATCCTTTCTAATATTATTCCGCATGGTCTGAGAAAGAGATAAACTACTACCAATGCGGACGCCCATTCACATATTCTTAACGAGCCTGAACGGACAAGTTTACTCGGCAGTCAAGTCTATTTTGAAGGAGTCAGACTTGGGCCTAAAGAAACTCCATAGGGCGGGGAGTCCTATAAAGGGATAGCTTGTAAAGAGAGATTCAGAAGAAGCTCTATTTGGCGTCAAAAATAGCTATGAGGAAACCCCTGGGCCTGAAACAGTGACGGAATGAGTACCAAAGGATGGCAAAGGCATATAAGGATGATACTCATGAAATAGGGATCCTAGCCATGGAAGAAAAATGGTAGAGACAAGGGACTAATGGCTTAAAATACCATAGTCCGTGGAAAAAATGTTGAGTACTAAGGTTAATGTGGAGTGATAAGATGCCAACAAGTGTTGGAATGAGCAAAAACCACCCTATAGAAGCATAAACACTTTGAAATAGTTAGTAAACCTGTTCCAAGGCACAAAAAGGGATGGTATTAATCAATTGACGTTTCAAACTATAGAAAAAACCCACTTTACGAAATATTTTATCTATAAATAGTTTGAAAAACAAAACATTTCTCACCATTGCACTTTTTGAACCAAAAAGGAAAGTTTTACCCTCTAATTTTGATCGCTCGTTGTGGACAATTGGACCGGTGGAATTCAGATCCGTCAGTGTCAGGTAAATCTACACCCTGTGCTCTTTAATTTCATCCAAACAAATTTTAGAATTAATGGTCAATTCAATTTAATTCATCAATATAAAAAATGGCAAAATGTATATGCGGGTTTCTGCATGGGAAAGCCACACATACGCGTTTGATGTGCGAGTTGCTGCATGGGGAAGTCGCGAATGACTCGCGAGCTGTCCCAATGGACAGTCGCGCATACTGTGCCATAGCTAAAAGCTTTAAAAATAGGTCAAATTTTTAAATTTTTATGATGAATTACTGAATCACACTATGTGTTTTTTGTCAGGAAAATATGGTGCTGGAGTGGAGGGAGAGGGAACATGAGATGATGGACCAAGAGGCTCTTCAAAGCCCGCCTACTATCCAAGCATTTCGGAATAGTGGGCTATTCAAGTTTTTCTGCACATCACCCATGCGGGCCAATGTCTGCATATTAGAGTTCTTGGTCAGTTATTGGGACCATGACCTGGGGATGTTCAACATCCAAGGTGAGACATTGGAGCTTACCGTAGAGGACATCTATTTCATTACCGGATTATCACATCGAGGAGCACTGGTGAACCTGGAGGGCACTGGCAGGGGTGGTGACCCCTTGAGTGTCCAGAACTATGTTGACATATTCTGCAGGCCAGGTACTCAAAATAAGGGCAGTAGCGTTCTCATCGTAGACATACAGGAATTTATGCTGTAGGTATTGGCCAGTACTATTGTTAGACTTTCAGGGTCATCAGGACTACATCATGCCACCAGGACTCAGATGAGAGTGGCGGTGGATTGCTTTAGAGGCACACTCTTTGACTGGTGTTCAGGAATTCCCCCCATTATGAAGAGGCAATTATCCGATTGTAGGAGGGGGAGACGGAAGAACTTTGGGTATGCTAGTATATTGGTTGCATTCTTCTTTGAGAGGGTGCCAGCTATGAGCCCTGCGGTACCCTTACAGGTCCATCATCCACGGCAGCCGAGGCTGAGCCGGTGGGGAGATATCTTCCTCCGTCAAGGAGGAGGAGATGTTGTACATAGCATGTATGACGATGATTTCTATTCATGGTGGGAACGGCAGGTGCTGGCGTTGGAGCAGTTTCCATACGCTGGGCTAGATTTCCGAGGTGATCTAGACCTAGTCCTCCCTCTAGGAGGAGCATGAGGAGAGATGGGTAAGTCTTTTTAATTTTTTATCATTATTAAATTTTTATAAATTTTTCAATGATATGATATATACATATGCACAAGTCTGAATCCTACTCATGTGTCAAAATGCAGATATTGGACCAGTCCGCCTTGAAGGGCACCCACGTACCTTCGTACGTCCTGTAGCAGGAGGAGATCTTGGGATGATCCAGGTACTCAAGGCGAAGCTGACTAGGCTTACCGAGTGGGTACCCACTATACAGATAGAGCATCTCCCTGTAGCTATGCAGGAGTCCGTAGTTGGGGTTCCACCGGCATGGCTACGGCTTTTCAGATGGGTAGCCAGAGCAGTATGTGTATATAGAGATGCAGTGGAGGTTGCCGAAGCCGAGGAGGCTGAGGAAGCCAGGGGGCATACAGATCACGGGGACCAAGGAGGTCCCAGTGGCCATGGCGGGCAGGCTTAGTTTTAGGCATTTTGATGGATTTTGATCCACTTTTTGTATATTTTGTACATGATGGGATCTATGGATCATACTTGACCTATCCTATGTACGAACAGATATTTAAATATATATATATATATATATATATATGTGTGTGTGTGTGTGTTTGGTTGTCAGCTTATTTACAAATGTTTCTTATGTATTTGCTGTATATTTTATGGAATGTGTGTGAGATGCCAGTCCAAAATATAATTAGCATATGCATCAGTTAATGAATTTTGGTTTCGTGGAATGTGATTAAAAGTAATAACTTCAAACTGTCTTTCCAATAAATGTATTTGCATGAACTGACGTAACAATGTAGGATTACGCACCTGGTAAGCTCTATTGAGCTAGGAAACAACCAACTGAGAATCCAAACGGACTTCAAGCTGGGTGATGCCTCGTGACAAGGCATCCCATAGGAGCTCAATTACAGCTCTATACTCAGCAACATTATTGGAAGCAGGACCTAGACAAGCGCCACCCGCGGCAACAAGCTGTCTTGAAGGGGAGTAAATAACCCATGCTGCCGAAGCCAGGTTACAACTGTGATGGTTGGCACCATCAACAAAACCTACATACATCTCGGAAGACATCTGTAACAACTAGCGAATAGTATAAAAAACGAAACTGACAACCTAATGTACATAAAAATACATACATTAATATACAAGAAAAAGTACTAAGCCTAGGCATAGTACTTCTTCAGGTAGAGCCCATTTCTAGGCTCAGGCAGCTTATTCCCATCATAATCTACTAATTCATATGCGCCTTTACTCAAAAATTTAGACACAACATATGGTCCCAACCACATAGCCTTGAATTTTCCTGCCCCCAGAGGCTCCTTATCTTGGTCCCAGAGCAAGACAAGTTCCCCCTCAGAGAAAACCCGAGGTTTGACCGTTTTATCATATTGAGATTTAACCCTATTCTTATGAGCTTGATTTGCAGTCAACGCATCTCTATGTTGCTCATCAAGGTGTTCTAAGTGGAGCAATCGTTCTTCAAGCTCAGTTGTGTCAGGTAGCACATGAATAGCTATCTGCAAGGATGGGATTTCACATTCAATCGGCGTAATAGCTTCCACCCCGTGAACGAGTTGGAAGGGGGAAAAACCCGTAGCAGTTTTGACATTGGTTTGATAAGCCCAAAGAGTAGGATATAACATGATGTGCCAATTTGAATGGGCTGCATCAATAGTACATTTAAGTATAGTTTTTAAAGTTTTGTTTACAACCTTGACCTGACCATTTGCTTGCGGATAATAAGGAGAAGAGTGTTCTTGTCGGAATCCAAGCATGGTGGTCAATTCTGTCATCATGTGATTTTGGAAATGACTGCCATGGTCAGTGACAATCACTTTGGGAATACCAAACCTAGCAATAATCTGATTAAACACGAAGTAAGCTGCCATTTTCCCATTGTCTTTGAAAGTAGGCATTGCCTCTGCCCATTTTGTGAAATAGTCGACAGCGACAATGATGTACTTGTGCCCCCCAACCGAGGCTGGGTTGCATGTCATATAATCGATCCCCCACTTCATGAAGGGGCCTACCGAGACGACGGGAAACAAGGGAGCAGGATGTGACCGCATTTTTCTGGTGTACAGCTGACATGGATGACAACATTTTAAAGCTTCCACACAATCCTTGAAGATGGTGGGCCAGAAATACCCGGCACGTAATATCTTCTAGGCCGTTGCTAACCCAGATAAATGACCCCCACATGCTTCGCTATGGGAATCATTTAGTACAATCTCCACTTCCTCATGAGTAAGGCCGCGATGCAAGATAGAATCTACCCCTCTTCGATATAGTGTATCTCCTATTATGAGGTAGTTTTTAGCATGAAGACGTAGCTTGCGTCGGTCTTCCCTAGAGTAAGCGGTAGGATACTTCAAAGTCTGGAGATATATAAGAATATCTCCGTACCAAGGATCAGAGGTTGATATAAGGAAGATGTGCTCATCTGGGAATGAGTCATCTTGAATCACTACATCTTCTTCCGTAGGGAATTCTGCTATAAGCTCGGCAAAAACTAAGGACTTTTTGGATTTAGCGGATTGGAAAACCAAGTCAAACTCTTGGAGAATGACTATCCACTTGTTGAATTTTCCCCCAACAATGCATCGGGATAAAACATATTGGAAAGGGTTTACATCCGCCACTACAGTAGTGGTCCTCAGTAAGATGTAGTGCCGTAACCTCTGTACAGCATAAACATCCGCTAAGGCTAACTTCTCGACGTGGGAGTACTTAAGCTCAGGCCCAACCAGAGCGCGGCTAAGATAATAGACAACATGCTCAATGAGCTTGTCATCCTCTTGAACTAGCACTACCCCAATGGTAGACTCCGACGTGGCCAGATATAATAAAAAATCCCTAGAGTAATCTGGCAGGCGTAATAAAGGAGCCGACAACAAGGCTTTCTTTAATGCCTCGAACGCGAGTTGTGCAGTTTCATCCCATACAAATGGGGTGTCCTATTTAAGCAGGCGCATGAAACCTTTTGTGATCTTGGCATAATTAACTATAAAACGTCGAAGGAAGTTAGACTTCCCTTGTAGACTCTGAAGTTGCCTAAGTGAACAAGGAGGAGGCATATTTACAATGGCCTCAACTTTTAAGGGATCCACCTGTATGCCCCTACTAGAGACAATGAATCCAAGCAATCTACTTGATTCGACGCAGAAAACACACTTGTGGGGATTCAAGCGAATTTTATAGTATCTGCATCTCTCAAAAATTAGCCGTAAATGATCTGGATGCTGAATCCTCTTGCGAGAATGAGTAGGCAAATCATCAAGGTAGGGTTCGACAATGGATTTTATATCATGAAAAGCAAAGTTCATGGCTCGTTGAAAGGTTTCCCCTGCATTTTTCAATCCAAAGGGCATTTTTCTATAAGCGAATGTACCCCAAGGGCAAATAAAAGTAGTTTTATGCTGGTCTTCCGGTTTTATTTGGATTTGATTGTAGCCGGAGAAACCATCCATAAAGGAGAATACCTCACTACCCGCACATGCATCTATGATTTGATCAATAAACGGTGTAGGGTAGTTGTCCTTGGGACAGGCTTTGTTAAGATCATGAAAGTCCGTACAAACGCGAATAGTCCCTTGCTTTTTATCAATGGGGACCGGGTTGGACACCCACTCAGTCAAAGAAATGGGATATATAAAGCCTGCTTTCAACAGCTTTTCGACCTCTGCCTTCACAGCCGCTGCTTTACGCGGGTTCACGGGGCATAATTTTTGCCGAACCGGCTTAGCATCAGGATAGGTTGGGATCTCATGTTGAACAATAGATGGATCAATGCCTGGAATCTCCTCATATGACCAGGAAAAGATATCGCGGAATTCCTTGAAAAGGGCAGTATAAATGGCAATCTCCTCCGGAGAGCAGCTTGCACCTATATAGATATTTTCCACGACATCTGGTTTTACGGAGATGTTGATCGGTATAGTAGCGAAAATGTTTTCCATATTCCCCTCAGCAAACACTCCTTCCCTAGGTAAAGGATTGACGGGTGTATCAACATCATTCGACAGTCTCACATGGAACTCTTGGTTTTCTATCTTACTTAGCTCTGGAAGGAAATAAGATCAGTGATGAAGATCCTCACATATGTTATCACGTGAACACATAGCTTCCAGAATAGCCTCATCTGAAGGTAAAATAGTGTCTAAGCAATCTATGGAATGTAAAGAGTTTTCCTCCCATGCAGGCATATAAACTTCTTCCAGATCATCTGAGACTGTAAGAGGATCTGGAATGGGATCTACAGTGGTTTGGGTAATAGCTTGATACGCCACTTCCACTGCAGATAAGGGAACTTCTGGTTCCTGAGGGGTTGGGAGGACCCAAGGATCAGTCCTATCGACCACCGAATCAATGGACTGCCCTACAGTAGTAGAACCGATATAAAGGACTGGAGCTGGAATATCGAATGTGCCCATCAATGATGCGTACAGTCCAGCCCCCAAGCTCTGTGCAGCAGGTTTGGCCTGATCAACCAATGGCATAGTGGAATCTTTAGACTCTAAGCGGCCTTTACGAGTAAAATCAAGTTGGTCAACAGTGACCAGCTTGCCCTCATGTGGAAATACCACGACACGAAAGACAGCAGATGCAACAGCAGACATTGCATAAGTCCAATTCCTACCCAAAAGCAAATTGTAGTCCAATGGAGCATCAATCACTTCGACTTCAACAGAGACTGCTTTTCCAGCCAGCTTAAGCTCGAAAGCCGGCAGGATACCATGTGGATGGAAATACCTTCCATCAAAAGCAGTAAGTAAAGTGGTTGATGGGATCAGCTCTGGGGATCCAAGAGCTTTCCAACAAGCCAGGGACATAACACAAGTAGAGGCTCCCTCATCAATAACTGCTCGTCCAATGGTCTTACCACCATGGACAACATCTATCGATAGAGCTACATGGTAAGGGAGGCGAATTTTAAGATCAGAGAAATGAAATTTCGCTGTGAGACTCGAAGAGTCCATGCTACCTAAAGCTGCTAAGAGGGCATCCCGCTGAGTGGGACAGCTCTGTAGCACCTCCAAAGCTGACATTGCACACGGAGTCTGAGCCAAGTCTTCAACCATAGAGTAGTGAGCAGCGGCTCTAGCATTTGGGTTATGCAAATTCTTCTTAAAGATACCTTTGGGTATCTTTGGCATTATTTCCGTAGGTTTCTCTATAGTAATAGGGTTGGAAGTTTCAACTACAGCTTTATCCTTCTCATCGGTCTCATTCTCATAGTTCTTGTTCCTGGTTTGTAACAAGGTTGAGGATCTAACCATGTTGATATAATTAGGGTCAGGAGCAGTTTGACTGCCCCCTGCTATGGTAGAAGCTGAAGCAGAATTCTGCCCTTGGGGAAATGGATCATTTACGACAGCCGGCGGTTGCGTTTGTAACAGCTTCTGAGCTTGTTCCATGAGGGGACAAATATGAGTAAGATGGTCCCCTTGGCACAACTTACAAGGGAACTTGACTTTCTTCTTTTCCTTTTTTCCCCCATCAGCATTGTTTGTGGGCTTTGGCTTGTTTTGATTTTGGTTTCCCTCTCCCTTTTTACCTTTCTTCTTCTTCCCGTCGGGCTGCTGATTGCCCTTCGAAGAGGTTTGTGCAAAAACATTTGCACTTTGGGAGGAGGGGGCAGCCTTTGCTGCCTCCGCCGTAGACTGTTTGACAGATAATTGGTGAAGTTGTTTTGTCAAAGACTCTACAGTGGGAGAGTTTATGGACCCAACCACACCATCAGCATGGGGTCCAGGCTTGGGTTTCTCGGCCTCATGAGAAGGCCTAGGTGCCTCAGGGATGATTTCATATAAAATCCCAGACTGTGAATAAATCAAGTCCAACTGTTGGGCCCTGAGTATGGATTCTTCCTCACTAGTCACTCCTGATGTGGACACATCCTTAGATATATAGGGCAATAAAGATTTAAGGAATCATTCTAATAGGAACTCAGGAGGGATGGTGGCTTTAATAAGGCTCTTTCGCCTCCTCCACTCTTGGATATGATCCGAGATGTGGGTTTCCTTATTTTGTCTAAAGGTGGAAAACAAGTCCGTTCTGAAATCGTAATGGACTAGAAGCTGAAAGTGGCTAAGGAAAGCGGTATCCAAGTCCCAGAAGCTACTAAAAGCAGCAGAAGGCAACTCAATGTACCATTTTGCTGCAGTGCCCGTCAAGGTCCTCTGGAACAGCCTCAGTCTCACTAAATCTTCATTCAATGAGTTGGAGGAAAACCATAAGTGAAAGGTGGTGGCATGTGCCCCGGGATCTTCACCAGCCTTACCTTCGAACTTAGGGATGTCCGAGGGCAGTTTGGTGGGAACAGGTGGCCACAAGGGGTCATGCCTCACTGGATCGTTCATCAATTTTGATAAGTCTGGCAAGTTCAAAGTTGCCAAAAAAGCAATCTTGGGCCTAGCCGGTGTACTAGAAGTGCCAGCTTGGGTATTCGAGGGTCTAGCCCCTGAATGCCCATAGGTAAAGGTGGGGTTGCCCCCAGACACCGGTTGTGAAGTGGGTAGGTTTCTTTGGAACGGGTTCCATCTGTAAGCCACTGGGTTTTGGGTGGGAGGTGCAGTGTAAGTGGTTCGGGCCATCCCCATAGAAGTAGGGGTCTGAAAAACTGGAGCAGGTATCCCTCCACTAAACAAAGAGAAGGGAGAGCTTGTATATGGGACCGAAATAGGGGTTTGATAGCTTTGCCCATAAGAGGTGTTGCTACCAAACTGCACTCCTACATATGAAGGAGGTGGACCTACGTATGGACTGGATGGGGGTATGTGCCCCCCATTCCAGGGGAATCCTTGGACAAAGGCCGAGGATCCCACCGGACCACTGTGGGTAGTGTAAGGGAAGGAAGAAGGAATTGTAGGCATACTAGGAATCCCAGTATCCATATCACCAGACATACTTCCTATGTTCGAGTAAACCGGTGGTTGGACCACCCGGCTTGCTGGAGTTAAGGGTGTGGAAGGTAAACTAGATCTAGGGGTACTAACCGGGAGAGGTAGTGCCCCTTCAACCGGAAGGGTTGAGGTGAAAAAAAATGAACTTTCTCCTTCAAAATACATAGCTCTACCTACAGGTACACCTAGCACTGGTGAACTAAAATGCCTAACCTGCACGATCACTGGATCGTTCAAATCAGTCAAGGGGGTATTATAATTTCTTGCAAACTCGTCAGCTTGCAATTCTTCTACCTTGACTATGTTAAAGTCAAAGCTTTTAGATATTAATTTCGGTTCACCAAGAACCTCACTTACTCCTACTGGTTCAAAAGAACCACCTGTGCTTAGTCTCCCCCTTTGGGGTAAAGGTGGAGGTTCCAGTGGTGTGAGAGGAGGAAGGTTTCTCAACCTTCTTGACCTTCTAATCTCTTGTTCCTCTAGAATTAAGACTTAAAAAAAAATCACACCCTAAGGCCAACTAATCACAAGCAGATCCATAGAGCATACACTAAAAAGATCCTAGAGTCTCAAGCAATCAAAACAGGCTATAAAGATATGCTTTCCCGAAGAAAGCTGATGAATAGTTACTTGGCGTCCTTGAGGGGTTCTTAGGCACAAGCAGAGGAATCACCCAACCACCCTCCTACACTTTCCACAAGGGTTACCTTCCAAGTCCGTTCAAGGTGAACTAGAAATAACCTTCCGGTTTACCTAGGTATGAGCCCTAAAAGACAAGAGACTAAGGCTACCTTGACAATACCTACTGTCTGGGGGGACAGTCGCAAGCTGAACTCATACGCATGGGCAGGGTAGCTGAGCCCGAAACTCTGTCTAGGACAGAATCCCCAGATGCGTAAAAGTCCTGGGTTACGTTTTGACAAGGATTCCGGGGGTTATCCCCTCTGTCCAAGCCTCCACGTGGCCTAGTGCTTAACTCCCGTTTGAGAGGAGCTTCCCAGATATAGTGGTAGAACCAAGGATTTACCTAATGAATAGCCCACTACGTTTGAGTTTATAGTTTGTGGGAATTTTACACTCCCTAGCCCACAAACCTAGCCTAAGCTAGTAGGTGGAAGGCCCTAAAAAATAAAAACTTACTAATAGATTTTAAATTTAAGCGTTAATTTTAAGGGATGTTCTTTACTCAAAGGAAGTGGAAGTGATGGACTGTATGATGTTTTGACTCAGCAGAAAATAAATGAAAGTAAAAGGTGCATTTAAAGAAAACTATCACTATAAAATAGACTTCTTTTCATTTTTTCAAATAAATATTGATGAACTATATGTAGCAAAAAGAGAAACTAAACCTATATGTTTTTGTATTTTTCTGAGATAGTATTTCTTAAACTGAAACAAACACTACTCTAATGCAAAAATTACAATGCAAAAGATTAACTATGTTTTGTTTTTCACTTTAAAAAATGCTCAAAAAACTACTGTGCATGTATAAATGCAATGCTTGAGTAAACTTGACACTTATAGACTGTATAAAAAACACAAACTGAAACTAACAAGCAAACAGAACCTAAAAACCAGCAAGAAAAGCAGGCTAGGACCTCAACTTGGGTGCAGACAATGACCGAGGATCACTGCAGACTTTTAAACAGGCAAGTGCAAACCAATAACTGACAGACAGTAGACTAGAAAGACAGAGTCTAAGACCCTGATCATTGATCTAGACTCAGGCACTAAAACCAACAACCCAAACAGGCCAGAAAGTTTCAAGATGCATACAGTAAATAAAACAAGTAAAGAGAACCAAAGGGATTCGAAAAGCACTAAGATGTGATCACCTGATACACTTAGACAACTCTGCAACACTCTTAAAGAAAGTCTTAACAGAAAACAGGACTTATAATAGGCCAAAGAACAAGCCAACTTTGACACAAAAATCACAGTTTTCAGGAGTATACGCGACTATGTAGTAGTGCAGGTTGCGAATGTTGCGCGACTGTACAGTGGAACAACCCGCATATGAGACTCAGTATTCGCGACTGTCCAATGGGACAACCCATGAATGGGTATAAAAAGAATTCTCAAAAACAGAGAAAGACCCAAGACTTTCAAATGCTATAGTAAGTAAGAAAGCAGGACAAAAATCACAAACAAAACTTCGACCGATGACTGGTCAGGACAACAGAAAAAGACCTAAAGCAGACTAGGCTTCCCCAGCGGAGTCACCAGTTCTGTTGTACAGGATAATTCACCTAATAACATAGGTCTAGGGGGTTACCAACATACTCATTACTTGCAGACAATTTGACTCTAAAAGCACAGAATAGGAAATAGGAAAGTAGAAGGACTTACTTGTATTAAACGAAGGTTGATCCTTGCTATCTTCTCCCTCTCTGATCCACTTCCAAAGTCTCCAGGATAGTTCCTCCTTCACCTGTCAATAAACACTCTTCCAAATACAAGATGGTTCACATATATAGATGCAGGTTAGGCAAATCATATATCATATTGAAATGTAAACATTTACCAATCCACAAGATATGAAACACATATGGAAGAAGTAATATCTTTATTAACAATAATAGAAAGAGTTTAGGTTACAACCCAATGTCTAAACAAGGACTCTTCTGTCACCAAAAAACTCTGAGTTTCTTTGCTCCAAAGATTTTTGTAGACAATCCACCAGCATAACTTTGCTCTCCAAGTATGTATCTGCAAACCCCCTCCCCAAGGCCTCTATTTATATGGATGAAATGAGGCAGTTCTCGAAGGTTAGGGAGGTTATAGCAGTTAGGAATATTAAGTTAAATGAATGAACTAATCTTCCATTATCAAGTTTTTTTAAATATTAATTTTGAGGAAACCATACGCGGGTCTATAGTAGAGCAACCCGTGTATGATACGCGACCCTATACAAGTGTAACCCACGTATACAGGTATGCGCGATCTGTTGAACATGATACTCGCGTATGATGCACGAGATGCCAATAGATATAGTTGCGAATTCTACTCAAAATATCAAAATGGCAAAGTAATCAGCTGGGCATATAGGCAATGTATTTCATCATCAACCAAGGTATAACGAAACTAGGCAAACCTCAATCCATAAGTGTCCTTTTGTGTGCCGACCTGAGGGATGTCAGCACTCGAACGGAGAGGTGCCAAACATGTGTATAACAGTTAGAAACTGCTAAAGATATGGGGATAAAGATGTTGAACATAAAACATGATTTAGATTTAGTTGTCCTCCAGATTAAGAATCAGTGTCAATGCAAAAATGATAGACTAAGAAAGTATAGAAATGCCACATGGAACACTATGGAGTGGTTTGATGCACTTAACATTCAAAAGATCCATAGGGAAATGAATGGGTTAGCAGATAAATTGGCAGTAGTAGCATCCACTCTCCAACCATCAGATGAAATGATTAGTGGGAATGGAAATATGGAAATTAATTTCAAAACTTCAATTCCAGATAATATAGATCACTCGTGGGTGTTTAAAGATGATGAGAAACTCTTGAGATTCATCCACAATCTACAAGAGTTTGAAGGTTGCAAGATCAGTTATCAGCAGGAGGGTAAAGAGTATCAGGAGTACGAGGATAATGTAAGAAATCACATCCCGAGTAGCCTTATAGATTTGAGAATATTTTTGATCGACAAGATCATCATAAAAAACAAAAGGAATAAATAAATATTGGGAATTATATGGAAATAAACACAGGAACTGACAAGGACCCCAAGTTAATAAAAATTGGAAAGGGTACTTAGGAAAAGGAAAGGAACAATTTGATCAACTTAATCAAAGAGTATAGAGATGTGTTGGCATTTATTTATGATGAGCTTAAAGCCTATTGAGAGGATGTGTTTCAACACACTATTCCCCTCATAGAAGAAGCTAAGGAGGTCAAACCTTTCCAACAAAAACTTAGGCGAATAAATCCTAAGTTGGCCCCCATTGTGCAGAAGGAACTTTAGAAGATGTTAGCAGTAGCGATCATAGCACCTACAAGACATTCATCTCGGTGCTCCAACTTAGTTGTGGTCAGAAAGAAGAATGGGTCAATTATAATATGTATAGATTTTAGAAAGCTAAATACATCATGCCTCAAAGATAATTACCCATTACCCGACATGGAAACATTGCTTTAAAGAGTAACATGATTAGGAATGATGTCCATGTTGGATGGATTTTCTGGTTATAACCAGGTGTTGGTAAATAAGTAGGATCAACATAAGACTACATTCACCACACCTTGGGGTACCTATAAATTTCTAAGAATTCCTTTTGGCTTATTGAATGCAGGTGCCACCTTCCAAAGAGCCATGGATTTTGCTTTCAAAGAACATATAGGAAAAATAATCAAAATAATCAAAATATATCAAGATGACTTAACTATTTTTTCAAAGGAAATATCTGACCACATAAGTCATCTTAGGCAGGTTTTTATAAGATGTCAAAAATATGGTGTTTCATTGAACCCCGCCAAGTCAATCTTTGGAGTTGATGAAGGCAAGTTGTTGGGGCACATCATTTCTAAGGATGGTGTCAAGGTTGATCCTGAGAGGATTGAATCCATTAAGAAATTCCCCTTGCCTCAAAATCTAAAAGCTCTCCAATCTTTTAATGGTCAAATCAATTTCATAAGAAGATTCATCCCAAATTTAGAAGAATTAATGAAACCTCTACAAAAGTTATTAAAGAAAGATGCTAATTTTGAGTGGACAGATGAAGGGAAAGTTGCATTCAAGTCTATCAAAAATGTCATATCCATGTGCCCGGTCTTGATTAGTACAGATTATTCCAAGGAATTCCAAATATTTTCCTTTTCCTCAGAAGATACCATTGTCGGTGTTTTGCTTCAAAAGAATAAGAAGGGACAAGAGCAACCTATAGCCTTTATGAGTAGAGCCTTGCAAAATTCAGAGTTGAAGTATACCACTATGGAGAAATAGTTCTATGCTCTCGTCAAGTCCCTTAAACATTTCAAAACTTATGTAGGTTACTCCAAAATCATTGGGTATGTACCCCATGCAGTTGTCAAGGATATCATGTCTCAACAGGATTATCTAGGAATCAAGGGTAAGTGGGTTTCAAAAATTCAAGACTATGATTTGGAGATAAAACCTACTAAGTTAATTAAGGGACAGGGTCTTGCAAAGATGTTGACCCAAGGAAATGAAAAGGCCTTAGGAATAATCTGCCAAAACAATGATTCAAAACAAAATGTATCAGACGAGCTTCAGAGATTAGAGCAGCACCCTTGGTACACCAAGATCATTTTTTTCCTCCACAACCTTAGATGCCCCGATCACTTACTTGGCCATAAAAGAAGAGCATTAAGGTTAAAAGAAACTAAGTATTGTGTGACAAAAGATGGTTTGGGTTGGAGAAACCTCGATGGTTTAATACTTAGATGTGTCGATGAACCTGAGTCCAAAAAACTCATGGTTGAGTTCCATTTAGGATTTTGTGCTGGACATTTTGCAGCAAGAACAACCACCCATAAAATCCTTAGAGCAGGCTACTATTGGCCAAAACTATTTTTAGATTTGCACAAGGTTGTCATAGTTTTCCCCCAGTGTCAGTTATTCATCGGAAAGCAACAAATGAAGGTCTTGCCTTTAAATCCAATAGTAGTCCAAGCCCCTTTCTAGCAATGGGGGCTTGATTTCATCGGTAAGTTCAAAGATAACTTGAGCAATGGTTATTCTTGGATTCTTACTATCACTGACTATTTTACCAAGTGGGTAGAGGCGATACCCACCAAGAAGGCAACCGATGCTATAGTCATGGATTTCTGAGAAGATAAGATTATCACAAGATTCGGTGTGCCAGCCAAAATCATCATGGATAATGGCCTGTGCTTTGTTTCCTCCAAGATGTCATCTTTCTATTTCAAGTACGGCATTGTCCTATCCCACTCATCCAATTACTATCCCCAAGGAAATGGTCTAGCTGAATCAAGTAACAAGAACTTAATGACCATAATCAAAAAATTTGTGGGTGCAATAAGAAGGATTGGGATATAAAGATCAAATTAGCATTATGGGCCGACAAAGTCACCAATAAAAGTTCAACCAGGAGGAGCCCTTTCGAACTAGTCCATGGCCTAGATGTCACCTTACTGGTCCATTTAAAGCTTCCAGTTTATCAGCTTCTCCAAACCTTTAGCTCAGATCAAGAGGCCATTTAGAACAGAATAAACTAGTTGATCAAGCTAGATGAGAGTAGAAGAAATTCTCTTTCCCAGAGTATCAAAAATTTAGAAAAGGTCAAGAGAACCTTTGATAAGTCTACCCGGCTAGGATCCTTCCAAGTACGTGACACAGTTTTGCGTTGGGACAAACGACGGGAGAAACCTGGGAAACATGGAAAGCTCGACAACTTATGGTTGGGACCATACATCATTGATGAAATAGCAGGAATGAACTCCTTCTATCTAAATGACCTAGAAGGAGAAAGGTCAAGCCTGCCGGTGAATGGTTTCCTCCTCAACTTGTTTTTCGCCGAGACAGTTTGATGCCTTTATTGGCATCGATGGTTACAGGTCCAATTTCTAAACCTTGCCCTGCCTATATTTCTAAATTTTATATATCATGTTGTTGTATCATAGATATTGTTGTATTATAGTTATTTTGTACCATGTTTGAAAATTTTCCTTTGTATATTAGTTTTGTAAAATATTCCCTTTTGCACATCATAGACTAATTATGTACATCAGTTTGCTTTTATAGTTAATTTTTTATATATACATGTTACTGACAAACTCTAATTGCTATGCAGGACCCAGAAATTCTGGAGTGCTCACATCTTCTCATCTGAATAGAACATCAGTCAGAGAATGTGTCCTTAGATGGAGCCAGAATGTTACCACCTAAGTTGTACTTAGTGGTTTTTTATCAAGTTAGCCTGGTGAACCGGACAAGGATATCTTGTTCGGACTTCAAAAGACCCTTGGAAGTACTTCTAGGAAGTGCTTCTTATACTATATCACATGTTCATACCCCATGGGGGATTTGTAATAAATGTTCTAGCATGATAGTGTCTATAAAAGAATCGGTCGCTTAGACTTTATTTTTCAATCTGATCAGCCCAGGGTGTTTTTTCTCTTGGTTATTATTAGTTGTTGAATAAACGACTGATAATTTCTGAGTTTTTGACTCCATACCACCAAATTTGGGTTGGTCGTCTTGGTATTTAGGCATATTGAAGTTATTAGAGTCTATGTGTAAATGTATAAACATGCTAGGCACCATGGTCGAGTCATATGAACATGTCTAAGTCCCCCTATGTTTTTTTCAACTTTTTAAATTTTTTGATTTTTTTCAGTGTTTTTTATTAAAATTTAATTTTTCCAAAACTTAGGCTATTTTTTAATAGTTTAATTGGAAAAATTGGTTTCGTAATAAAAGTGGGCCAAATAATCAGTTTCAGTCATGTAGGTGCTCATTTTCAAGCTAAGAGCACCATGTAAACCCATGGACTAACTATTTTCTAGTTTTGAGTGATTTTCCATCACTCAGGTCAGAAAGACCCAAAAATCAATTATTAATTATTTTAACTAATAAATTGATGAATAATGGAGCAAATCTAGAATCATAGATCAATGGATTCTTAGCCGATTTGATTGAAATCAGACAGATCTTAACCATATTGACTGGATCTGACAAATCCTTGACTAATGGAGGTGAATTGGACAAATCCAGAGTTGATCTTTAGCATCCTTTATGGGGAATTTTTCCCTCTCTCTCTCTTCCACACGTTTTGTCTCATCTAGATGAGTTTTGGTGGATGCTTTAGTCAACAGGTTGAGGTGTCAGTCAGATCAGCCCCTCAATTGACAGTTGGACTCACTGAGACTCAGATTTGGCTCAGTTAGACATAGATCAGGAATTGATGGACTCTCCTTTAGCTACAGTGGTTTATCTCCTTGGGATTTGTGCCCCCTTGGGTTGGATCTCCCGGTTTCCATATAAATAAAGCACAAGCTGCCTCTTCGAAGCTAGTTAGAGTTGGATTGAAGGGCTTGCTATTGTAATACTATTGTAATACTATTGTAATCTTTTGATTGTTGGAATAAATAATATTTGGAGGCCAAATGGTGTAATGCTCTCATGTGTGTGGATTAAGCATTGTCCTACGGCTATTGATGTTGCCGACTTTTCTATCAATTTCTGCATCTGAACCCTATCCGGCTTGAACGATTCAGGTGAATCAATAGGAGTATAGTTGGGAAAGTAAGGTTACTTGTTTTTATTATATCTCATAGAATATATGTTATAATATCTAGATTATACATGTTTAATAAGTTTATTTGCATGTAATTCTTGTCTCTTTTTCATATATATATCTAGATCTCATGAGGTTTCATGCAGGATTGTGTGATTAGCTTTCAGGTAGCAAGGATTGGATGAGCTATGGATCTAGTTTGACTCCACTATACATCCAAAATATTTGTGAAGACATTTCCCCTCTGTATTCCACTAACAAGTTTCCACTTCATATCCATCCAACAATGGGCCTTTCCCCTTCTCTTCCTCCTTTCTTTTAAAATCAATCTTCTGGTTACCTGTCTTTTCCTCTTATGATCAGATCTAGTTCCAAGAATTGAATATATATTGTTATATCTATTTTATAAGAGTTTTTCTGCTTAGATCTATAATTTCATAAAGAATATCAGTTCATAAAGATAGATCTAGGTGTAGGAAATTCCTTTTTTGCAAGTAGCTAAAGCATAGATCTAAAGCTTTCCGATAAGGTAGCTTCTTTTTTTGTTCTTCAAACATTTAAATTCTGAAATAAAAGTACACATCTCATTGGCTTCCCAAACAGCAAGCCAAGATCCCAAGGAAAGCTTGCTTTCCTTGGTTCCTTTTTGCATAAATTAGATTACCCCTGTTTAACAATTTTTACTTAGTTTTTTTTGGTAATTAGCGTGGTAACCCAAAACACTTTTAAAGTGTGTTTGGGCACATTTGATTTTAATTTCTCACTATTTTTAGCAGGTCTAACATAAAATATAAGGATACTTTGCCAAATTTCTGACTCTTGGACAAACCAGAAGTTCCCGGAAGCTTGCCCCACCGCTATGTTTTAATTCAAGCTTGTTAAAAGCTTGTTGTAAGCCTTTGGATCCTAGATAACAAGGACCAAAGTGCATCAATTTAAACTTGCTGATATTTTAAATCACTACTAATAAAAATAAGAGGTCCTTTCGAATAGGCTCTTTCGAGCCTATTCACCATCCCCCCTAGGGGGATTTGCGTCAGTGTCAATTTTTTACTTTTTGTTCATCTCTTTTCAATATAGCGTAGTTCTAATATGAAAGGTAGTATACTTTGATTTATTATCATTTCAATATTCCATATTTGATATTTCAAATTAATCTTAATACTTACCCCACGACTTCCCGATTGACCCAAAAGCGGAAAGAGATGCATGGTAGGACTAATTAGAAAACTAGAATTGTGTATGTATGTTTTCCTTCTCATCAATTGTTTCATCAGCTATTTTAAAATTAACCCCTCCTTGATTCACCAATTGAGATCCACTTGGATCGAAAGAGGTTCCTAGAGGGGTTTCTTTTTAACAAGAACACTCATCTCAAAATTTACTAAAATTGACAAGAGTCTAGTGTGTATGATCTGCACTTGGCTGCGGTTCATCTGACCAGTCAAGATATATCAAAATCACTTGATTAACTAGAATAATTAGGATTCACTCTCCCAAATTGACAAACCATTAGGTGAAAATTCAACACCTAGATCAAACCATTATGGTGGCAAAATACCCAAAGGAAGCGGGAACTCCTCAAAAGTGACCTCAAGGCGCCAATCTCTGTCACACCCTAATGGGTATGTAATGAACAATATCCCCAGAGACTCCATTCAGCCCACATATTCATTGCAGGTAGCCGTGACAGTTTAGTTTTGGACATACTCCAAGTACTCTTGGGTATATCTAGAGTCCCCCCCTCTTTCACCTAATTTTAATCAACTCATATTTCTCATTAACTTAAAACATATGAAGAGTCAATTGCAAAACTTTCACTCCAAGCACATGCAAGTACATTGATTATATTTTGACTCCATTTTAAGGCATTGGTTATTTTCTTTCAATATATATATTGTGTCTCAGCATTGTGCTTTCATGCGCTCATTTTGTATCTTGTCATCTATGGTTGTTTATGGTTGAATTTCAAAATCCTAAGTAACTCATTCAATTTAACATCACCGTACTAAATAATTTTGCCTTAGTAACTTAATAGGGTCTATCCCCCTTGGCTTCGTTAGGAGTTGAGCCTAAATGGAGGAGTCAAGAACAAGGTGATATCCTTGACTTGAGACTTTCCCCCATGAACACATCGAGTGGCTTGAAGATTTTTGCCACGTGACCCAGGTGTGGGAAAGGCGACAACATGGCTATGGGTGGTGTCGTTACTAAAGAGCAGGCTATTAGTTGGGGTCAGTACCTAGACTTGGTTTATTCCTAGTCTGGAACTCTTTATGACCTGATTTCTCAAGCTCCTTGCCCCAACACTGATCCTACCAAGCCACCAACAGAAGTACATGTTGATGGGATTGTTGGTTCAATCCAATCCCCGTCCTCAGCAAAACCTGCCAAGCAACCCCAAACTGCCACCCCTACTCCTTCGACTCCTAAGGTTTCCTTCGAATCTATTCAAAGTACTCAAACCTTGGGTAATAATAAAAAGAAAGGTAAAAATAGAAATAAAAAAACTGGAAACCAACAGGAGACTCCAAGACCAACCAACAGTGATAACAATAAAGGGAAAAAAAAAGAAAAATATCCCTGTCTGTTATGTGGAGGTGACCATTTTTCAAAGGAGTGTCCTTGTTGGGACAAAATCTCCTAGTTTTTGAAGTCCAATCCCACACCTGCAGTACTTATGGATCATTTTCCCTCTCAACAACACCTGCTAGAACACATGTCTAATCAGGGTAACTATAGTTTGTCAGAGGAAATTTGTATGATGTCCTCAAGTACCATACATCTACAAACTTGAAGTCAGAATTATGACAAACCCGTGGATAAGAACAAATAACATCCGTCTTCAGGGAAAGCTCCCTCTACTAGTTCTCATGAATCCTCTTCTACTGTCCCCTTATCTATCGAGAAGCCTACTCTCGACATGATTTTGCACCCACTTAAGAGTACTCTTCGGAAGGGAGTCTTTAATCCTAATGCCCAAGCTGCTCAATTTTATAATGTTGTTGAATATCTCGCTCAGGAACCTTGTGCAATGTATACCCTAGAAGTGCTCCAAATTTTCCCTACACAACGCAAAAACCTATTAACAACATTAGGAGCTTTAGACCCAGAAAATACCAACTTGATCCATTTCAATGTTGAGAACTATAAGTATAGATTACCGCATAAACATGCTTTTTAGGTCATTACAAAATTAGTTGGAAAGAAATATTTTTGAACAATACTAGATGAAGGAGCTTTGACCTTGGTTTTGTCTCTATCTTGTTGGAAATCCCTTGGCTTTCCCGAGATTGTAACATCACCTACGACCATCAAGGCCTTTGAAGGACGATGTTTCCAACCCCATGGTCTCATATTAGCCCTATCGGTTGTGCTGGGGGGAAAAACCATTTCCATTCAAGTAGAAGTGGTATATGCCCCTTTAGATTACAACCTCCTTCTAGGAAGAAATTGGTTCTATGCCATGATTGATGTTGCCTCAATAGTATTTCAAATAGTCCAATTTCAACATCTAGGGTGAATTGTTACTATTGATCAGCTTGATTTCTATATGCCAGATGTTACTACCTCTATGGCTAATAACATCCCCATGTTAGGCCAGTCCCCTCCTCCTTACCAGTCGATTGGGGTAGGCATGTTGAAGGATTCATCCCTTATGGAGATTTTTCCATCCACTCCTCCTCGCATGGATACCACATCAGTCCATATGATAGATTCATTTGATTACGATCCTAAGGGTAAACATGTTGTTGAGTCCACCTCGTTGAGTCCACATGAAGCTATGCATGACACCATTCAAACCTTTTCCGATGATCACACTGATGATCTTCATATAGTGGCTTTGGATCCCTACCATTTACCGTACTGGTTAGAACCTTCTCTCCCTACTCTATATTATCTGTTTGACACTTTTCCTTCTGACGAGCCCATTATGGAGATCATGAATACAGATGAGTCCATTTGGGAGGATCACCATCATAGATCCATGTTCCTCCACAAAACCAGTTCAGTTAGCCATGATTTTGCATCCTTGTTTCCTACTGATATTGTCAATGTACCCCAAAGTCCCATATTGTTGCACGATACAGATTCTGAAGGAAACCTTTGCAACATTACCTAGACGATTCCAATTGACATATCAGCCAGGCCTATTACTATCGAGCATGTTCATGTTGGGAAGAACTACTTGACAGATGAATCTGAAGCTTATAAGGCACTTTTCCAAGAATTCTGTGATATTTTTTCCTGGTCCTATGAAGAGATGTCAGGGATTGACCCATCCATTGTGGTCCATGAGATTAAAACCTATCCCTCGGCCAAGCCGGTCAGGAAAAAACTAAGGCAAGTCCATCCTCAGAAGGATGCAACTATAAAAGTTGCAATTGAGAAACTTCTCAAAGCTGGGTTTATTTATCCTGTACCCCTAACGGAATGGGTATCGAACATTGTCCCTGTCAATAAAAGTAGGGCACCATTAGAGTCTATATCGACTTTAGGGATTTAAATAAAGCTTGTCCCAAGGATAACTTTCCTACCCTGCACATTGATCAGATTATCAACAACTATGCTAGAAGTGTCATCTTTTCATTCATGGATGGCTTCTCTAGCTATAATTAGATTGAGATATTACCCTCCGATCAGCATAAGACGACATTCATTTTCCCATGGGGAACCTTTTCATATAAGAAGTTACCTTTTGGCTTGAAAAATGTTGGAGCCACATTCCAGCATGCGATGTCCTATGCATTTCATGATATTAAACATATTATTGAACCGTACCTTGACAACCTCCCTGCTCATTCATAGTGATGGGAGGACCACCCTCGTCATCTTAGAGAGATATTCCTGAGATGTTGTCATTATAATATATGGCTCAATCTGTATAGATGTGTTTTTTGCATTGAAACAGGATGTCTGCTAGGTTTTGTGGTATCCAAATATGGCATTGGGATAGATCCTTTGAAAATTTCCACCATTTTAGATCTACTAGCCCCAACTAATCTCCTTGAACTCCAAATTTTGCAAGGGAAGGAAAACTTTCTTTGTCGTTTCGTGTGCAATTTTGCAGAGAAAACACATGGTTATATGTGTCTTCTCAACAAGAACACTCCATTCTTCTAGGATGACCAGGCCCAATGCACCTTTGATAATATTAAGCACACTCTGACTCATTCACCCATGATACACCCCCCAGATTATTCAAAGGAATTTCTCTTGTATATTGCTGCCTCCACTACTACCATCACGATGGTTTTAGTGCAGGACAATCTCCATAGTCAGTAGCACACGATGTATTATGCCAGTAAGAATCTCATGGATTCCAAAACTCATTATTCACATGTGGAAAAGTTAGCATTGGCCACGGTCATTGCTATAGAAAAGTTTCGTCACTACATTCTACTCCGCACTACCATCGTATTGGTATACCAGAACCTGATGTACTACATCCTGACTCATCAGGTGCTTGGGGAAAATTACTCTCATTGGATAGTCATACTTCAGGATTTTGATCTAGAGTTTGCCAAAGCCATGTCAAAGAAATCCTTGGTCTTTGCAGAGCTTATGTGTGATATTCACTGTGCTTCGATGGTATCTGAGCCCAATGATTCATTTCCAGATGAATTCCTATTCTTGATTAGCACTTCTGACCCTTGGTATGGATATTTTCTTATTTATCTCCAAACACAACGTTTCAACCGCATTTATCCCATGATGATTGCTGCCGTATCCATCACCATGCAAAATACTACCTCATCTTGAATGATACCTTGTATAGACATGGGATTGACTCTATTCTCTGGTGATTCTTCACTCATGAGGAGGCTGAACATGTGTTGAATGATTGCCACTCTGGAGCATGTGGTGGTCATTTATCTAGGATGGCTATAGCTCGGAAAATTGTTCATGCTAGCTATTTCTAGACTTCTATCTTCAAAGATTGTCATGAGCCTATTAAGAAATGCCCACCTTTTCAACACTTTTATCCTAAAAAGCACACCCATCCTACTCCGCTACACCCCATCATTGTCGTTGGCCCATTATCCAAATGTGGGATTTACTTCATGCATTAAAAGCCTACCTCAGCCAAGGGGCATGGTTACATCATCGTAGTTGTGGATTATTTCAAAAAATGGGCTGAGGCCATGCCTACATATGCAGAAGATGGTAAGACTACCACTCTCTTCTTGTTCAATCATATCATAGCTATATTTGGAGTTCTACAGTCCATTGTTACTAATCATGTATCCCATTTTCGTAATTAGATGATGGAGGAAATGAGTGCCAAGCTAGGTTTTCACCATGAATACTCTATGTTGTATTATCAACAAGCTAATGGTTAGGTAGAGGCCATTAACAAAGTTTTAAAAAATATGCTTCATCAGATGGTTGGAGATCATAAATCCAATTGTAACCATGTTCTTTTATCCACCATTTGGGCTTATCAGACTTCGGTGAAAATAGCCACTGGTTTCATGCCATTCCATCTTTTTTATGGACTCAAAGCTGTCTTACCAATTCAATATCACATTCCATATTTACAACTTGTCATCGAACTTCTCCCAAACACTTCCACAGAGGAAGAAATATTTTTGTACTTGAGTAACCTTGACAAGACTCGGAGAGATGCAGCCTTGTCTAATGAGGCACACAAGAAATGTGTCAAGGAGCAGTATGATAAATCCATCCAACCCTGTGTCTTTAATGAGGGTGACCTAGTTTTGACTTATGACCAAAGATATGATAAGCTAGGGAAGGGTAAGTTCGAGTCCATGTGGTATGAACCTTTCGTGTTTTCTAAGGCATTACAGAAAGGAGCTTACGAACTCGTTGATTATGATGGAATCCCTTTGGGGAAACCTCACAATGGGTTGTACCTAAAAAGGTACTACGCCTAGGTCATTCTTGGAGTCCATGTGGTATGGACCTTTCGTGTTTTCTAAGGTGTTAGAGAAAGGAGCTTATGAACTCGTTGATTATGATGGAATCCCTTTAGGGAAACCTCACAATGGGTTGTACCTAAAAATGTACTATGCCTAGGTCATTCTTGGATAGTATCTTTTATATATGTATATTGATTGACTTTCAGTGTGCTTTTAGTATTTTCAAGATGGTTTTGAGTTTAGTGTCCACATATGTTTATACCATGTTTTGGTCATGCATATGGCTTTCTATGGCTTCGCTGATGGTGCTTGCCACCACACCTTGAATCTTGCCTCGACTGCTTGGGTTCTCTATTCTCTAGCTGAATATTTGGCAAGTTCAGGAGCGGTTTGTATAGGTCCTACGACTAATAACATCACCGAGTATGAAAAAGTCATCGATATTCTAACTAAAGTTTCCTCCCAGGATGTTCATGATCTAGTAGTCTTGATGGAATCACAACTGGTGGTTTGCCATTTAAACCATGTTTACACCACTAGAAACCCTGTGCTCCTTCGCCTCTTCTGGGGAGTACGTTTGCTAGAAAGGTCATTTGATACCATCACTTATAGGAATATCCCTAGGGAACATAAGGTAGTTGTTGACTCATTGGATAAATACATCCTAGATTGGCATATTGCCCATTCATGACATTGGAATCAAACATGGTACATTGTAAATAAACATTTAATGATGCATAAAAATCATATAAAATGCATTTTCCATTTGAAACATATAAACAATGTGTAAAAGTCTATATATATATAAAATATTACAAAAAATAGGTCCTGAGACCTCATCTGAAGCATGTAGGATTTCAGGAAAAATCATCATACAAAATCCTAAAGCTGTCAGCTTTCAATACATATCTCATACACTATTGCTGCTCGTGATAGCACATCACTGCTTGAGCTACCCTGCATAGTAGCCTACTGAATCGACCTGGTACTCCCACTGTGGATCTCTGATATCTCATCGAGAGGTCATCAATGTCAACATCTGGGATATTCAAGGTCAACCTCTCCAGGTTTTCCTCTAGCTCCCAATTGATATCATCACCCTATGGTACAAAGAGGGCTCCAGCTCGCCTATCCAATGGAGAAGCTCCTCTAGGCTGCGCTGCTCCAACATCTGCATGAGAATATATAGGTCTCGTAACTTAACATAAAAAATATAAAATATAAAAAACATAAAAACATTTCATCCATTTTAGGGTTTTGTTTCTTCTTACCGATATCTCCCCACTGTCCTCCAGGTGGGAGTGGTAGGTTAGGATCTCTGGTGAAGTTTGTGCTTGCATAAGCATAATCCTCAACCATGAGGATTTGATCTCAGAGACATCTGAAGAATATATCACTGAACTTCACCCTTCCCCTACCTACTCCTGTACGAGCCATGACTTGGACCCACCTCATCATACGGCGGTCCTATGCTCTCAAGTTCCTAAAGACCACCTGAGGTCTCAGCTGTGGTAACCACTCGAAGAAGAAGCAGGATAAAATGGAACCAAATACAAACTGCTTTAGTTCTCCTTCCTGACACTTAGCCAACTTATCCTTAAATATGGGAAGCATAGCTTCCTCCCAGTTGAACACCTTGGGTGCCATGGCCTCTATGGCATACATCATGTGTGCCCTAGAAGCCTAGTGCACACCCTGACTCCCAGCCACCCTTTACATAGTAAATAGGATAGTCTATAAGTCCCCATCTATCACTACTCTGATGCAGATATTCTTCCCCAATTTCCTTGTCCCTAGAGAACAGTGACGATCGATAAGCTCTCGAGTGGTAATATCCCCTCCACGGGAACCTGTCAGTGAGATCGGGGCACCCCGTCTCGAGAGGACAGTCAAGAAGTAGATATCTTGTACCTCCATTGTAAGAATATGGGCCCCCACCTCAAAATACTGCTTCTCTGGATTCCACATCCGCAGTATGTGTTCCAGTAACCGCTCGTATGACACCATGCTTGGGGTCCAGAAGAACTTCAGGAGCCCACAGTCCCATAATGTGGCAATACAACCCACATTTATCTTAGTGAAGACATCATCATTGTCATGCATTCTTTCTTTCCATATCACCATGTTTTGAGCAACCAAGACCTACCAAAAACAATCATACCATGCATTAGAAACATCCCTAATCATTAAAAATCAAAAGAATGACTTTATACTGCTCATATTATTAGTCTAAAGTCTCCACGATTGGCATCGCCTGTGCACCATTGGAGACAATCGTTGGCACTTCCTGTCAACTATTTTATAGGCACAGTTCTTGGGAGGTACCGTGTATCCCGCAAGGGGTGTTATGGAGAGAAATTCCTATGGCTTGGGGTACCACAACAAACAACTTAACTCCAGAAATCAATCCTTTCCTATATGCAAGAGAAACCAAACAACTAACACTAAAGGATCTCGATTCGTACCTTATTCAGGACGATTGGTGTAGATCCCCGTTGAGCTTTCTAAATTCATCTTGAATTGATAAATTGCTTCCTTAACATTCAATAAACAAGACAAGTATACTATATATAATCGTGTTAGCTCTACTCTTGCATATATAATCAATAACATATAATCATTTGAAATCATCCATTAATAAAATATTCATTCAAACACACATTATTGGACAGGAAAATATATTTCTATTAATATAAAATCAGAGATTACAATGAATACAACCTCTGTCAGCAAATATGCGAATCAAAGAAACCGAGTCCCCCACTTGGGCCTCCACCACTTCAATCCTCCATCTCTCGATAGCAAGCTCACTAGAAAAAGGAAAGCTTGGCAAGAACATGAAAGTGCTCCAAGGGACAAAGGGGATGCATACTCAAGCACAAGTTCCGGCAACAATGGACTATAGTTCTCTTGCTCTCAATTTCTCATACGCCTTCAATGTATCCAAAGGGTTCCTTATATAGTTCATCAATGGGGTAATGAAAGGTCAAATCCGAGCGATATCAAGGCATATGGAAGGCCAGGAGACAAGTGAGTGGGATCCACATCAAGGAAAACTCCAAAAGCATTTGGATTTTTGCACACATCCTAATGTACACGGTTTTAGAGGTCAAACCCGCATATATACGCGATAAAGGGTTTAAAAGTCACGTATGGAAATTTAAGTAATCTGCATAGGGAGAGGGAAGGCCATAAAAGTGTGATTTACCATGTGTGGTAAAATAAGCTATAACAGATGCCCCCTAATGTGTGAGGTTAGAGGGGTTATACGATGGCCAAAACACATTATAATTCCATCCTAGAAATGAAGTGATGAAGAACCCAGTGGAAGAACCAGCCACCCAACAAGCATAGTACAATGATACAACTCTGCATATAAATGCAAATACATATAGAAGTCCCAGATACATAAGAGTACAATAGCCATGAATAGGCATGATACAATATGAAATATGTGGTCATCACCACGTACAATATACATAGATCATAATCTCCATGATGAAGATATACAAAGGATCATGATCTCCATGAAGACTGAAGATATACAATAGATCAAGATCTCCATAATGGCTTGAAATGTCTGACATCTACTAGAATCAAGTCACGAGAGCAAAAATCTCATGAACACTGGCACGATCAAGGAGGTAGCATATATGAGATGCCACCAGTCTGGAAGGTCTTCTACACAAACCACTACGAGTACATGTCCTACTATGTGAATAGAGGTGTCAAGGTTGAACATAGTAGTCCATCGTTTGATTACTGGTCATTGATGTATATTGTTAATAGACGCGAGACCACCCACTGATAATGAAAATGGGAATCAAGGTACTAGTGTGAAAACTAACAAGTGTGAATAAATGTTTTGAGTTCGAAAACTTGAGAGAATCCATCGATCAGGGGACATTGATGTATTCCCAAAGAACTGTCGATGGTGAGAGAACCTGCCACTGATGACTGCAAGTCTCAAGGCACTAAAAAATGACTCTAGATTCCTATCCCAGAATAAATTATCTGAAGTCGATGGGATGAAATCTGCTTGAAGGAGGGCATTAAGTCATCCCCCATCATCCAACATGAGGTACTCAACAAAGCTATATAATGTGGAAGGACTCGATCATAAGGTGCATGAACCAGGAATGGACGACATGAAAAGTCAAGATAACTGAGGAATGGCCGACTCAGGTTTCAACTTCCTTTGAACAAGAGCATAACGATGAATGGTAACTGAGTGTAGGCAGCATAGACTCGATATGCAAAACTGGTAAATCTCTGTGACATAGGAGGCATCGATAGAGGCTCCATAGGGACTGGAAACTTAACCAGTCGGTGGATATAAACTTAGATAAAAGAGTACAACTCCTAAAGTCAAACTATTAACCCAACCAATGGATGCGATATACATTGCTCTGTTCGAAGGTGACACGACTCGACTGCTGCCAAAGATAACATCTTTCCTTATCTAGCTTTTTGGTTTTTTAATGTTTTTGGACTTTTTCAAATATTTGAAAAGCTTGAAAAAGAATAAAACTGCTTTAAATTTATAGAATAGGAGGAGAGAAGTGTCAAATGGGCAAAAAAACTAGTTCCAAGTAGTGGAACATACCTATGCTCAATGCAAGGATACATGTGTAGGATAGAAACACTCAAGGGAAAGTCTCCTCCCTGTAAAAATAGGGAATCAAGCTACAAAGGATATATAAAATGGCTATGCATGGCTATATATGAGACAAGCTCGGACTATATGGCTAATAATCAAAGTCAGGGAAGCCGACATAAGGCTCAATGAGACAGGAAAAATTCATGAAATGCAATTACAACTTGACATAAGGGAGTCCAGGGGAAATAGGCCAACAAAATATCAAGAGGAGTATGAGGCTCTTGTGAAATTTCATGGCAATACTATACAACACACTCCCACACCCTAAAGGACAAAACTGTCGGCATGGGCACCAAATACAAATAAGGCGCTAACTAGGGTACCCATGTAAGGTCAAGCTCTAGCATTTAAATCATGCCACTTCTAAAACAGCATGAAGGTTCCATGACAAGATAGAATGGGTTCGTACCTATGGTTATAATGAAACGGTCATAAGGTCATGCAAAATGCAAACGGTGGTGAAACCTAACCTATATGTCATTTTAGACATGATACCTAAAATCAACATGAACGGGTCAACACAATGGTCAAAACGACACTCAAAATGGTATCCTACATCATATATTAGTAAAAGATGGTCCAAAAGGATTAGCAATGGTCCAAACTATAGAAAAGGAAGTAAAAATTTTCAAAAATTTGAAAAATTTCTATAAATAGTAAAAAATTCAAAACATTATATAGCATTTGAAATTTTTACCCAATTGAGCTCATAACTTCAATAGAAAATTCCCGGAGATCCAGCTGGCGGAATCCATTACCGTTTTTTCTAGGTACCTACCCATGCCCTGCTCTTTCATTTTCATGCAAATTTTACAATTTTCCATGGTCATTTTAGATTTCTAGGCCACCCTAAAGTGTGCATTGCATCCCACGTGGAAATTGAGAATTTTTCCGCGGATAGGGCTGGATATATGCGGAAAAGGCCCCCAAAGTCATGTACATACGCGACTGTTTAACAAATAGTCATGTATGCGATTGCGGTCAAGTTTTTTTAAGTGTTCTAATGACCCAAACTTGACTTAAACATGCAGGATGGTTCTAGAATGGAGAGAATGTGAGCACGGGGATGTAGAAGAAGTAGTACTTGGTGATCTAATGGCACAATAGGCTCTTCGTGCATGCGAACTCTACAAGTTTTGGTGTCTTGGTGGCTTAAGAGCCAAACCAAGACTGCTGCAGATGCTAGTAGACTACTAGGATCCTGACTCAGAGTCTTTCTAGATTGATGGGATGTCCCTCACCATAGAATTGGAGGACATATACTTTATTACTGGACTTTCTTGATAGGGGGAAGTGGTTAACCTACGATATCACAGGCCTGGAGGTGGCCTCACCATCGATGAGTACATAGTCATGTATTGTTATCTGGACACAGAGAAGGTCGAGAGTCAAATCCCAACTAACTCCATACAGGTGCTAGACCTAAAGGCCATACTACTGACACTGGGTAGGATAGGAGGGCTAGCTTCACTCCACCAAGCCTCGTGGCCTTTGATATTCTATGCAGTGGAGTGAATGAGACCCACTGTGTACGACTGGAGCACTACACTACTGGGCAAAATGAAGCACTAGTTCAGTGAGTGCAAGATGCGTAGAGTATGAAACTTCGATTTCAGTAGCATAGTGAGCACATTTTTCTTTGAGCATGTTCCTGGATTGAGCCCTAGAGTTGACGTTCCTCTTCACAGGGTTCGAGATGTGGCCTCACGAAATTAGGCAGATGCGATGCATAGACTGGGCGGAGGTAGGGTATCCAACCCCTATCTAGCTGATTTCTTTCCATGGTGGCGACCATAAATAGTTGCCATCGATTATTACCCCTATGCAGGGATAGATTTTAGGGGAGACCCTGACATGCCATTGCCACCAGGATCAGCATACGGTGACATTGGTAATGAATCCGAACCCTCTTTTTAATATTTTTTGAGTGATTTAATTTTTTTTGTTTTTTGATATATGGAATAAAAAATACATGATTTTGCGTAAAAAAACATAGTGCATTCCTATCATATGCATGAAGATGTAGGACAATGGTGGCCTGAAGGCCTCCCTCGTCATAGACAAAGGGGAAGAGGAGATGAAATTATAGGTGTGGATGTGGAGCGGACGCTCCAAAGCATTCATACCAACTTCGTGAGGCTGACACACAGGGTACCCATGGCACAGGTCGAGGACCTGCTTGAGGCCATGCAACATCAGGTGGTGGGTGTTCCATAATCATGGGTATGGTTATTTAGATGGCTAGCTAGAGCTGTGGTGACATTCCACGATCAAAACCCCCCTCCTCCTCCCCAGGATTAGATACCTGGGAGTGATACATTTTGTACTACTGTGTATTTATATTTTGGTGGCTCGAGATCCCCATTTTTGTATTATGACACTATGTATTATCACATTTTGGATGTTTTAATGAAATTTTTTTATGATGATCGGTTTATTTATTTACATGTGTAAAAATGTATGCTTGTGATGAGCTTATTGTCTATGAAACAAATGCCAATCTAACACATAGTTAGCATATGATTCAACAACTTGATTGTTAATTCTTGGAACATGTATGTATGTTATATTGTCAAATTGCCATTCTATTAGTCTCACATGTAAGAATATCTATAATAATGTTGGATCTCTAACATGATACAAGCTATTAAGTTGTGACACTACTAAATCCGAATCAATACGTACCTCAAGAGAGAGAACACCATGTGAAATGGCATCCCATAGAAGCTCGATAATGGCACTACATTCAGCAACATTGTTTGAACAGGGCCGTAACCATACTCTCCTGAAGACAATACTTGACCTGTAGGAGTATAAATCACCCAAGCAGTAGAGGCTGAGTGTTGAGTGTGATGGCTTGCACCATCAATGAATCCTATAAAGATGGAAGATTCCATTGACATCTGCCATAAGAAGTGGAAGCTAATCAACAAACCCAATCACCATAAGAAAGGCCTAACTATGCAAAATGTTGTACAATAATATACAATAGTCAGCTCTAGCTGAAAATCATGCATAATACTTTTTAAGATAGAGCCCATTTCTACTAGCTCGTAAGCACCCTTCTCTAACACACATTTAACCATGTAAGGACCATGCCACATGGGGTTAAATTTTCCTACCCCCAAGGGTTCTTTATCTTGATCCCACAAAAGGACCAAATATCCTTCACTAAACCTCCTTGGATGGACAGATTTATCATACTGTACCTTAAAGAGACGCTTATTCACTTCTAGAGCCACTAAAGCATCTCGACACTGCTCATCAAGTTGCTCTAAATGGACCAAACACTCTTCCAATGGAGAAGTGTCCGGTAAGAGCTCTATGGCAAGCTTCAAAGAAGGGATTTCACATCAACCGACAATACAGACTCCACTCCATGCACAAGATGATATGGATAAAAATACATGGCAGTATTAACCGTGGTCCTATAAGCCCACAAAATAAGATATAACATAATATGCCAATTGGTCTTGCTTTGTACGACGGTTCGTTGGAGAATAGACTTGAGTGATTTGTTCACTACTTCAACTTGTCCATTCACTTGAGGGTAAGAATAAGAATAATGTTCTTGCTTATACCGTAACTTCGAGGCCAACTCTTCCATCATGTGATTCTGAAAGTGCCTACCATGGTTAGTGATAAGCTCTTTCAGAATACCGAACTGATTAATAATATAGTTGAATACAAAGCGTGTAGCTATCTCATGATTAGATTTAACTATAGGCATAGCCTCAGCCCATTTCGTGAAGTAGTCAATAGCCACGATAATATGATGATGCCCCCCAGCTGAATCTGGGTTGCAATCCATGAAATCAAGCCCCCACTTAGTGAAGGGACTGGCAGTGACAATTGGATGTAACGGGGCAAGACATGAGTGCATATTACATGCAAACACCTAGCAAGGGTGGCACTTCTTGATCGCATTAACACACTACTACATTTCGATCCAAAATCCGACGGTAAAATCCGACGGCGCGTGGATTTCTCTTTTTAAACTTACCAAAAATCACAAGGATACATTTTTTTTTTGTAAGTTTGGCCACAAGCATCGCTTAACCGACGGTTATGAGAATATTCATCGGTTAAGTGACGGATAGTCTCATAACTGTCGATTAAGCGACGTCGCCTTTAATTGGTTGTAAGATACATATCGCAAGATAAGCGACGATGCCTTTTATAAGATACATATCGCAAGATATAAGTGGAAACTTTAATAAAATCCAGTTTATCTTTCTTTGATATGCCACAAATACTTCAAGGTTTTCGGTCAAACCAAGCGAGTTCAGGGAAAATTTGGTGAGAGCATTTGGAATAACAGGAGACCGGGATTACTGGACGAATCGACGTTTTCTGACAGGAATTCTACTGAGCAGGGGGAGTCATGTATCATCCGTCAGGGGGAGGTGTCCATGGCAGTAGAGATCGTAAGTATTATTTATTCATTTCCCTTGTCTTTGATATTGGCTTTCAGATAATTCTGTAAGGTATGGGGACCAAGTTCTGAATTTTACCCTATTATAGTCAGTAAAAGAGGGTTTAGAATTAAGTGCCTTGCAATTATTGGCCACGAGTTCAATACTCGGGGATCCATCCTTTCGTTCTATACCCAATGCCCTAACGTACCCTCAGACAGTGAATGCTGATGCTTTTTGACAAATTGGGCCTTTGCTTGTTATTTTTTCTTGAGAAAATTGGAAATTTGAACATAAAATGGTTTTGATGGCAACGATATTTTTTTGATTTGGTCAGCAGGGATTTGTGCACTTTCAGCACTTTGACCGAAACTCTTTTCTGTAAGGAAAATGAAACCAAACAAATTTTCAATGGAATTGGATTTTTTTAGGCCCCCGAGACTCTAAAAATTGAGCCGAATGCCCATTTTTATTTAGTTTTTGCTATAAAATAGTGATTATTTTCTTTTGGCAAAAAAATCGAGCCGAAAAATTCTGTCATCCAATTTATATAATAGATTACTAATACATTTTCTATATATGTTGCATATGTAAAACAATTATGCGTGTGTTAGGATTTACTATACATACTAGTCTGAGGGCATTGTAGAATGCCAACTGTCATTTTTGAATTGCAGTGGAAGATGCCAAATTTTAATTCTACTCCCAAGTAGTGCCCTTATTTTTGGCATTTTCTGCCCTTGGGATGTGCTTCAAGAAACACTGCACTGCAAAGTGGGTTTTCTTCAGTACAGGTGCCATGCCTGAGGAGTATCTGTTCCCCTAAAATCTCCCAAACACTTGAACATGGCCTCATTCCTTTCAACCTCATGCCATATGGGTGGGGTAGACCATTGCAAGAATTGAACCCTGGTGAACGGCTCAATATTCCATGAACCTCACTAGTTAGCGAATTTCCCTTTGGTAGTATTTCCATTCATCTGACAATCAGAATGTTGTTGTTGTCCATCATTTGAAGGGAAACATGTTTATGATTCTTCTATGAACTGTAGACTATCTTTCGAAGGTCATTTGAAGGGAAACATGTTTATGGATCTTCTACGAAGTGTAGAATATCTTTCGAAGAAGGTTATGTGAGTTTATGAGTTTGGGCAGAACCATTAAATCTGGGTGCGCTATTACTTTTAATTTTTTAATAGAGAAGGTTAACTGACCCATTTGAACACCTTGAATCTCTACGCTGTTGGAAGCAGGGAGTGTAGGAGGGTTTTTTATATAATACATATTGTAACATATATGTTAATTTTTTATTATATTCAAAAAAATACATGCAGAAAGCTGAATTAACTGCAGAAAACATGAAAACATAGATTTAACTACTGGATTAATGATGATCATTAAAGCATAAACTATTTAGTACACATAACACCAATCATCTAGTATTTATAACTTATAATGTTTTCATCAAATTATCAATCATGAACCATAACATCAACCTTCAAATTTCAAGATATAACATTTGTCGTCAACAAACTGTATAGAAAATATCAACCACGAAATGAAATAGAGCATCATATTCATTACCAAAAAGTTGTAAGATGCAGTCAACAGTTTAAAGGTAGGTTCAATGTCCAAATATCAAACTTAAGCTGTCACGTAATGTTCACAAAATAGACCATAGTAAAGACAAAGTACAAACTAAAACTAAATTAGCAAATTCTAAATAGGTAAAGGAGAGATAAATTTGGTATCTATTAAGCTTTCCTCTTTCCACAAGAAACTTATTGTTTCTTTTCTATTGATCTATGAATAAGAGTAGGAGTAGGTGGATGTGGTTGTGGAACACGACCAATAGCGACATGGTCCTCATGCAATGCTGGAGGTTGTGACACTAAAGGAAAAGTTCATGCATCTAGAATACAATTGGTGGATGGGGGTGGCATCTTTGTTACATGATCACCCAAAAGTTCTAAAGCTATAGATTCATTCTCAAAACTAACCTCCTTTGTATTGTTGTCCCAAGTCATATATGTTCCAACTTCTATCATTATTTACCACTCAGAATAATGGGACAACAACTTCAAGTTGTAGTGGACAGAAACCAAGCTTTCTACTTGGCCTACGTTTAGGTTATTTCTCTTTATGTTGTGGTGAAGTTGTAGGTGCTCTAACACCTCTCTATAGAAGTGTTAACAACTTGTGAAAGCACCTTCAATGCCAATTTATGCAAATGTGTGGTAGAGGAGCCATACATGTTCCACCTTTCTATGCATGGTAGATTAACAAAGATTTTATGTTCACTGATGTACTTGCTCAATTCGCTTCATACTTGAGCACAATCCTCTTCATCAGGGACCAACTTGTTTAATGCATGCATATACCCACTTTGCACCTCTGGATTTGTTTGTGGTTTTCTCCTCACCCCACCCGGAGGTTTTTGTTGGGCTAACCAACACGGAGAATAATATTTGGGTGTAAGGACATGTGTTAAGGCAT
>LPNX010551650.1:919282-936588 GCA_001517045.1 Pseudotsuga menziesii | reverse complement strand
TGTAGTGGGTATGGCTATGATTGGTAATAAGTTTTATCATTCTCCTCCCTTTCTTGTACAATGCACCAATCCATTTATAGTCATGGTCCTTCCCCTTAATTAGTGCAATTTGTCTTGGACAAGGCTCAAGAGTCTTGTTGAGTCTTAGTTGGGTTGAGTATTCTGTTCATGCTAAGTCCTGAACTCGCCACTTGCCAGGAATCGTTAATACTCAATCAAACTTGGCCAAGACTTGACCAAGTCTTTACTAATTCTTTCTCAAGGCTTTCCCAAGTCTTTCCCAAGTCATCAAGTCTTGCTGGTCCTAGGTCATCTGAGTTTTTCCCCAGCTTGAGTATGAGAACTTTGATCTTAATAATATCATGCATCAATAGGTTCAAGATGTGAATCAAACACCTTGACCAAAATATCTTAGGGTACATATTCTCCAGTGATTGCTCTCGTTGCCTTACAGTTAGCAGCATTATCAGTGATGACTCAAATGACATTGTACAACCCAATCCCTTGAATGGTTTTAATTAAGAGTTTCGTAATATTTGCACTTGTATTATAATGATTTGAGTAGTCACAAGTTGAAAGGTAGACCACAGTATCGGTTGACACAACAAGAATATTTTTCAATGGCCCACCTTTAACATTTATCCAACCATCGGATACAATGTATACCCAATATTTAGCCCAATCATTTGCAAATTGTCCTAGAGCATTATGGATTTTGGCTCTTTCGCTATCAACTTCCATGGTTTTGGCTTTGTCATACCTTAGGATTATGTATCCTTAAGGGGCATTGTTTATGGCTTGTATCATTTCATACTAGTAGGGTGAGAGAAGAACATTGAATGTCATGCAACATGTATAGAGAACCCTGAACAGTTTTCCATCCACATCATTCCTACAACCTTGGTTAAGGAAATTTGATATTGTTCTATGCCTTGAATGCATGAGTGAGACTAGCATGGGAAGATGGATATCGACTACAAAACATTTTGTCAGTTTTAGGTCTTGTATTCAACCCTTGATTTTTTTGATTTCTTTTATGCTTCCTCCTCTTCCATCTTGCATCTATTTTTATCTTTCGTTGGCACTTTATTCCTGGTTTTGGCTGATATAGTCTTATTTTTGTCACATAACATAATCCCACGGAGATGCTTTCTCACATTGGTATATGAACCTTTGTACGATTTTTTTTACAATGGGAGCATGCAAATTGTGGTTCCATCCCCTTTCCCTCCCTCGTGCTTTGTTACATGCTTCCACAAGGGCATTGAACTCTTTGTTAAACACCTTTTTGGTCTCTGTTGTTTCATGAATAGGCTGCAAGTTTACTGTCTTTGTAAGAGTTGTAGGTAGTGACATCTCTGACATGGTAGTTACAGTACATCCCTCTCAGCTATAATTACTGTGACAGCTATAACAACTTCTAATTCCACTTGAATTTGTGCAGATGTGACTACTGATCCCAGATCTTTCCGTTGCATCTCTATGTGATATAAATACATATATTTGTAATTGAATATTGTTAGAGAGTCCTTTTCTTTTTATTCTAAGTGTATGGTATTTATCTGTCTGGATTTTTTTGGGAAGGGCTTTCCTTTCTCCAAAATCCCTTGGTCTAGGCTTACTCTGTGTGGGCTCTGTATTTACTTGTTCTTCTAATTCTGTTGTGCATTTTAACAAAAAACAAGTCAAGTTTGAGCACTGCCCGATTACATATGTTCTATTTGAACTTGTTAATTAAGTTTGATTTCTTCCAAATGCCTCCCATAACTTCTGGTTACTTTTCTGGTAAATGTCACCATGGTTGTGCATTGTTTTAGGCTTTTAGCAAGTTTTTCTTCGTGTGTTTGTGTCTGATCTTCCTGCTGCCAATAGTTACTAATAATAATTGATTCGATGTGAATGATTTGTGTTCAACCAGAGACAATATTTTTAATAAATAGAATTTGATCATTTCCTTATTTGACCACTGGAATGCAGAATTCAGTTGGGATGATGTGAAGAGTGACAAGCACAGAGAAAATTATCTTGGTCATAGCATCAAGGCTCCCATTGGGAGATGGCAGAAAGGTATTTATTTGTGACTTAAATATTACTAGTTTTTTATCTCTTTGTAGTCTGCTTGTCTTTTACCTTAGGTGGATAAATTGATCTATGCAAACTGAATAGAACAGTTTTCCATAATAGGTGGATTACTAATTTACTTTTAGTTTGAGTTCAAAATTTAAATTTGAAAATATTGCATAATTATCTGAACCCTGCATAATCTCTTCATGATTGATGCCACCTTTTCTGATTTGATTGACTTTCATGTCTACTAGTTTGACGTCTTATTTTGTGTGATGGATAGAAATTAGAAGGTTTCCTTTAGATACTATTCTGATAAAATATCATCAAATTTTGTCAGTCGAACTTCTAGTTATGCAATATTCAAGGCCAAAGCACTTAAATGATCATCTCATAATGTTCCTACTCAGGAAAGGATCTTCAATGGTATGCAAGGGATAAAAAAGCGCAAGATTTCAATGAAGAGGCAAAGAAAGAGGAGATTAAAAGGGTCAAAGAAGAGGAGGAGCAAGCCATGCGTTAGATTTTGGGTTTGGCACCAAAGCGTGCAAGCCGTCCTCAAGGAAATTGACTGGATAAAAGAGAGGTTGCAGAGCTACCGAGGAAAGGAAACTGTGCAGAGGATTTGGCTCTTGGTTATGCAGAAGTAGAGCGTGTACAGGGGCTTGGTTTTTCTAGGTAAGTTTTCACCTTTACGTTGTTATTGTTGATGAATGATTGGCTTTTTACTGATTTGTTGCTAACTCTCTCAACCTTGTTATGATTTTCACTTGCAAGAAAATGACTGTGCTTCACTTCTTATGTTTTGATTTGGTTATCTTTTCTATGGATGCATATTCATTATTTCTTCTAGTTTTTTATTGCTTTTCATTTGCATTTGTATTTATTCTCTCAGAATTCATAATGCAAGGCTCCCCATCATTCTGTGAATGAAAAAGCTCTTCCTAAAGTATTTATTCTTGCTTCAAATAACAAACTTCAAGAAAGAGAGAACGAACCTCACATGAATTATCGAAAGGATGAAGCAAGCCAACAGTCTGATGGACATGAATCGGATTCTTCAGGAGATGATCAACATGCTAGGAAAAGGAAGAGGAAAGAGGAAAAAAAGAGGAGAAGAGAAGAAAGAAAGACTTCAAAGATAGATAAGAAAAGTGATATATCAGATTCCAAGTGAGATAAGAGAAGGCATGGATCAGAACCCAGTAGAAAGCACAAAAGGCAGCATGAGGGTAGCAGCGATTGAAAGGGTAAACATGCTTGTTAAACTATTGAGATCAAAATGATATCCACTTTTCCAAAAATCATTGTTTTTCAGTTTATGTTGATGGAAATCTGAACATATTCTTGCTATCGAACCCGTGCTAAATTGATTTTACAATTAAATAATGAAACAAGTAAAATATTGGGTGTTACTGTAACCTAGAAAACTGGTACTGTAGTTGTATTGTTGTGTATTAATCTAAATCTTTTTGTACTCTATATTGTGTACGCCAAGCAATGGATTGCATGCTTAAAAAGCAGGAAGACCACCTTTACAAGAATTCAGATTTGATTTGTGGGATTTTGATTTTTATACCCAACTTTTCCAATGGACCATAGACTGGACGGTATGGTCAGAATACTGAGGATAGGAACTAACCATTTATTTTGTACTGATGACTATGCTGAGCTATTCACTCCAAAATGATTGTCAGTGATATTTAATATTTATGTTGAAGGCATGTATACAGGGACATGGTCTCCTTAATACTTGGTTGTCCTTGTGAAGACACCCTCAAAAACCACTTATGAACTGTCCATCCACCTTTCTCCTTTCCCCATATGATTTTGATGCTTGTCTGTATGCACTCTATGGGAACCCACCATCTGTCTATCCACAGACAAAGCAATTGTCCTCTGCTTATTCTCCCATTGTGGTCGGCCTGCTTCATTGCTTTTTCACACTGGGTTGCTGCACCACCCTTTTCCTCAGTAGTCCACACCATCACTGCTGTTGGGGAAAATTTTCTTTGCACTCTCTTTTGTTGCTTAATTTCACTGTCAACATAACAACCCGAGCTCAGTGTGGAAGCAACATCAAGAACAATATCTGAGCTTCAACGGATCCGATGAGTCTCACTCTCCATAGTGTGTTTTGTTGTTTCTGAGGGATTCATTTATGGGGTTTGGTTCTTCTGCCTATAAATCAATGCTATTATTTCTATTTCTATATCCTTTTATTAAGCATTCTTCTTACAAGATCATTCTCTAGCTACACAGTCTCATTGTATAAGTTCCACGCTCAATCTAATTTAAGATACTTCTCCTTTCTTGATTTTCTTAAGTTTGATTGTCTCCTAAGTTTGGATTGTTGCTCCTCCCACCCCACCATTTGTTGACTGATCACTCAAGCATTGAAGAAATATAATCCATCTATGATCTGTCTGATCAAACCCAGCAGTCACAGTTCTTCCAATTTCCACCCAGCAGCCTTGATCTATCTGCCCTTGCTCCATGGATTTTCCTTATACAGCCTTAGCTGCGCAAGGAAAGTCACCCTTCTCTGCTTGTGCATAAGAAAACCCTAAGGCTTTCTATATACCTTAATGTATCCTAGTAAGTAATAATATCAAGGGGAATTAATGATAGAGAGGTGGATCTGGTGGATCGATTCAAGGCTGGAGGTTTTGGCTAAGCTCACCATAAAATTTTCTATTGTTATTACTAGGTATCTAATCATCTCCTTTAGTGCTCAGGCTATCATTGGACTTACTTCACTCTTGTTATCTCCATTAGAATATGTCATTTGCATGAGTTTGGACTAATGAAAAATCTAATATGATTGTACTAATGCATCAAGAAATTTTTGTTGCATGTGTTGTTTTACTCTCTTTGTAGGATCTGATGGCCAAAATTAATGAAAAATGAAAATCTAATATGATTGTACTAATGCATCGAGAAATTTTGTTGAATGTATTTACAAAGCTGCTTCTCTATCATTGAGCTTTCAGAATTATAATGAACTAGTTTTTTATTGCTGCTCTGCTTTTGTAAATGAGATTTTCAGTTGGCTAACACAGCATGAACACTGTAGCATGGTTTATAATATATTACAGACTGTATATGGCTTTAAGTTCATTTATAAATTGTAATTTGTGGAAATGCAAATTAACATATAGTGCATAGTTAATTTCATCAAAGTAACATGGGATAAGAAGCGGATGCGAAAAATGTAATTTGCATGTCTGTTGGGTCCCATAGGATGTATTGCTAGCAGCTATACATGGGAAATGCCATCCTCATTTCAGAGTTGAATTCGTTGAACCATATAGTATTGTCCTTCTAGAATAATTTGTTTATTAAATTCTCTTAAAATTGTACTGGATTCATATGTTTCCTGTCACTGTTCCTCTAATATGATGTCCATATTCTTTCAGGTACTCGCTGAAAAGATGGAAGAGTTGCTAGACTTTGACAAGTATGCAAACTGAAATGGTAAACCATCTAAACTGCTGGTCCAATATTCTCTTCAAAGTATGAATTTATCAGGCTGTCTCTGAATATACCCATGCCTGGAAATGCTTACTGCTGTTTGAAAATGAAAGTGTACTCAAATTTGCCCTGTGTATTTTTACTCTCATCAAAACAAGTGTCCCATAAGCGAAGATCTCACCATAACACTCTCATAAGCTGACCACGTGACCATGTCATTTCTGCTGTTCTAGTGAAAAAATTTCACTTGAACACCCATGCAATATGGGGGATAGAAAGTTCATTACAAAAATTACGGATCTGAAAGGTGAGAAAGAATAATTTAAGATGGTCTTCATGTGTTCAGCGAGGGAGTATTCCATGTAGAGATTCAAGATAGTTTTGCTCTTGTTTCAATGCATTTTGAATCTTGATATCGGTTCTATGAAACTTATTGAATGGTTGTTCTGTATTAGCAAAATGACACTGACATTGATGTAGATAGCAATTATCACTTTGCAAAGCTTGGTAACACTCCAAATCAATTGCTTGTACTTTGCGTGCAATATCTTTAGCTTTCACCGAAGGTGATGTAAAACTGAAAAATCTTCCTTAAAACTGATTTTAGGAATTTGTGTCTCACCACAAAAATGATTGCATGCATGTTCAGTCTTGGTGTAAGTATTTGAAAAGCCCACATCGCTTGACAAGAGACTATGGTGCTACACTGCTACAATAGAACCTTGTCAATTATAACATTACAGGAAATATATCATTATTATAATTTATTTCCCATCCCTGGCTTTGATGATAATATTTCCAGACTTCAACAGTTAAACATGGTAACCAATTTTGCCATAATTCCATACTGATTGAAGTGCTGTTACACCAGTTATTGGATAATGACTATGAATTGTCTCACCTAAATGCTTCTGATTTCTTTCTTGAGATTTGACATTTTTAACATGTGACTTAAAACTGTGAGTGCCTGAAGCCTTCTTATTGTTTGTGCCGGTGGTGAGGCAAATTTGTTGCTGCTTCATGCTGCACCATCCCCTGAATTGTAATCCAGCAAAATCTCCCAAGATAAGTATAGTTCCTCATTGGTCTTCCATTTGAATTGTCACTTAACCATATCACCTACTGCTTCAAGTTGCTTCAGAGAGGAGTTTGAATTTTTTTGGTAGGAGAAACAGATCTTTTGATCCCTTTTATCAGGGCCTATCCAGCTTCTACCCATGATCATTATTTTATGTTTATTACATGCTTTTCAATTGAGCACACCATATTTTTTAGCTTGTGCTTTACAGTACAGGAAATCATTAATATAGGAAGACATCATAACCTTGAGCAACTATGAAGATTCCTGTAATTTCCAAAGATTGGCCTGCATTTGTTTCTCATGGTTGGCTGCATTTCCATGACTGAATTTTCCCTTGGGAACTTCTATCGCAGTTTCCCTTCTGGCTGTAATTATCAGGGATTGGATTAAGGTTCTTCATTTAAGAACAATAGTGTTTCTTTGTTCAAGAACAATAATGGTTCTCCAGTCAAGAACATTAATGGTTCTCTTTTTAGTGGAAGATGGCCCTTGTTAGCACAAATCTTGTTATTGGATTTGGTACCCTTGTATGTCATAGGAAAAATAGTTTTCCCAGATTTCTTCTTATGTTGTGATTAGATTAGTGATTGTTGGAGATCAAGTTCCATTGGGTCAATACGATTTCTCTTGTCTTGATGGCGTTTTTTATTTGAAAAATCGGTTTTTATAATTAGTTTTATTTTTAATTTTTTTATAAACTTATAAACCCCATACTTTCATTAACATGATATACTTCTCCACTTAATGGAACCTAAGCCTCCTTTGAGAGATCAATGACTTTCACCAAATCACCTAGACTAAATCCTTTAAAGTTGATAGGATTATCAAATATAACTTAGTCTAATCTACTAATTGGGTCTTGGTCACTTATCAAGGATTGAATCTACTAAATAAGGTGGTGCAGTGGATGATTACATTAAAGAATGCAAAGGAGTATGTGGAGAGTGGCTGTGTGTGCCAAAGGATTCTCAAATGGTCAAGAAGGAATGAGTTTACCCTACACCCAGTTCAGGCGCTTCAACCATTTGGAAAATGGGTTTTTCAATTTGTAAGACCCATTAACTGACCAGCCATGCATTCTGGAGCACAATATATAATTACTACAGCTGTATATCTCATCAGATGGGCAGAAGCCAGGCCTACTAAATCTTTCTCCACCAATACTGTAGCCTGTTTCATTTTTGAACATACCATTAACAGGTTTGGCTGGCCTAATTGTTTTACTAGTGATTATGGCTGCCACTTTATTTAAAAGTACCATGATTTAAAAGCTCACCCAGGAGTTCATAGTCCAACATCAAAAGAGTAGTCTATATAATCCATGATAAAATGGAACCATGGAAGATGGCTCACCTGACCTAATAAGGGTGAGGAAGCCTTTAATCAAATTGAAGAACATGGGTTGACCAGAGTATGTTTAGCGAACTGTGATGATTTGGATGAGAGGATTCCAGTAGTATTCTAGGCTTACAGAACTAGAACTAATAACTTGACCAAGTAGACTCACTTTCGGTTAGTATATGGATGAGAGGCTGTGATCCCAACATAATTTTTAGTTCCTGGTCTGCTTATTTATTATGTTACCGTATGTCTGAGGAGTCACTCATGGAATAGATAACAGAAAAAATGTAGTTGGATTAAGCCTACGTTTGTTTTAGTCAATTTCCATCAAAAAGTCAAAAAGGCTAGGAAGACGGCATGGCACGATTTAAACATAAAGAACAAAACATTTCCCAAGGGATATATGGTATTTTATGATAGCAAGTACCTAAAGGAGCCAGGAAAATGACAGATGCATTGGTGGAATTTGTTCATGAACTTGAGTAGTTGATGATCTTGTTTTTGGCTTCTCTGTGTTCTTATATGTGAACTTGCCTTGCCTCCCAATGGTAACTCAACCTTAATAGGTATATGGACCTTTCCCAGCCTCCCTGTTTTGTCTGGGGTGTGAGGCAGGGGCTTGGGATTCTTTGCCTCTGCCCCTGCTTCTTCAACCTGCCCTTTTGACTCCCATGCATGTTTTCTGTTCCTCAGAAAATGTCTGAGGACCTTCCACTGTGAAACTCTTGGTAGATTGATACATGAACTCGATGGTTCTGACAGGAGACAAGGGAGATAACCCATAAATTCCTTGATTCAATTGAATTATAGCCGAACATGGACAGTCTTTCCCTACCTTCCAACATGGTTACAATTTTCAGGCTGCAGGAAACATTTCTCCCTTGAATGATGGACACTTCCCTTCATAATGATTTCCCCTCCTTGGGTTGTCTTGATACAATCTAAGCATTTAAATTGTTTTGAAATACAAAACTCTACTACCTCTAATCATCATTAACAGGTGGCCATAAATGGTTTAAATCACCATTATGGCACTGTTCAGCTGCTTTCAAATCCTCTTTGACCTAGCTCCCAATCTCTTTACCGGCATGGCTATTTGTCACCAAAGCCCAACTTCCCTTAATGGTGGTTTATAGCCTGTGGCCATCAGTACCCTATTAAGCACGGTTTTAGTTGTGAGCCAATATTTGTTCAGCCTTCATTTTCTTGGCATTAAGGTAATGGGTAGGTTCATGATGCCTCTTCAAAAGTTTTTTTGTAATATGCTGCACTCTGAATCAGACATCAAATTTTTTGTTTAACAACAGTTCTTTAGTGCCTTTCCTCAAGTTTGTTTTTGAAGTTGGACATGGTTTCTGTAGAGCTATTAATTGGATTGATTTAATTGATACTTGACTAGCACCTACTGTCTGGATCAAAATGCTATAGACTGGGATTCTAGATTAAACTCACATTGTGCCTAAGAATACAAGTGAATGCAAACACCGAAAAATGTAGTGTCAATAGAGATATAGTGAATAAAATATGTTGTGACAAATGCAACCTATATTAAGTTACGGGTCATGGAATTTTGAAATAGTCTGCCAAAATATTTGGCATCCTGCTTCCTCATAATAAACCAGACTTTACAAGTGAATTTGGATATTTAATATATCACAATAAAAAAGAGTAATGAATGTCAGAAATGCTTTGCTGTGGCATTGTTCCAAGAGAATTCTAGTCAGAAATCCAGTGAAATGGTCTCTTGGAAATTTTTGAGCAAAATAATGAAAACATGGAAATCAAGGTGTTTGACCTATTGAGATTATGTTGATGAACTATGTATGTTGAATGTTTATAGTATATACCTCCTACCATATTTAGGTGCTGCGGTAGCTCTATGGGAATTGTCCAGATGAAAGTTAGGAAACTGGTACAAAAAACATTATGGGTCCATATGACTTGTCACTTCTGTAAAAGCCCAATTAAATTGTGACAAATTTTGTGTAAAAGCCAAAAATTGCAAAGTACAACAATGCATATGAGTGTGCTTTTTTGAAAGCATCTTCTGGGTTTATCCCTATCTTGTTCATTTCCCAACAGAATGAAATCCTAACTAGGTTCTGCCCTTGTAAATTTCAGTTTCCAATGTTGATGACATTTTGGATTATTGTAATTGTGTGTTTTTATTCTGGTTTACCATTAAATAATTCTAAGAATAGGTCCTATATTTTGGTTGTTTAGTGGACTTGTATCTTCTCCAATTGTATTGATTTGTTCCTTCAAACAGATATACAAAAATGTGAATTTGTTATTGCTCTCTTTTATGTTTGATATTTTCTGATGGTAATGTTTGGGATGTGTAGGTTGGGTCTGGTAGAAACCATCAAGGTATCTATCTACATTCTTTCCTTTTGAACATTTTATTTGATAAGTAAATAGTGCTGCAAAAATTCAACTGTACTGGTGTATAATATTTGAATCAGGTGTGTTCTCACTTATTCAACTTTTGGAGAAGGGAATAATGTCTATGTTAAATATTAATTAATTGTTGTTTGTTTTCTATTATAAGTGAAATTTAATTAGGTTTTATATTGGCATGGGGGAAGAATCACTTGATATTTGTGCTAGTATTCTTTGATTTGAATTTTTCTTGATAGATTATCTTGTGTCTAGAGGAAGCATTGTTCATGCTACTATTGAAATGCCTAATATGTAAGAATAGTAAGGATTGGTTTTGTATTTAAAATAGCATAAAGATGACTAATATTATTCTATATTTTTTTTCTTTCATGCAGCTTTGTTGATCATAAAAAATCTAGTCATAATATTTGTATTTTTTTTTTAAAAACACTTATAGCCGTCAGTTAAGCAACGGCTGTAAGTGATTTTTTTTTAAAAAAAATTCAATAAGTGTCGCTTAAGTGACGGTTGTTTTTGGCTAAGCGTCGCTTAACCGACGGTTTTCTTTGGTGAACCGACGGTTAAGCGACGCTTAGCCAAAAAAACCGTCGCTTAAGCGACACTTATTGAATTTTTTTTAAAAAAAATCACCAAAACCGTCGGTTAAGAGACGCTTAGCCAAAAAAAACCGTCTCTTATGCGACACTTAGCAAAAAAAAACTGTCACTTAAGAGACACTTATTGAAATTTTTTTTTTTAAAATCACTTAACGCCGTCGCTTAACCGACGCTTAACCAACGATTTACATTTAATCGACAGTAAACTGACCTATCGCTTAACCGACGGATTGGAAAGATGTCGGATAACCAACGCAAATCCACCGACGCTTAAAAAAATCATAGCGTCGTACATGCGATAGGGAAGTGTTGAAAATATGACAATACGGTAGTCGGATTTTTGGTCGAAATGTAGTAGTGACACAATATTTAAAGACTTACAGCCAGAAATAACCTGCTCTCAAGATTTTTTGGGCTATAGAAAGCCTAGATAAATGAACACCACACACGCCTCCATGGTAATCATTCAACACAAGCTCAGCCTCCTCATGAGTTAAACAATGACGTAAAATGGAATCTACCCCATGGCGGTACAATGTGTTATCCACTTTGAGGTAATTCTTAGAAATGTGACGTAATCGTTGTCGTTCATCCCATGAAAGGTGAGTAGGGACCTTCAATGTTTGTAAATATATGATAATGTATCCATACCATGGATCCAAAGTTGAGATCAAGAAGATGTGCTCATCAACAAATGTATCTTCACAAGCTTCCTCCTCCTCCTCGCTCGGGAAATCAGATATAAGCTCTGCAAAAATAAACAATTTCTTCAATTTTGTTGAAATAAAATCGAGATCAAATTCTTGCAGGATGAAAATCCACTTATTATAATTTCCCCCTATCATCCTTCTAGTGAGGATGAACTGAAATGGATTGACATCGGAAACCACCAAGGTCTGGCAAAGGAGAATATAGTGTCTCAATATTTGAACCGCATGAACGGTAGCTAAGGCAAGCTTCTCTACATGGGAATAATGGATTTCTACATCTATAAGGTTCTGGCTCAGATAATATATGACATGCTCTTGGAGCTCGTCATCCTCTTGAACCAAAACCATACTAGTCATCTCCATGGACGTGGCCACATAAAGTAGAAAGTCACGACTATAGTCGGGTGGACTAATCACTGGGTTCGATGCTAAGGATCACTTAAGCACATCGAAGGAATCCTAGGCTCGCTCATCCCAGTGAAAGGTATTGTCCTTCTTCAAAAGATGCATAAAGCCTCTAGTCAAATTGGAAAAATTCATGATGAATCTCCGTAAGAAGTTTTCCATGCCTTGCAAACATTGAAGAAGATGTCTAATGTTTTTTGGGGGAGACAATTGAAGTATTGCCTCAACCTTTAAAGGGTTGACTCTTATACCCTCTTTGGAGACAATGAACCCTAATAAGTGACCAGACTTCACGCAAAAGATGCACTTATAAGGATTTAACCTGACCAAATAATGGCGACACCTTTCGAACACTAATCTCAAATGGTAGGAATGACGCATTCTCATGCGATAATGAGCAGCAAGGTCATCCAAAAAGACCTCAATAATCAATTTGAGATCATGGAAGATCAAGGTCATATCCCGCTGAAAAGTGGCTCCATCATTAGTAAGGCCAAAAGGCATCTTCCAATATGCAAAGGTTCCCCAAGGAAAAATAAAGGTAGTCTTATGTTGGTCCTCAGGTTTAATTTGTATCTAATTGTATCCAGAAAATCCGTCCATAAAGGAAAATACCTCGCTTTTCGCACACTCATCCAAAATTTGATCGATAAATGGTGTGGGAAAATTATCTTTAGGACAGGAATGATTCAATTCATGGAAATCAGTGCATATGCAGATCATTCCCTGCTTCTTATCAACCGAAACAGGGTTTGAAACCCACTCTATCAAGGGAATGGGATATATAAAACCGGCATTTAACATATTTTCTATCTCAGCCTTAATCGTGGGTGCTTTTCTAGGATTCACTGCACACAAGCGTTGTCGAATAGGCTTAGCATTGGGATAAGTTTTAATCTCATGTTCAACAATGCGAGGGTTGATACCTGGCATTTCATCGTAAGACCAAGCAAATATATCATGAAATTCTTTAAACAGCTCGATGTACTCTTGAATCTCAACATGGGAACATTCTGCCCCAATATAGACATTCTCAATCTTGCCAGGATCACAAGAGATATTGATAGGGATGGTAGGAGATATATTCACCATGTTTCCATCATCCATCGGACTAGGAGGGCTTAACGGAACCATGGGACTACCAATTATCTCACTAAGAATCTCCTTATAGTCTTCACACTCCAAATGGTCAAGCTTGAGAAGAAAATAAGATCTATGATGGAACTCTTCCCAAGGTGGCTCAACCCCAGACATAGCCTCAATAATAGCCTCATTTGAAGGAAAAACACTATCAAGGTAGTAATGCATGTGAGAAGACTGAACTTCCCATGCAGGCAGTACATACGGGTCCTCCTCTTCCATTCGTAAAGAGGAAGGACTAGGCTCTGCAACACACAAAATACTAGCTTGATAAGCTATCATAGTTGCAGGCAACGACACGTCCGTCTCGATGGACTCACTCGAAGGACTCGGTGTAGGAACAATCGAAGGATCTTCCTTATAGGTTGTGCAAAAAGACACCGATCTTACTAATAATGAAGCCTCATGGGAACTAGACCCTATCATAAGGATAGGTGCAGGACAACTAAAGCTTCCCATAAGAGATGGATACATGCCAACACCCACACTCCCAGTTGCTGGCTGACAGTGCTCTATAATCGGGATGGAAGTTCCCGAAGATGTGGTAATCGGCGGATTCTTGAATGATGGTTGATCAATCGTAACTATCTTCCAATTAAAAAGAAAGCATACAATGCGAAATAGAGAAGAAGCTATGACTTGCATACTGTATATCCAATTCCTACCCAGCAATAAATTGTAGTCAAGGGGCGCATCAACCACCTCGAACTCTATCACAACAGTCTTCCCTCCCAAACAGACTTGAAGAGAAGGAAGAATCTCGTGTAGTCAAAATGATCTTCCATCAAAAGTAGTCAACATGGTACCATATTTAGACAACTTGGGGGAACCCAAACCCTTCCAACATGCCAAAGACATGACGAAAGCAGCAGCGCCTTTGTCAATCATAGTGCGTTTGACAGTCATGTTAAGACAGTCTATGTGAATCAAGAGAGACACATAGTAAGGAAAGAAAGGCTAAAGTCCTATGGTTTCAAATTTCATCACAGAGGAATAATTATCATCGTTCACACCTACGGTAGAAAGCAAATCCTTCCTTTGTGAAGGACAACTCTAAAGTACTTCAAGCGCAAACATTGCACAAGGAGTGTAGCCCAAATCCTCGACAACAGAATAGTTATGGGCATCTCAGGCACTAGGATTGTGCCTCGAATGCTTAAGGAATCCCTTAGGAATGCGAGGTACAACTTCAGGTTTATCTACAGGTTTTTCAATACGCAAAGGACTCCCAGGTAAATCAGGTTTCTTTCCAAGGTCAGGTTGCGAAGAACCATAGTCTTTTGCACGAGTCACAACCTTAGTAGCACGAAACATGTTAATGCAACCATGACCACTAGTATTAGGTGGATCTTGATCACCACCATACTAATCAAGGGTCCTCGAGTTCATGTTTTGATTATGAGGTAAAGGGTTGGTCAGTACAGTTGGGCCTTGTGCTATGAATCTTGAGGCTTCATTAATCCAAGGGCACAAGTGAGTGAGGTGGTTATCCTTACACCACTTGCAAGGAAACTTAACCTTACATTTAGGATTCTTGTCCCTCCCACCATTTTGGGTGATCTTGTCATTAAATTTGGCGTTTTCATCCCTATTCCCACCCTTACAATTGTTCTTACCCTTTATTCCTTTTGGGTTGCTGGTTACCCTTCTGGTCCGACGATTGCACCGAAATCACACTCGCCATTTGGGTGGGTTGAGATGAAGCCATGGCTTGTACCGAGGTAGATTGGTTGATAGATAATTGAATGACCTATTTCACAACCGAATCCATAGGCTTGGCACTCGTACAACCAACAATGCCATCAGCATGTGGTCTAGGTTTAACCTTAGGGTTGAAACTAGAAAGCGGAGCATTAGGAATGATCTCATATAGCAAACCAGATTGACCATAAATCAAGTCTAATTCCTGGGCCCTAAAAATGGCTTGTTCCTTGTTCTGAACTCCAGATGTAGAAACATCCTTTGCTATATAAGGTAGTAATGATTTAAGGAACCACTCAAGGAGAAAATACGATGGTATGAAGGCTTTAATCAATCTCTTCTGTCTACGCCACTCTTGGATATGGTCCAAGATATCTGTGGCTTTATCCTGCCGAAATGTCGACAAGATTTCTGTGCCAATGTCGTAATGCACTGGTAGCTGGAAGTGGTTGAGAAAATTCATAACTAGGTCATTGAACAAAGCGAATGCCCCCCTAGGTAACTCTATATACCATTTCACAACATGCCCTGTAAGGGTGTGTTGAAATAGCCTTAAATGGATCAAATATTCGTGTAAGGAATTTGAAGAGAACCATAGGTGAAATGTAGTAACATGTTCACTCGGATCTTCTACTGGTTTGCCCTCGAATTTGGGAATGTCCAAGGGAAGCTTATTAGGGACAGTTGGCCAAGCTGAGTCATGAGATATAGGATCGTTCATCAGTCTCGACAAGTCAGGAATATTTAGCATTGTGAGGAAAGGGATCCTAGGATGAGCAGGTTGATGCCCCACTCCCTGATAATTTTGGTTCACATAAGCTTGATTACCATAACCACCATGGCCTTGGCCATAGTTCCCTCCTCCCATTTGACCCATGTAGGGTGGCATGGAAGCACCATAATGTGGTGTACCTTGACTATGTGGAGCTACAAAGCCATAATTCAAAGAGTAAGCGAGTTGTTGATACCCATACCCATAAGGTTAATAACCCTGTCCATACTGCGTTCCATAATAAGGTCCATAAGACATCCCATGAGATGTCCCATGAGACACTCCATAAGTAGGAATATACGCTCTAAAAGTAGTAACGTGACCTCCAAAAGTAGGAATATGAACTACCAAAAAAACAGGAGGTACTTGAGTGTGAGACACAACTGTGTGAGTAGAAAAAGTACGAACATGACTCGTACCAACATTCCAGCCTGAAGGACCATGTGAATGAGGGGGAGGATTAAAATTCGAAGAATAAGGAATAGAGGATGAAGGGACATGTGAAATGATGTACGTAGTGTTCCCTATAGTCACTCATGTTGGATCTGGTATCCTAATAAGATTACTAACACCGGGTCTAGGAGGAATATGTGATGTAGCTTCCACCACTGGAATGGAAGGTGCAATATGACTCATGTTCCCAAACATCTCCGCATGGTAAGGAATAGGAGTGCCCCCAAGCGTAGTGTTAAGATCAAACTTTGACTCGACAGGAAATGCCGGATCATGTGTAGGGATACCAGACATACAATAACTACCATAACTACTATTTGTGGGTTCATGATGAGTCTCTTCGCCCGACATCCAATACCGGTGACTTGTGAATGAGGGATCATAGCTAGAGTGAGTAGGTCTATCCTGTGCAGGATCAAACCCAGAATGTGTAGGCATATCAGGTGAAGGATCATATGTAGGATTAAAATCTCCATCCTCTACTTGAGTTGGAGAAGACAGCTTAGGAATACCATCTTCATGATATCACATTGTGTGTGAATCAATGTGTGAAATAGTCCTCCTAGATCATGTGTTTCTCTATCCCAAAGGAGGAGGAGATGTAGAAGGTGGAAGTCCTGCTAAATGATGAGAACAGCGAGGAACTGCACCCGAATCCACAATGACTCAAAAAAGTAAAAGATTCTCCAATTACACAAACCCTGGGCAAGATAACATGCAAAGAGCATACACTAATAAAATATAAATCCAAACATAAGCAAGCAAGGGTAGGATTAGTGATCTCCCGAATGAAGTAGGTATGTCTCGCCTAGGAGAGGCTTGAGACTCCCATACACAACAAGAGGAGGTTCATAACAAATTATTGTGGCCCTCGGATTCAATGCGTAAAGTGACTATGCTGTCCGACCCCAACTTGGCTAGGACACCTACAGAACAACCCCTAAAAAGTACCCCCTCGATATCCTAGGTAAGGCAACTAAGGTCACCTCAATATAATCAATGCTTTGGCGAAAATTCAGAAGCGGGATTGACCATATGGGCAGGGTAGCAAAGCCTGAAACTCTTGAAAGAGCCCTGAGATACGAATACAATCCTGGAAATATCTTCGGTGCTACTCAGTTATGACTAGGGGTCATGACAATCAATAACCGCTCACACTACCTCGT
>LPNX010551650.1:899751-919198 GCA_001517045.1 Pseudotsuga menziesii | reverse complement strand
AAGTAAAATGCACACCTAACAATCAATGCAAATGCATTGTGTCGAATGAAAAATAGGGCATGCTACTACGTGAAATGCAAAATTTTTCTTCAAATGACAATTGCAATCATTCCTATATGAAATCCTAACTAATACTCTAAGTAAATCTAGTGCAAGTACCATGCGAAATGAAAAGTGCAATGCATAATGATGCAAAGAAGCAAATATTTTTGGATTTTTTGAATAAAAATGAGATACTAAAGCAAAAGAATGATACTACCCCAAGACTTGGCAAGCACAATAAAACAACACTCACACAAAGTACTAAGGTAAAAGAAATCTAATGCACTAATCCCAAAACAAAAAATCGAAAATGCAATGACAAGAACCTTCTTAAAAAAGAAATTTACCCTAAAAAAAAGTGTCTTTGGTCAGAAACAGAGGTGTATACACACTCTAGCAGTATCAAAGGAGACTCAGCAATCATCAAAATTCACCCAGCAACGATCTATCTTCATATAGAAGGCAAAACTAAAGGCATACATGACTGTTCGCAGTAAACCCGCGTATATATGCAAATATATCATTCAAATCCGTGTGTATACATGATTGTGAGTAAAAACGTCATGCACAAGAAGAGAAATGTATAAAAATAAAGGTAAACAGATGAACTAAGACAAAATTCACACCAATTCAAACACTACCAGGAACACTTGCCCCCATACCCAACTCAGAAATAGAGAAATAAGAGCAATTCAAGAACATTGAATGCTAATAAAACCACCAAAGGACAACTACTAGGAACTCCCCAGCGGATTCACCAATTATGTTATGGAGAGAAATTCCTATGGCTTGGGGTACCACAATAGACAACTTAACTCTAGAAATCAATCCTTTCCTATATGCAAGAGAAACGAAACAACTAACACTAAAGGATCTCGATTCGTACCTTATTCAGGACGGTTGGTGTAGATCCCCATTGAGCTTTCCAACGTCAGCTTGAATTGATAAATTGCATCCTCAACATTCAATAAACAAGACAAGCATACTATATATAATCGTGTTATCTCTACTCTAGAATATATAATCAATAAAATATAATCATTTGAAATCATCCATGGATAAAATATTCATTCAAACACACATTATTGGACAGGAAAATATATTTCTATTAATATCGAATCAGAGATTACAATGAATACAACCTCTGTTGGCATGTCTGTGAATTGGAGAAACCGAGTCCCCCACTTGGGCCTCCACCACTTCAATCCTCCATCTCTCGATAGCAAGCTCACTAGCAAAAGGAAATCTTGGGAATAATACAAAAATGCTCCATGGGACAAAGGGGATGCAGACTCAAGCATAAGTTCCGGCAACAATGGACTATAGTTCTCTTGCTCTCAATTTCTCATATTCCTTCAATGTATCCAAAGGTTTCCTTATATAGCTCATCAATGGGGCAATGAAAGGTTGAATCCTATTGATCTCAGGGCATATGGAAGGTCAGGAGACAAGTGAGTTAGATCCACATCAAGGAAAACTCCAAAAGGATTTGGATTTTTGCACACATCCCGATGTATGTTGTTTTAGAGGTCAAGCCCACGTATATACATGAAAAAGGGTTTAAAAGTCGTGTATGGCAATGTAAGTATGTTTTTAGGGATGATATAAGAAACATCAAAGGAACAAAAATGGTCCATGGGGTCTAAGGAGCCTGCATAGGGACAGGGAAGGCTATAAAAGTGTGATTCACCATGTGTGGTAAAATCAGCTATAACAAGGGGTATGCGATGTGCCCACATTTAAGGTTATAGGGCTTACCATATGAGCCCAAAACCCCACCAAAACTCAAAATAAACACTATGAAATGAAAGAGAAAGGTCTTAGTTGTTACCTACAACTACAATGCTGAAAACGGACGATGGGAACTCCCAGTCTCAGCTGCTGAATATTTGGCTAAGAAAATGCTCCAAGTGCTCTCTGTTATGCATAAATAGTGAAATGATTTGATTTTTTACTATTTACATGACTTATATAAACATTTTTGGGCCTCACTTACTATAGTTTTCATATAAAATTGTATTTTTAGTCAAAATTTATCTGTCATAATCCCTTAATGCTACTTTTAAATGCATTTAACACTTGTTTCTGAGTCGATTGCAGGACAGGAGAACTATAGCAAAAAAGATTTGGAAGTTTGTTTATGAATTTTTTGCACTTCCATAAAAAGGAAAAGGTTGATGAACATTTATTACGAGTCTTTATTCACACTCCTTAAACCCAGCATCAAAGGTCCGAGTCCATTTTGGAATCTTTCCAGGCTCATAAAAAATTGACATTGTGTAAAGAAACGTCATGGAGTCTTCTTTTCACATCTTTTTTCAGGCTCCTTAAACATGAAAAGATCGTCGAGTCCGTTTTCGATTCTTTCCAAGCTCGTAAAAACTGACATTGTGTAAAGAAACCTCATGGAGTCCCCTTTAAACTCTTTTTAGGCTCCCTAAATACAAAAAGATTGTCGAGTACTTGTCTTCTTCATACTCGTAAAAGTATTTGAAGAGTCATCTCTTCGATGGTAGGTTATCTCTTTTTCGGTTCAGATAGGACTATTTACGAAAAAGGAATACTCTAGCCAATCATGACTGGAAGAGTTCTCTAAGGTATGATTTTACACTTTTTCGGGCCTTAGGGACTAAAAAGGACCCTTTTGGAATCTTCTTCCATAATCATTTAGACTCTCTAAACATGAATGATACTGAGTTTTCTTTCATTGGACTCATTAAATTAAACATTGGGAGACTTGTTTTGGGAACAAACCCCTCCTCTCTTAGGTTCGTAAAACATATGACTCTAGACTTGTCTTTCGACAAGCTATATCGAGTGTTTGTTAACCTCTTTGAACTTGTAAAACCAAAAAGAGGCACTCATCAACCATGATGGGGGAAATGGGAAGGGAATCATTTTGCAAATAATGGCAGTTGTTTGTCACTACCTTTGAACATGGCACTTGTCTGCACATCATGTCAGTCAATTGGCTATTTGGCTGATCTCGACAATGAGCCACTTTCATGAGTCATGTCACTCCTTTGAGTATTTCAAAAGAATGCATTGTCCACTATCACATTGTGTGTTTGTCCCATTCATTCATGCTGCCAAGTATTTTTTTCATGCTGCTCGATGTTTAAGGTGATTTGAAGATGTTTTACCTCTATAGTCCACACAGTCTTTGTGTTAGTATTTCTGAGTCAGTCTTATGGTTACTACATTTACATCATTCTAGAACTATGTTCCAAGTTTTGTTTCATCGATGTGGGACTCATCAACCCTCCTTCGACGAGACTATTCCTGTCGACATCAGATCATTATTTGGGAAATAGTCTGAGAAACAATATTTAGTACCTTGAGATTTGTATCCCTTAATGAAAAATACTCTCGCTCTCGACATAGGTTCACATAATTGACCTTTGATCGATAGAATCGACTGGGTTTTTGACATCACAAAATCTATTCACACTTAGTAGAATGTACTAGAGTACCTTGGGAATCATCGACATTAATGGTGATCTCCCTTACACGTGTTAACGGTTCACATCATTGGCCGGTAATCAAGTGGTTTCTACCATGTTCGACTTCATATCATTGTAATCACATGGATAGAATTGTACATTGTGGAAGACGAGACAAAGACCCTAGGTATTTGTTTAAAGTTCTCATTACTTTTCCCTAGGATGCAATGGATTTTTGTATATCTATCATGGATCCACATTTGTATGGTCGCGGCTATGCTCAAAATTGCGTCTGTATCACATAGATCTACATTGTATGTCTGGTAGCTATGTCCAAGTTTGAGTCCTCTATCACCTGGATCTACGTTATATTCTATTAGCCATGCTTGTTTATTTCTCTCATGGATCTTCCTTGTATTGGTCTGCAACGATGAGTTGGTTACTTGTGTCTATGAGTCAAAATATTGATGTACTACAGATTCCTACTTGATGACATGCTACGATCGAGCCAACATTTTCACCTCATAGCGATGACTTGTTCTCTCAAAGCTCTCATTTATCGTATCCCTCTAAGACTCATGCTTTGGGGGGAATCCTGTTATACCAAAATCCTGTCACCATCATGTGACAAGAATCTTAACATACCTATTTTCCCTTAATCCCAACACTTGGAGTGGAAATCCATACCATTTGTCAGTCTTTCACAAAAATGCTCATTACCGTGCTTTCCCCTTTATCCATGAGCAGTACCTTGCTTGCACCACCTATCCCTTGTTATCCACAAGCAGTGCCACCACTCATGGCCCCTAGTCCATAGGTGTTTCTTACCTGAACCACTCTATCATTGAAGGAGAAAAGCGGTACCCTGGGTAAAATGGGAAAAAGAGAATTTTATCGAGGCTTCTAGATTATGAGCCTTGTGTCCTCCCTTATCCCTATCATTGTGGGTCACTTGAGCTCAAGACCACCATCATAGGATCTTAGAGGCCACCTCATCCACAAATCTCTCAACCATCCCTATCCATTGAGCCTTATAAATACAAGCTCATGTCCATGGTTGAGTGGAGAACTCTTAAGGTATTGTTATGCTGTTGGATTGATCACTTAGCCCAAGCCATTGGAGAGCATAGAGAGCTAAAGTCAGAGATTATGGGGATAAGAGTGCTTGGTTTCATGGAGATGCATGTCAACACTAAGTCTTGGTTGTAAAATTCTCCATTTTTATCTTAATGCAAGTTGATTTCCGTCGCACATTATTGTTGTTGTTTGATTTCACATGTATGTTCTTAGATTCCTTAGTCACTAACATGGATCAATAGATTATATTCTAGCATCTTTGAGGTGTTTGCGTGTTTAAGCTGATTGTAGGTACACAGGGTTACTATCGAAGGATCACATTTTAGGTATCTACAGCATCCACGGAGGGTCTTCAACCTCTATCCTTCATTTTTTCTTGATCTAAACCATTTAGACTAGTGGAACACCTTATTGTCTGCAGAAGGTGAAATATTCCAGCTAACAGTCGTCCCATGGATATTTCGGGGCAATCAGAGCTTCAAGTATCTCCTCATAATTGTGGAAGCAACGAAGAGATAGGTATGATGGACCATCGTTGGAGGTGGAGATGAGCGGGTCGGTGGAGTTGGACATCATGTAAATGGACATGGTGTCTGAAGAAGGAGGTGGGGGGTGAACTTCTTTGATCAAGGTGATCTCAGACTCAAGGGAATGTTGACGGATGTTGGCCAAATCCATTCAAAACTAGGGAAAGTCTTGGAAATGGTGAGAATAGTGGCCATACAAGCTATAGAGGGCACAAGAATGGTTTGTTCTCAATGAATTGTTTCTTGCTACTGGCATGCTTGGAAGTTCAATGACAGGAAGGTTTCTGTTTGTATCCATGGCGTCCAAGTGCACACGAATCATTGGAATTTCAGGGCACTTCTGATTTGGATGGCCCTGTTGCTCACAGACAGCGCAAGGAGGAATCGACCTAAGTTCTGTGGTAACTTTGGCATTCTTGCCCCTGGCCCTTTTTGGGTGGGGCGGTGCAGGTGTGGGTGTGGCAGTTGCCTTTTGTAGGCTAGGTGGAGGGTGATACTCGACTACAATGGGTTGAAGCAGGGTTAAAACAACCTGGGGCATTGGTGGTTGACTTGGTGGACAAAGATACCACACCAAAATTCCTAATGTAAAGTTGGGTAGGCTTAAGGTGGCCATTACTGGCTTGCTCATGACACTAGGCAGGGGAAAGAGGAAGGGAATCGTATGGACTAGAGATGAGCCCAGATAAATTCCTGATGGTTGGATGTGGGGGTGAGGTTATGGTTGCGGTTGTGCATAGTGTTGTGGCTGCGAATGATGTTGTAGTTGTTGTTGCTGTTGCGGTTAGGGACGATATTGTGTTTGTGGTTGGGGCTGCAGATGCGGTTGTTGTTTGGGTGCAGCAGTGCTAGATGAGACCATGAAAAAGTTCACAGTCTCATTTTGTGTCAGTGGTGTTGAAACTAAGGGGAAAGGAGACATCATGGTGGTATCGCCAACAACCCTAGGCCAACATTCAACAATGGGGAGGATGGTGTGTTTTCAACCATGGTGTTGATTACAGGGACGACATTGGCATGTGTGGTCATCCCTTGTGGCTCAATGGTGGTGATTGTAGGGATAATGTTGGAGGGTACCGTTAACCCTTACGGATCATGATAAGTGAGCTAATCAACCGTCATGATCTTCCCTTCATGGGGGAACATCATGAGATGGAAGAAAATTGATGTGAGCGCTCTCATGGAATACATATAACTTCTCCCGAAGAGAAGGTTATAGTCCAGTTGAGCATTGAAAACCTCTATGTCAATCAAAACTGTCTTCCCAGCTAATGTGATGGGGACATAGGTGAGGATTCCTTGGGATTTAGTGGGATGGCCATCATAAGCCTACAGAGTTGTGGAGGATGGTTGTAGAAGTGGGGATCCCAGTTTCTACCATACTAGGGTAGACATAATGTATGTGGATGCCCCCTCATCTACTATGCACTAGTGCGCAACTAAATTCTGGATGGACACTGGGATTCAAATAGCAATGGTTGATGGCATGCACGGTTATCCATTCTTCGTGATCAACTTGGAGTCAGAGGGGTCTATTGCCCCAAGGGAGGCTAGTAAGGATTTTAACTATGTTGGGCATGTTTTAAATACCTCAAGAGCAGACATGGAAGTTGGTGTTTGGGCCAAATCATCCATGACGTTGTAGCTGACAGTAGCTCTAGCCGTGGCATTATTGGAAAATTTGCATATGTGGGGGCATGGAAACGAGGGAAACTAAAGAGGTAGGTAGACTATTTTAGACATTGATGCCGTTGATGAGTCGATGGGTTGTTGGCTCTATACTGATTCTGTCTAGTTTGTAAGTTGACCTCTTCAGTTGTAATGGCTAGCAGGTGGTGGACAACTGTTTTTGCCGTGGGAGGTGCCCCCGAATCATTGAGGTTGGGTTGGGGATGGGGCACGGTTGCCACCAATCCTTGGACTGGTATTGGGTTTTAAAGGACCATAGGAGGAGTCCCTTGTGTTACTAGGTTGGGTTGCGCTTGGTTTGTAGCATTGGCGGCCTGTTGGACCTCGTTCCAAATGGCCTGCTTAGCATGACCCATGAGGGGACACTCAAATGTGTAGTGCTTGTAGACCTCATAGAGTGTGTATGTTTGGTTTGTGCACAACAAGGCATTATGTCTTGGTGCGTTTGGTCATGAGGGGTTTTGAGCAGGTTGGTTTGCCGCGGCATTGTTGGGAGGGTTCGGTTGTTGACTGCCTCCCTGCGGTTGGTTGTTGCCTTAGTTCTAGGGTCGATTATTTCTAGCTTGCCCTTGTTGATTACTGGGGGCAGGCTGGGTGGGACGGTTTAATTGTGCAAAAACTTGTCCCAATGGAGTGGGTGGAGTAGGGGTGGGGACTTGAACTACTTGCACTGGCAGTGCATAGTAGATTTGGGTGGGCGAAAATGCCACAAATGTGGGAATTTTCCCTGCATACTACTGTCTTGGCCAAGCCATGGCCTGAGCCTGCTGCGGTGGTGCAGGTTGTGTGTAAGATGTTGTGGCTCTATACTAGGACAACATTCTAGCATAGTCCGAAGCTTGGTTTTGGTAAGCAACATTAGCAGTGTTGCTTGGTTGTGGTGGAACTGCAGGTGGTGTCGGACGGTGTTGTGGCTATTGGGAGACCTAGCCTATGATGCTATATGCACCATGGGATGCCCCTGATGCGTCACGGTAGGAGGTTCCTGCGTGGGGAGCATCTAGGATAATAGTGTACAAGTATCCATACTGAGCATAGATCATGTCAAACTATTGGGATTTCAGTATGGCCTCCTCTTCAGATTGGAGACGTTCATATGTGACGTCCTTTGTTATGGGTGGGAGGAAGGTCTTAAGGAACCAATCCAAGAAGATCTTGTCATCAAGTTGGATTTTACATAAGCTATAGTGTCGCCACCACTCATGGATGTGGTCAGTTATGTGAGTGGCGGTGTTCTGACGATGGGATAGTAGGATCTCCACACCATTGTCATATCTGACAGGGAGTTGGAAATACTGTAGGAACATGAAAGCTAGGGAGTTGAAATTTGGGTACCTAGCTTGTGGTAGCTCAATGTACCATTTGGCTGTAGCACCTGTAAGGGTGCATTGGAATAGCCTCAACTTGATGGAATCATCTATGATGTTGTTTGATGAGCACCATAGATGGAATTTCATGATGTGGTTTTGGGGGCACTCCCCTGCCTTGCCTTTAAACTTGGGAATGTCTGATGACAGCTTGGTTGGCATGGGAGGCCAAAAATCTTGGTGGCAGATGGGGTTGTTTGTTAACCGAGCTAAATTAGGTAGGTTAAGATGAGCCATGAAAGGAAAGTGTTGGAGTAGGGTCCCGCAACTACAGAAGAAGCTGCTATTTTGACGGATAGACAGTTTTGGCAGAGATACAAGAGGTAGAGCTACAACACTGTAGCAGGTTTCTAGCTACAGATCAGAGCCGGAAACCATGACGTAGAAGACAGAGAAGTCAAGGAAGATGACGATACCTAAGCGGATGAGAAGAGAGAGCTCACCCACTGCATTGAAGGCAGCGGCGGAAGATAGGAGGGTTCAGCTACCCTCATAAAGGAAAATGAGCAACAAGGCTGAGGTATTGAAGACGAAGGACAGAAAAGGGAAGCAACGCCAATACCCATGGTCAGCGCTGGGAAGCATGGAAGACTGCAGGAAGCTGTGGTGAAGGGAAGCGGTGCATAGTACCCATGATCAGCGCCGGGAAGCATGGAAGACTACAGAGAGCTGTGGTGTGATGAATAGCGGCTACCTCAAAGTATAGATACGCCGACTGTCACTAGTTAGGGTTTGGGTTACTGTTGGGACAGGCCCACAGTGTTGTAATGTCGAGACCTTCGGTCCGCCTATAAAGGGATGTATTTTGTATTGTAAAAGGTTGGCATTTTGAGCATTTTAAGCCATCCAGCTAGCTAGTTAGCCATTGAGTATGTTAGCTCACAGCTACCTTGTATTGTAATAGAGTTGAGCTCTGGTTCTGTTATTAGCCGTAGTATCTTATTGTAACCAGTAGCTGGCTCATAGAGCATGCATGTAACGATCCGCAGGGATCGATAGAGAGGGAAGAGTATATTGTAAGAGAGACAATATAGAGATATAAAAGAGATCTAAGAGAGAAGATCTTAAGCTGCATATGCGGTGCAACAGAATTGTGTTTACCTTCCCCTGAGCTATAATAGAAACACAGTTCTGTGGACGTAACTTCCATCCTGGAGGTGAACCACGTTAAAATCGTGTGTTGTGCGATTGATTCATGTGTTGCGTTTATTTGTTGCATCTGTTAGTTATTATATGAGCCTTATTTACAGTTGAATGTATGTATGCTTTGGTTCGTTCACAGCAATATAGAAAGATGAACATAAGTTGAAGTCTTTGGCATGTTGTATGCGGGTTCATTTATGCTTTGCTTGAAAAGTCACTAGTCGCAGTGTTAAATAGTCTGGTATGTTGAGTCTTGCAAGTCGACACGAACAACGCTAAGTGCGCTGAGCCGCGGGGGTAGGATATCGCAGAGAGGCGATACCGCACCGGTAGAGGAGCTGCAGTGCGCGATACCGTAGGTTAAGGACTTAGCGTTGGAGAGGAAGTTACATGTTTCCTTGTGTGCGACGAGGCAATAAGGCTGGGGTCATCATGAGTCATTGGAAGTTGTGCAATGTGGAAAGGGACAGCGCAACAGGAAGAGAGAGATCGCACGGTCAGAAGAGCTGCAAGACGAGGAGATCGCACGACGCGAGCAAAAGGGTCACGCGACGCGTAGAGAAAGAGGCCTCACGGCTAGCAGAGCTATGAGTCGCAAGTAGGATGCCACAGAACCTGGTCCAAGATGCTTGATTCCTTGGCCAACCCATTAGAATCACTTCGGGTGAGACTTCAGGCCGCTTCGCGGTCTGTTGCTATTGCTAGGGTTTTAGCCCTAGCTTGTACGGATGAGTACCTACTAAGGACAATGGATTCCTTAGTAGCAGTTCAATGATATATGAATTAAAAAATATAACTTGAAATAAAAAGATGCTAAACAATAATGAGAATTAAATCTAAACAAGTTCATTAAACAAAACAGTAAAAAGTGAATAGTAATTTTGTATTAATCTGACCTTCAATGTGAAGGTTGGTGAAGCCCTTTGCGGTGATCCGAGTCGGTAGCTCCGAGCTTCAAGCTGCTTCTTCTCTTTCTCCAATGGTGGAAATGAGCCAAAAGGGGCTCTCACGGTGAAAGTAGCTTCAATGGTGAGCTATGGTTTCACGAGCAATTTTGGCAGAGGCAAGATACTTGTGATTGTGGATGTGGAATAAGGGGTTTCCACCCCTTATTTATAATTGAAAACCATGCGGTTTTAGGGTTAGGGTTTCATCTATTTAGTGTTTTTTCCTCATTTCCTCATTATTTAATATTTTTTCTTCCTTTTTGGATATTTTTGCTTTTTTGGAGGAATTTTGGATATTTTTAGTTGAAAAGAGGGTTTATGGCCTTTTGGAGGCATTTTAAGCCTTTTGGAGGCTTTTTGCATGGTTTTATGGGTTTTTGATGGAAATATGGTAGGAAAATGGACAAATGAGCCATGTAATGGGGCAGATGAGGCAATGAACCATTTTTGGGTGTTAACAGATTGCCCCCTGATGTGCGAGGGTAGGAGCTCATCGTATGGCCGATGGACATCATGAGTCATATTCATGGTTTTCCTGGGGTGTGGAGAAGAGAAGGAACCAACTGAAACCCGGAACAACGATCTCGAACCACCTGCAAGAACTGAAAAGTACATAACCTCAATAATGGATGAGGAATCATCTGATCATACGGACGAGGCGGGCATTCCCATGCTCGTATCAAGATACATAAAAATAACTGTGAGGCCCAAAAGGAGGGTCCTGTAGGATACATAGGAAACCACTGTGTATATCATAAGTGTCCAGAGGGGACACAATGCTGCAACATACTGCTGGGATGACCATGTCTAAGCTGAACAACTGATGCACTGGTAATGACAGCAGTGCTACTGAATGTGGTTCCGAAGGAACTGATGAGCTGCTGGATCAAAGTGACAACGGTCATACATGCAGTGGTATACTGATCTGGAACTGAACTGGGTACGCGAGGAAGCATGGAACTGGATGGCTTCCGAATACAATCTCCAACGCAGCCCGGACATCCACGGGAACATATCACTGAGCGTTCCAAAGTGACTCACCAATTTGCTAGAGTCGGAGGAAATCCGGGGTCTTCGACATATAATGGAAAGGATATACATCCTGGCGATTCTCAACGATGCGATTAAGGTGCTGAAGTCGAGCATGTGAGAAACAACCATTCGGAGAGGCAATGATGACTCCTCTCACAAATGGTCCGTAGGCACTCACCACAGATGGTGATGGGTCCAAGACGCAGGGACATCTGGGTCTATCCTCTGGAATAGAGGGGCTGTTGTCGACATAGGGAGACCTGCAACTATCAAGGCAATGATGTTTCCTTGACTGGAGCGTGAGGTGAAAAACCAAACTGTAATAGTACTGATGGCAGGGGTGGTCAACTGGGGAATAACTGGGAAAGTAGAGAGGGTGGACTCAAAATTCCTTTGTTTAGAGTATGATGGTGGGGATGATCGGGAAGCATATGGGACTGACTGGTGGTGAAAGGGATCATAGCTGTACAGGATCTGCTGGTGAATGGGCTGAGGTAGACTCAAGCTGTGGTAAAATGGTAGGAGACTGCGGAATATTCTGAACAAAGGCGACCTTAGTGGGGGTGCTGCCGAGAGGATTTGATCATAGCACCAAGAGGTGCGGGGGGAACCTTTTCAAGTGTGGATATCAAAATGGTACTGTCATGTGGATTTTACGAGCCCAGGACAGTTCATGCTCGTGGTTGCTTTCAATTTGAAGGAGTCTGAAAGAAAATAAGAAGAATCTGAAAACATGGAATGATACTGTCGTGTGGATTTTACGAGCCCATGACAGTTCATGCTCATGGTTGCTTTCAATTTTAAGGAGTCTGAAAGCAAATAAGAAGACTCTGAAATGATGGAATGGTACTGTCGTGTGGATTTTACGAGCCCACGACAGTTCATGCTCGTGGTTGCTTTCAATTTTAAGGAGTCTAAAAGCAAATAAGAAGACTCTGAATTAATGGCCAGGCAAGGAGGAAGTGTTCAATGAAGGGACACTGATGATGACCAGGACTGAGGGTGGGGGGGAACACTGGTGGGCCTCCTTGCGGGGGGAATGAACGGTGGCAAAATAACGAAACATTTGCAGTATGATAGGAGTGGATGGCTCATGTAAAAAGTGTGAAATAATCTGATGACGGCCGATGTGGCGCGCAAACGAATGCGGCGAGGTGTAGGGACGCAATGTTTGCAATTGTACCAAGTGAGAGTGAGAAATGATATCAAGCATTATCACGAGCTCGGAAAAATGAATCCGGCGATATAAAAAGTATTAAAAATGGAGAACGGCCGAAGTGGCACATAAACCGAGACGACTAGTGGTGTCTGAAAAAATGGGCAAAAATGATGTAGCAAAAAAGAACGCAACGAGGGGACCATTATGATGGTCTCGTCATGCTGATTCCAATGGTGGAAACGGTTCGAAAAATGGACTCCGTATGGGTTCATAAAAGCCAAAACAAGAAAAGGTCAACGGACTATAAATAGTAAGTGGGCCCAACATGACATGTGTCATTTGACTATTGGACTTTGGTTCATGCGTACAGTGGACCAGAGTTGAGTTGTCGTTTCTAGACGATCTGACCGGTGGATTGCAGATTCGGGAGAGCCAGGTATTCCGTTAAACTCGTGCATGCATCATTTTTGGGTTGGGGGGTCGGGTAGTGGGTCCCAGGGGTTTTTTTGTACGGTCCACGTGGGTGGACCGCGGGTTAGGAGGTCGAAGCCACAGTCTCCGGCCGCGGGTTTCGACCGAGACAATCGCGGTCTCCGACCACGGGTTTAGTGTCGACAGCCGCGGTCGAAGGCCGCGACTGTGGGTCGGACAGTCGCGGTCGGAGACCGCTGTTGTGGGCCTAATAGTCGCGGTCGGAGACCGTGGCTGTGGGCTAGACAGCCGCGGCTGTGGGCTGGACAGCTGCGGTCGGGGACCGCGACTGTGGGCTGGACAGCCGCAGTCTGGCCACGGCTGTGGGCTGGACAGTCGCGGTCGGGCCGCGCTATTTTACCTGTTTGGATGAGTGGGAAGGTTTATGATTTTGAACTGAGTCTGATGATACTTCATTGTGTGTTTGACAGGATGCCGCGAGCGCTATGGAGGGAGCGAGAGATACCTGAGGAGATCGTGACTATTATTCAGGAGGATCGCCAGGTGCGGTCGCTGCTAGGGATTTTCGGGCTACTGAAGTTTGTTGAGGTGCCGATGATGCGGTCAGCAGGGTTGCTGCTAAACCGTTTGATTGATTTCTAGGAGCCATATGCACTAGCATTTCGAGTGCAGGGAGAGAGGGTGGACCTCACCCTGACCGATGTTTATTTCTTGACTGGGTTGCCTTGCCTGGAGAGGGTGGCTGATACACAGCCACGGGTGGCTGCGGACTTCGATATTGATGATGTACAGGAGCGACTCTGCAGGGCAGATGCTGAGGTGCATAGGAATGCACTCTTGGTGAGGGACTTCCGGGAGCCCGCGGTGCGGGCGATGGCAGCATGTGTGGTACGGATTTTGGGGTCCCAGTCACCTGAGAAGGTGTCTGGGGGTCAGATGCAGCTCGTGGAGCGTGTACTGGCTGGGACCTATTTTGCTTGGGGCCAGATGTTCCTGACCTGCATCCAGCGATAGCTGACCGCAGCAAAGGAATCTGGAAAGGGATTCTGTTATGGGTCATTCTTGTGTGCATTCTTTATGGAGCGGGTCCCCACACTGTGGCCGTGAGTGCCGGTCAGAGCAGGGGGCTTGAGGGAGCCTAGGATGATTCGGTGGGGAGAGATGATGCGCCGCCATGGTGGTGGGGATGTTGGGCGCTACTTCACTCAGGAGCTGTACATGCAGTGGCTCCAGCTACCACTGACGCTGGAGGACTATCTGTACAGGGATATGGACTTCACGGGAGATCCAGATGCTCCACAGCCACCAGGACAGGCATGGGGGCCTGATGGTATGTATGATTTGTTTGCATTGTCCAGTTTTATGCTATATGATATATGGTTGATATATTGTGACTGACAATTTGGTTGTTTTTGCAGATGTGGGTCCGAGGCCACCGCCAGGACATGTGCCACGTAGAGGGACTGTAGCCATTCCCGCTTTACCTGGGCGAGGGGAGTTGCGGCGTCCAGATGCCGAGGGGACTTTGGAGTCTGTACGGGTGTTATTGGAGCGGTTGCTGGAGGGAGTGACTGATGTGGGATGGCGGGACCTAGATCAGGAGATGATTCAGGAGTGTATGGGGGCACCGCGTGACTTTAGAGGGATTGCGATCCAGGTGGCCCTATTGGCGGATAGGGCACGGGCACAGGTGCCCAGACGGGATGAGGACCCACCGGAGGAGGAGCAGGGGGAGGACTCAGAGGCTGCGGATACTGGCAGTGACCCAGGTTATGACTCTCATTAGGGAGAGCAGGGGACTCTCCCCGATTTTTTGTAGCTACATCCTGTACCTTATGAGGCTTTAGGATTGTACATACATTTTTTTTGGGATAGCTGAGTACAGGGGTACTCAGGACATGTATAGCTCATGTATATATTTTTGGGTTTGATATATATATATATTTATGCACATGGATGCACTTTGATGATGTTTTATCCTTTGCATGGACGTGGATGTGCTTGATGATGTATTATATGTTTGTATTGCACGTGGATGCAAGTAGTCTAGGATGTTAGGCATGTGGATGCCCCTTGTGTATTTAATTTGATGTGACATGATTTATGTATGTTTAGGCACGTGGATGCCCCTATGGATGCAAATGTGGTTTTATGGTTTATGTATATGAATGCAAATGTTGATGCAATGCAGTCTTTTTGGTTTTTTATATGGTTGGATGAGATGCTATGATGCATGATGGAGATGTTATATGGTGTGATTGATATGCCAATCTAGGATATTATTGGCCATTTGATCTGTGACACTATTTTGAGCTCTGGGGACATGCGTGAATGTGATGGATTCAAACTGTCGGCTAAGTTGTTTTGTACGCAGGAATTTTCTAAAGAGGCAAGGATCGCGCACCTGGTAGCAGTTGTTGAGCTGGGAGACAAGTAGCTGGGAGTCTAAGAACACCTGAAGGTGATGTATGCCCATCTAGAGGGCAGCAGTCAGGAGACCGTTCATGGCATCATACTCTGCCTGGTTATTGGTAGCAGCGCCTATACATGTTCCGTTAAGGTGAATCAGTTCGTTGGAAGGGGAATACAAGACCCATGCTGCAGAAGCCAGGTTGGGAGACCAGCGGCTTGCCCCATCAGCGTAGCCAATGTAACGAGGTGGAAGATGGTCCATCTGTGGGCATGCAAAGACGATGAATGTGAGATTATAAAAAAAACAAAGAAGGAGAGCAAACTGTACAATGCAGACCAATGAGGTCGCGGTTTCAGTTATGGGTAAAAACATTTAAGGTACAACCCATTACGGGGGTTGCGTAAAGGTTGGCCTTCAGAGTTGGATAAAACGTATGCCCCCTTGCCTAGGCAAGTCTGCACAATGTAAGGGCCTTGCCACATGGATTCGAACTTTCCTTTACCTTTTTTGTCGTTGGCTTGGTCATAGGCAAGGACGAGGTCCCCTTCGTGGAAAGTTCGAGGGTGAACATGCTTGTCATAACTGGCTTGGGAGCGGATTTTGGCAGCCCCGATGTTCTATAGGGTGGCACGATGATCTTCATCAGCTTGTTTGAGGGCTAACAGACGGTGCTCAAGGGGGGAGGTATCGGGGAGAAGCTCAACGGCGATGTGCAAGGCAGGTATCTGACATTCGATGGGGAGGACAGACTCTACACCGTGAACTAAATGAAATGGGGTAAAACCGGTGGCGGTTTTGGTGGAGGTACGCTAAGCCCATAAGGCAGGGAATAGCATATGGTGCTAGTTGGACTTATGCCGATCAACAGTACGTTGGAGTATGTTTTTGAGGATTTTGTTAACAGCTTCAACTTGACCATTCCCTTGAGGGTAGTAAGCTGAGGAAAACTGGTGTTGAAATTTGAGGAAGGTGGATAATTCGCGCCAAACGGAATCTTCAAAGTGTGATCCATGGTCTGAGACTAACTGTTTATGGACCCCGAATCGAGTGATGACATGGTTAAAAAAGAAACGGGCAGCAGTCTCAGCGGTGCAGTTGAAGGTGGGCATGGCTTCCGCCCATTTGGTGAAGTAATTGACGGCAACTATGATGTGCTTATGGCCGTTTGCAGATGTGGGTCTACACTCCATGAAGTCGATGGCCCACTTACAAAAGGGACCAACGGTGACGATTGGGTGTAGCGGAGCAGGTGGTGTCCGGGCTTTGGGGGAAAAAATTTGGCAGTTATTGCAATGCTTGACCACAGTGATGCAGTCAGTGAAAAGTGTAGGCCAGTAGTATCCGGTGTGGACGACCTTTTGGGTAGTGGCCATTCCTGAGAAATGGCCGCCGCAGGAACCGCTATGACAATCATTAAGGACCTGTTCAGCTTCTTCGTGTGTAAGGCAACGACGAAGAATCGTGTCGATTCCTCGCCGGTAAAGGACATCTCTGATGAGGAGGTAGCGAGAGGCATGATGACGGATACAATGACGTCCATTACGAGTGACGGTGGGTCGGAACTTTTGCGTGCGCAGGTATAACAAGATATCACCATACCACGGGTCTTCGGACGAGATGGTGAACAAGTGATTATTGGGTAACTCCTCGGAGATAGGTCGGGCCGGGATGAAGGAAGGGAGATCAGTGATGAGCTGGGCAAGTGCAATGGCTTTAGTGCTCTTAGGTGTTTGGAATGTGAGGTCATATTCCTGGAGGATAATGACCCATTTAGCCACACGACCTTGCAGGAGACGCCGGTTTAAGAGATATACCATGGGGTTAGAATCGGCGACAACTGTAGTATGACTAAGTAAAATGTAGTGTCTCAATTTTTGGACGGAAAATACCACGGCTAAGGCTAGTCTCTCCTCATATGGGTAACGTAGGGGTGGGCCAGACAAGGTCTAGCTGACGTAGTAAATGACATGTTCTTGGCGTGAGGTGTCTTCTTGAACCAAGACTTCGGACACAGCATGTTCAGATGCCGAGACGTAGAGGATGAAGTCCTGAGAGAAATCCAGAGGGGAGATCAAGGGGGCTTGTGTGAGAGCTTTCTTGAGGTCTGCGAATGCAGCTTCTGCTTGTGCGTCCTAGACAAAGGGTACGTGGGTACAGAGCAGGCGCAAGAAACCGTGAACGGTTGTGGCATAATCAGGAATGAAGCGTCGAAGAAAATTGGATCGCCCTTGCAGACTTTGGAGTTGTCGTAGCGTTCGAGGAGAAGGAAGGTCTAAGATGGCTTGGAATTTCACGGGATCAACAGTAATTCCTTTTTGGGAAATGATAAAACCTAACAATCGGCCTGCCAGAACACAAAAGACACACTTGTGTGGGTTCAAGCGGATTTGATATTTGCGAAAACGCAGAAAAACTTGCCGAAGGTCATTGAGGTGGTCTGATCGTTTTCGGGAACGAGCTGTAAGGTCATCAAGGTAGACGAGCAGGATATGGACCAAATCATGAAAGCAATAGGTCATGGCCCGCTGGAATGTGGCACCAGCATTTTTGAGGCCAAAAGGCATGACGCGATAGGAAAAGGTGCCCCATGGGGTAGTAAAAGCGGTTTTGTACTGGTCTTCCTTTCGGATTTGGATCTGATTGTATCTGGAAAAACTGTCCATGAACGAGAGGACTTCATGCCCCGCACACGCATCAATGAGCTGGTCAATGAATGGCGTGGGGAAATTGTCTTTGGGACAGGCACCGTTTAAGTCTCGGAAGTCAGTGCATACTCTAATGGTGCCTTGTTTCTTGTTGACAGGAATAGGGTTTGAAACCCAGGTGGTATAGGCAATAGGATAAATGAATCCTGTCGTACGAAGCTTCTCAATCTTTGCTTTGACAGCGGGGAGTTTTGAGGGATGAATAGGATGCTATTTCTGACGAACGGGGGGTACGTCGGGCCATGTGTCAATGTGGTGCTCTATAATGGTAGGGTCAAGACCAGGCATTTCGGTATAGGACCAGGCAAAGACATCACGGAATTCTTTGAAGAGTGTTTTGTATTCCTCGATCTCTTGCTCAGTGCAAGATGCTCCTAAAGCGATGAGTTCGGGGGTGCCTCCAGGGGCAGCGATATCAATTTTGATGACAGCTGAGATGTTGGCCATGTTACCCTCTTCGAAGGCGTCAGGAGCAGGAATAGGGTCTTTGAACCAGTCAACCTTGGGGGGAAGGAAGTCTTTGGACTCGACTGCAAATTGGGTAGCATTGTTAGAGGAAGATTCATCTGGGAGGAAGTAGGAACGATGGTGCATGTCATCCCAAGGATAATCCGGGGCAGTGAGAGCTTCGAGAATTTCCTCATCCGTACGGAATGTTTGGCTCGTCAAATCGATTGAAGGGGGTGTAGTGATGGAAGAGATCATATATATGGTATTAATCTCTTCGGAAGAGGGAGAGTCCGGGGGGTGGATCTCCACAATGGTGGGTGATGTATTTTCAAGATCTAAATGGTTCATCTCAAAAAGAACGGGATTGACCTTTCCGGAAGGGGGAGAGACCGGGAAATGGATTTCCTTAATGGTGAGGCGTGCCATCTCAAGATCCAGATTGTTCATCTCAAAGAGAGTGGTATTAACCTCTTCGGAAGGGGAAGAGACCGGGGAATGGATTTCCTCAATAATGAGTGGTGCCGTCTCAAGTTCCGGATTGTTCATATCAAAGAGAGCTAGCCTGTACTCAGGGAGATCGGGACAGTGATGGGAGTAATTCCCGTAAACATCGCATAAGGCACAGGAGTGGTTAGTGCGCAGGGATTTGTCGCGAGGCGTAGGGGTTGGATCTAGATGGACAACCAGGATGGTGGGGTTGTCGTCGAGCATTTGCATGTACTCCTTTAATGATGGTAACTGAGGACATAGGTGAGTCGCATGGCCCAACTCATCGCATAGTGCGCATTTGGGAGGAGCACGAAACACAGGGGGGTTTTTGACTGTCTTAGCAGGTGGGACAGCAGTGTAAGGTTGGGGGCCTCTGCCCCCAGTGGGTTTGGGAAGAAGAGGGGGAGGTTTCGCGGAGGATGACGGGGTAGCAACACCGGGAGGTGGTTGATTAGTAGTGACAATGGGTTGGACTGGTTGCAGGATGACATCTGGTGTCGAGGGACGAACGGGACGCGAAAGATACCAAATG
>LPNX010551650.1:864543-898469 GCA_001517045.1 Pseudotsuga menziesii | reverse complement strand
GGGAGGGACACCGGGTAGTCAAATCCTAGAAGAATGGCAACTAAGATACCCCGTTCATGACACGTCTAGAAAGGTAAATCTGCCGCTTGGTCCTTTAACCATAATATTCCCTATACAGGGATATTCGGAGAACTGCGAAAGGTAGCCCTTCAGTTACTGAATGGAGTTCGGTATTCCACTCAAACCTCCGGAACCAATCTCACGACTTCAACCCTCCTAAGGGAGAGGCCTTCTGATAATCTGGTTGTGACCATGTCAAAAAATACTAGGGGATTTTGGTTCCCTAAAGGACAACAACTATGTCTCAAGTGTAAATAACCAAGGGGTGTTATTGGAAGCCTATCCCCTTGATCCTACCTAACTACAAAAATTCTTTTATGTTCCCCAAGTGGGGTTAGAATGTTGGTTGAGTTAAGTATTTTTTAAGTCTCAGTTGATTTAGGTGACAGGTTGTGTGCTTGTGAGGTTATAAACCCAGAAAAGAAGTGCCAGGGCAACTTCGTAAATATCAATAATACTGAATTAAAAAACTTTTATCATGCAAAATTATATGAATAAAGAATGCTAAAAAAAAATTTAGAAAACAATGCTGTAAAAAGATAACAGGAATAATGGTGCAGAAAAGGTTGCAGGACTGCAGGTAGGACAGATGGCTGTGCAGGTGCAGGAAATATGGCAGCAAAGGGGCTGGTGTCAAATATAGCAAAAAATTACAGCAATCAGACCGCGGGTTTGGACGAAACAGGTGCGCTGAGATCACGGTTTTTTGGTTGACAGCGGCGGTCGGACCGCGGGTTTGGACGAAACAGGCGTGCTCAGATCGCGGTTTTTTGGATGACAGCAGCGGTCGGACCGCGGGTTTGGATGAAACAGGCGCGCTCAGATCGCGGTTTTCTGGATGACAGTGGCGGTCGGACCGCGGGTTTGGATGAAACATGCGTGCTTAGATCGCGGTTTTGTGGTTGACAGCGGCGGTCGGACCACGGGTTTGGACTAAACAGGCGTGTTTGGGTCGCAGCTAAGGGCTAGACAGGCGCAGTCGGGTCGCGGCTAAAGGCGGAAAAGGCGCGGTCGGGACGCGGTTATGGGGCCGAAAGAGACAGCCGAAAGGAAAAAACGGAAAATAAAATAACTAAAAAAGCCAGCGGAGTCGCCAAAACTGTTGCTAGGGTTTTATCCCTAGCTTGTACGGATGAGTACCTACTAAGGACAATGGATTCCTTAGTAGCAGTTCAATGATATATGAATTACAAACTATAACTTGAAATAAAAAGATGCTAAACAATAATGAGAATTAAATCTAAACAAGTTCATTAAACAAAACAGTAAAAAGTGAATAGTAATTTTGTATTAATCTGACCTTCAATGTGAAGGTTGGTGAAGCCCTTTGCGGTGATCCGATTTGGTAGCTCCGAGCTTCAAGCTGCTTCTTCTCTTTCTCCAATGGTGGAAATGGGCCAAAAGGGGCTCTCACGATGAAAGTAGCTTCAATGGTGAGCTATGGTTTCACGAGCAATTTTGGCAGAGGCAGGATACTTGTGATTGTGGATGTGGAATAAGGGGTTTCCACCCCTTATTTATAATTGAAAACCATGCGGTTTTAGGGTTAGGGTTTCAGCTATTTAGGGTTTTTTCCTCATTTCCTCATTATTTAATATTTTTTCTTCCTTTTTGGATATTTTTGCTTTTTTGGAGGAATTTTGGATATTTTTAGCTGAAAAGAGGGTTTTATGGCCTTTTGGAGGCATTTTAAGCCTTTTGGAGGCTTTTTGCATGGTTTTATGGGTTTTTGATGGAAATATGGTAGGAAAATGGACAAATGAGCCATGTAATGGGGCAGATGAGGCAATGAACCATTTTTGGGTGTTAACAGTTGCTGAAAGGGCCAGTGAGCTAGGGGTGTTGTTGGTTAAACACAGTAAACCCGGGTCTTCCCATGATAACCAACAAATGGTTCCATTGCCAGCTTTGAAAAAACAGAGCACTGATGTTCTGGTGGTGCCCTACTAGAGACGAACTCAACGAGTGGGTTTGGTATAACTAGAAAGATTTTGCTGAACGAGAGAACAGGAGTCCTAAACTGAACACAGAGTCCTGGTTACAAAAACATATCATTACAGACATCCATGCGATATTTTTTGCGACCTTTGGAAACGAGCTTTATGACTAGTTATCAAAGTTAACTGATACAGGCATATTCAAAAAGAAAAGAGACATTGTCTGGACACTGGAGCTGATTCAGACCATGAAGAACCTGGATAACCCTATCACAAGGGCAGTAGACTTCTGGCTTGCGAGTGTGCTAGAAGGCTTCGTCACAAAGTTTGCAGTTGACCAAACGAAAAGATTCAGCGAGGCTGAGCGTTACTTCTTCAAAGGATATCGTGGTAAGTACCTAATATATTTAAACTTGTCGATTAAGATGCTATTACATGAAAAAGGAACAATGGATCTAGTTTCAAATGAATAAGTAGAAATAGTAACGTCACAAGAGTTTGAAAGTGATTTTGATGACATTGGACGAACACGTAGTGGAAAGAAGTATAAAGTAGATTTCAGATCTCCAATCTTCGAAGACAGTTCAGATAGTACTAGATAGTAGAGTGATAGTACCATAGAAGGAACAGAGGGGGGTATCCCTTACCACCCTTACACCCCACAAAAACAGACCGGGACTCAGAACAATCCCGTAGGAACTCCATCCAGTAGCTCACAGACAGTACCTACCACCGCTACATCACCTCCACCTACATCGCCGAGTGGTAGTAACACAGTAAATCAACATCCACCATGTAGAAATAGAATGGGGGATGATATGAAGCTACCTATATTTAAGGGAACATGGGCAGAATACCCAGAGCAGCATTGGTTTCTATGTGAAGCCATGTGGACCATTAAAGAAATCAATGACGATAACCTTAAACTTGTACAGTTGGTCACCACACTAAGAGATCGAGCCTTAACATGGTATATAAAGTATACCACAGTACCCAGGACACTTGTCCAGGTCAAGAATGCCATGATTAAAGAGTTTAAGAAACCTAAGTCTGAGTCACAGTGTATTATAGAACTCAAAGACATCAAGCAGTTACCTACAGAGTCGGTGTGGGACTTTGATCAGAAATTCAAAGCCCTTATTGACCAAGTCAGTTTTGAGTTCACGCCGGAGCAGCATAAGGAATGGTTTATTGCAGCACTTCTCCCTCACATTAGACTGTCGTTAATGCAGAAGAAACTCCAGATGCAGGATCACGCATTGGAGATGGCGATGAAACTAGAGGCTTCACCTCTAGCTGAGAGCAGTACAGGCATGGCAACTTTACAAAACTAGTTGGCTAATCTCACATTACAGTTGCATGAACTTAAGAAAGGGAAAGAGGTTGCGTAAGACATATGGTGCATAAAATGTAAAGAACAAGGCCATAGTAAAGACAATTGTCCGGTCTTTGTAGAATATATAGCGACAGGGGCTCCAAACCCATTACCACAGACCCACGGGTCGTGGTGTGAAATATGCAAAACACGAGGACATCTACCTCACCAGTGCCCTCTACTTCAAAAGTACATGCAGACACCTAAGAACTTATACTACGTCTTCTGCAAGTCTGTAGGCCATGATGAACATGATTGCAGAGCCTATGATCTCATGGTTGGAGCAAAGCAAGACTTGTACAGAGTCCAGTTAGAGACACAGGGTCTAGCAGCAGGACCACAGCAGGATCCAACTTATGGAGGCCGTGGAGGAGGATTCAGAGGACAAGGTCATGGAGGAGGCTTTGCACGAGGAGAAGGATTCGACAGAGGAGAAGGTTTTGGCCGTGGTCACGGACCAGTTACTTGTTACAACTACGGAGTTGTAGGACACTATGCTAGGGACTGTCAGAGCCCCACTACCACTTGTAACTATTGCAAATATTATGATCATACTATAGAGTGTCCTACCTTGATAGCTAAGATCAGAGAACCTAAGCCATTAGCACACCAGAACATCCAGCTTATTGCTGCTGAGCAGGAAGAGCCAGAACCAAGAGTCAATATTGTGACTCACAGCGGTGTTTCTACCAGTGGGACATCGCAGGAGACGGAAAACAACACAGGTCAGGAGTGGGTGCGCAGAGATCCTAATAAAGCAACACCACTCGACCTACAGAAGAACAAACAAACATTTCAGGAAGCTAAGGCTTTCTTTGATGAACCTACGCAATCAGGATCATAGGTACCGTCGTCTAGGGGCGTACCGCAGCAAGCACCTTGTGGTGATAGCCTTGTACAGACATTGCAGGATACCACATCAGGAAGATGCGATGAGGATGAGATGATAGGAAGTGTAAATTCCTTCCTACGGAGTTGTCTAAAACTTGTAATAAATGAGCAAGCTATCACAAAACTTCAGTGCATTATAGATCAGACTCAGCCATCCTCTTCCGTGAGCAGTACACAGCGTGTTTTTCATAATATTACAGGACATACAAGAACATGAAGAGAGATGCGACTCAGAGCGCAGGTTAGAGAATTTGAAATGGATGAGGTAATCCTAGATCTAGGATCAGACGTGAATGTTTTGACTAAGCAGACATGGGAACATATGGGTAACCCTAAGTTAATCAGATCACCTATCCATCTGAGATTAGCTAACCAGCAACATGTATCACCTCTGGGTCGGTTACCACAGGTGCCAGTTGACACTGATGGAGTTCACAGCTTCGCGGACTTTGAAGTTATAGAAATCATTGGCGATAGTAGACCCTATCCAGCATTACTAGGCATTGATTGGGTGATCGGTAACATGGCCGTTATCGACCTAAAGAGAAGACAAATGACCTTTGAGGACACGCAGATCTGGGTCATTGCACCATTGGATCCTTTTCAAGGTCCTAGATATATTGAACCTATCTGAGCAGAGGAGGAGGCACGTAACATGGAGAGTCTCTATCAGATGACCACGAACCAGAGCGACTACATCAATCCAACCGCAGAAGGGAATATTAGTTGTCAATGCGACAGCTCATGCGCATGAGATTCAGATGTTGGTCTAGATAACTGGCAGAATAGACTTCACAAAGTCTTAGCGCGCAGATGCGCGTACTTGACTAAGTCACTGCGATGGATTGGCACAGAGATCAATGAGATTCCATCCTTTCATGGTCTAATAGATATCCAGGACTTTCTCAAGCAGTTTGAACAACAAATCCCTCATGAGCAGAGGACTGCAGCTATGGACCTTGCAGTACGAGCCACACTTGCAAGATGGTGGTATGCACATAAAGAGAACATCGCATCATGGGATGATATTAAGATATTCATGGCAATCAGATTTTCTGTTGATGGAGAGTATGTCCAGCAGAAATACACAGGAGAGAGTGACCCCAGATCACACATTCAGACATGTGAACAGAATTGGTTGGACATTCCCGAGGATGAATGGGTTCACCGATTCATTCATACTTTGGATACAGTTCCAAGGAACTTGTACACAGAGACTGAACTACGCAAAGGAACAACAACATGGCCACTTATGGTAGACAGCTTCCTACTCACCTTCGCTTTTGAATCTAAGTATCCAAGTGTTGATCAGGCCCTACAAGTAATAAAGAGTAACATTAGAGGAAATTTGGGGTCTAAAATGGGCCTTATAAGAAAACATGCCAAAATAAGTTTTTGTGAGTTGGAATTCAAGAACCAATAGAATTTCAATAAAATAAGTCAACCATAATGGTTGAATTGACAAATTTGTCATTAAAAAAAACTACTTTTTTTGTTCATATTTTCAACATATCTCATTGTGTTTTTACTCAAATTTCGATCGCAAGAGCTCGTTGGATGCAAAATTTGATTTCGCACCCAATGAGTACCCACACTGCATACTTTTGACAGACCCCGCTACCCCAAAAACAAGAAATACCTGAAAAAACGTGATGATGACATCATCATCACATTTTTTCAGGTATTTCTTGTTTTTGGGGTAGCGGGGTCCGTAAAAAGTATGCAGTGTGGGTACTCGTTGGATGCGGAATCAAATTCCGCATCCAATGAGCTCTCCTGATCGAAATTAGAGTAAAAACACATGGAGATATGTCAAAAATACGAACACAAAAAGTAGTTTTTTTCTTTCTTCCTCCAAAATTAATCAATATTATTTTATTATTTTAACTATTATTTTATTATTTTCCTTAGGAGGCCCATTTTAGACCCCAAAATTCCTCTAATGGATATTTTAGGATTGTACAATATCAGTGTCAGCTCAACCTGAGTGGGCTATCCAGCTAAAAGAGGCGTTAGAGTGTTATAATTTTGCATCAGAACCAGAGGAGGAGGATGAGGATCCTTGCAACACCAACATCCAGGAGTTGGAAGGCACTCACGATGTTGAGGGACCATAGTTAGAAACTCCAGCAATTACAGAGCCCATCAAGATAAAAAAAATAAATATTGGCATAGACACAGAACCTAAGTTTGCCTCTATTGGAGACTATTGGAACGATGAAATAGGAGGACAGATTGCAGACTTGTTACATGACTATCAGGACCTATTTCCCACCAATTTCACAGAGATGAAGGGAATAGTCGGAGACCTGGGAGTCATGAGGATACCATTGAAGGAGGATGCTAGACCAATGAAATAGCGTCCATATAGATTAAATCCGCGCTACAAAGAAAAAGTAAAGGATGAGATCTATAAGATGCTAGCAGCAGGCATCATTGAGCCGGTAGAAGAAAGCGAATGGGTTAGCCCCATGGTCGTACAAGAGAAGAAAACCAAAGGAGACATCAAGATTTGTGTCGATCTGCGTAAGCTCAACGATGCATCGCTTCACGACCCATTTCTAACATCATTCACTGATGAGGAATTAGACAGCGTGGGAGGATAGGAGGTCTACTCCTTCACCGATGGCTTTTCAGGCTATCATCAGATCAGAATACATCCAGAAGATCGATCCAAGACCACCTTTGCAACAGAATGGGGCTCGTTCCAGTATACGGTAATGCCCTTTGGTCTTAAGAATGCACTAGCTATATTTTCTAGAGTAGTAGTTGTTGTATTTAAAGAATACATCCATAAGTTCCTAGAAGTATATTTTGATGATTGGACTGTATTTGGACTAATTGACAAGCACATAGGAGATCTAAGATTGATGTTAGAGAAATGTAGGCAGTACCAGATTTCTCTAAACTTGAAGAAATGTATATTTTGTGCACCATTCGGTATTTTGTTGGGTCACATTGTGTGCATAAAATGCTTGATGTTAGATCCCACAAAGATTGCCATCATTGTAAATCTTCCAGCACCCAACTCAGTCAAGCAACTGAGGACAGTACTTGCTTATACCGGGTATTACAGAAATTTCATCAAGGGCTATGCAAAGATTACAACACCAATGGAGATATTGCTAAAGAAAGATGTAAAATTCCTATGGAATGAGGAATGTCAGCAGAGTCTAGACACACTTAAAGAAAAAATGGTTACAGCGCCCATCCTAGTATTTCTAGACTAGACTAAGCCATTTCATGTACATGTGGATGCATCTGGCATTGCACTAGGGGTTGTCTTAACGCAACCAGGAGAAGGGGATATTGATCATCCTATCACATACTCCAGTAGAAAGCTATCGACAGCAGAACAGAACTACACCACGATAGAAAGAGAAGGCTTAGCTATGGTGTATGCGCTGCAGAAGTTTAGGCACTACTTATTGGGTGCCTCGTTCAAGATGTTTATTGACCATTCCGCATTGAAGTATCTGGTCAATAAGCCAGTGTTAGGGGGGAGAATCTGCAGATGGTTACTCCTCTTTCAGGAGTATGATTTTGAGATTATTGTTAAACCATGAAGATTGAATGCCGGACCTGATCATCTATAGCGGATAGACTCAGGAGAAGAGCCAAGTAACCTAGAGGACAATTTGCCAGATGCGTAGTTGTTTTCTATCCAGATCGCAGACGACTACTATGCTGATATTATTCACTTTCTCACTACAGGATTAGCGCCTCATGAGTTCACTAAGCAACAAAAGAAGCAGTTGGTTGTTAAAGCAGTAGACTTCACCCTAATCGCAGGACACCTATACAAGTTAGGACCGGATGAAGTTTTGCGCAGATGTGTGATGCCGCATGAAAAAGACGCTATTATCAGAGAGGCACATCCAGGAACCGCAGGAGGTCATTTCGCAGGAAAGACGACTGCGCAGAAAATCCTAGATGCAGGATTATGGTGGCCTACATTGCATAAGGACACCAAGGACTTTTGCAGATGCTGCGATATCTGCCAGAGGGTAGGAAAACCCTCGCGACGCAATGAAATGCCGCTGCGACCGCAAGTTACACTGCACGCATTTGACAAGTGGGCTATAGAATTTGTGGGTCCTATCAACCCACTAGGAAAGCACACTGGCGCGATATATTATCACTGGAACATAGTACCTCACCAGATGGGCAGAGGCCAAAGCAGTAAGAAATCGTGATGCTGCTACAGTGGCACAGTTCCTTTTTGAGAACATCATCAGTAGATTTGGCTGCCCCGTAATTTTGATGAGCGACCAAGGCACACATTTCTTGAACTGCACCATTGAGGCCTTGACAGAAGAATTCCAGATTCAGTACCATAAGAGCACTCCCTACCACCCACAGGCTAACGGTACGGTGGAGGCCTTTAATAAGATTTTAGAAAACTCTCTTACTAAGATCTGCAACAGCCAAAGGAATGATTGGGACCTCAGAGTTAACATTGTATTATGGGCGTATAGGACCACATACAAGAAACTTACAGGACACACACCTTTCAGCTTGGTGTATGGACAGGAGGCTGTTATGCCTATGGAGTATATTCTTCCCATTTTAAGAATCGATCAGATCACCGGGATGACTGATACAGACACAGTGGAGGAAAGGCTAGCACAGCTACTCACCTTAGAGGAAGATAGATTCATCGCCGGATTCCATCAGAAAGTGCAGAAGGCACGAGAAAAAGCTTGGCATGACAGACACATTAAGAGTAAGACTTTCCAGATCGGAGACCTAGTACTCCTCTATGACAGTAAATTCATTAAGTTTCCAGGGAAGTTCAAGATGCATTAGCTGGGGCCATATCAGATACAGCAAGTTACAGAGGGAGGTGTCGTTCAGCTCAGTCAGCTAAATGGGGAGCTTCTTCCCACATGGATTAATGGCAGTAGGCTTAAGCTCTATAGTGATAGCCACCCCACCTCTCAGCCCTAGCTTAGCCAGTTTATGGTGGTGCAGATGTCTAGTGTAGTTGAAAGGAGGCATTGCACCGGGAACTAGTCTACATCGGCAGGTATTATAAGTATGAGGAATCGCATAAGGTTGGTTCATTTTACACAAGTTATTAGTGGCTTGCGGAAAAAAAAAAGCGCTTGTTTGTTTGCACAAGTGATGCGGTGTTGTAGCGCAGCAATGCGATGTTTCCCCATGCCACGTACCCAGTTTTGCAACTGACATAGGGCCAGTCAAGTCACCTTCTGACAGGAAGTTAATGAAGAAATGACTGGTATACCTTACCGTAGATTTGGCAGCAGCATAATTAAGTTTCCAGAATTGGCAAATAGTTGACGAGACCGGCGCCTGTACACACACGCTTCGAGGGAAATGTGATCGGATTTCAACATTTATTGAGGATCGGATGATGGGTGTGGTTTCGTCCATGTAATCATTACGACCGACGGGTTCAGTCTAGATGACCGTTGCATCCAGGATTGTTGCCTTTGGCATAAAAGCAGGAATTGTTCATCCGAGAGGGTTACACTTGCAAAAACCCGAGAGCTATAGAGTAAGCTGTTAAGAGTTTCCTGTGTAGAGTTCACCCCGTTACAGAGTGTTGTGATTCCCGGAGTTTGAATCCATTGCACACCCAGGATATTCCACCAAGTGGGTTCTGCCCGAGGAGGAACCTTTAGAAGAAATGCCGAGACATTTCGACCCTGGTGGCCGTATGTCCGCTATGACGACGCCGCCCAGGGTTGTGAAATTAGGAATATGACAAGTAAGACAATTTCCAAGGATGAGGAATCAAGCGCAGGATGTAGAAGATGTCATCAAAATCTCTACTGAAGAGAAGAATAAATACAAGTCGATCACTAAAGATAAGAAAGCAGAGCCGAAGAATGATGAGAAGAAATCTCCCACGAGGAAGAAAGTAAAAATGAAGAAAAGACGACAATGGGAGAAGGTCGCCGACCTATCTGATCAACTAAGAGAAGAACAAGAGATTGCTGAGGCAAAGAAGCGAAAATCTGGCGATTAGAGGTAGCATGGATACCTGGAGCAACTTGCTAAGAAGGAAAGTGGAAGATGACAGCAAACCCAGCAAATGGTAGAATTCCAACATGCAGACAAAGGCTTGTTCTTGGAATGGAATTCATGGTTTGTGTCTCTTCCATATGGAGGGCTCCAGGTTGAGTGGCATGTTTTGAGAAGCCTGGAAGATACAGATTTATATCTTCCTTATAGCATGAGGTCTAACCCAGATAGAGAGGAGTTCTCGTGATACCAGGGATTTGAATCCTTATGGTGGGCACAGCGACAGCAGGTCTTGTAGTGGCAAGACTGCGAGCATAACAATAAGGAAAGGTAAGAGAGACCTACGAACTAAGTTAATAGAAGACACCAGTATTAGTCAAGCTTTGCTTGACTCAGCACGAGAGCATTTCGAAGTGATGCAGAAGGAAGTCGCAGGACTTCGCGACAAGTTGCAATGGACTTCGCAGGAAGCCAAGGAGAAGCTACAGCAGGAGAAGCCCGTTGGTAGTGGCTGGGGGACGAGCCACAAGTAAGTGTTAGGGGACTATTGGAGTAGGATCCCGCAGCTACAGAAGAAGTTGCTATTTTGACGGATAGACAGTTTTGGTGGAGATACAAGAGGGAGAGCTACGACACTGTAGCAGGTTTCTAGCTATAGATCAGAGCCGAAAACCATGACGTAGAAGACAGAGAAGTCAAGGAAGACGACGGTACCTGAGCGGCCGAGAAGAGAGAGCTCACCCACTGCATTGAAGGCAGCGGCAGAAGATAGGAGGGTTCAACTACCATCATAAAGGAAAAGGAGCAATGAGACCGAGGTATTGAAGACGAAGGATAGAAAAGGGAAGCAGTGTCAGTACCCATGGTCAGCGCTGGGAAGCATGGAAGACTACAGGAAGTTGTGGTGAAGGGAAGTGGTGCATAGTACCCATGATCAGCGCCAGGAAGCATGGAAGAATACAAAGAGCTTTGGTGTGATGGATAGCGGCTACCTCAAAGTATAGATACGTCGACTGTCACTAGTTAGGGTTTGGGTTACTATTGGGACAAGCCCACAGTGTTGTAATGGCGAGACCTTCGGGCCGCTTATAAAGGGATGTATTTTTTATTGTAAAAGGTTGGAATTTTGAGCATTTTAAGCCATCCAGCTAGCTAGTTAGCCATTGAGTCTGTTAGCTCACAGCTACCTTGTATTGTAATAGAGTTGAGCTCTGGTTCTGTTATTAGCCGTAGTATCTTATTGCAACCAGTAGCTGGCTCATAGAGCATGCATGTAACGATCCACAGGGATTGATAGAGAGGGAAGAGTATATTGTAAGAGAGACAATATAGAGATAGAAAAGATATCTAAGAGAGAAGATCTTAAGCTTCATATGCAGTGTAGCAGAACTGTGTTTACCTTCCCCTGAGCTATAATACAAACACAGTTCTGTGGACGTAACTTCCATCCTGGAGGTGAACCACGTTAAAATCGTGTGTTGTGTGATTGATTCATGTGTTGCATTTATTTGTTGCATCTGTTAGTTATTATATGAGCCTTATTTACAATTGAATGTATGTATGCGTTGGTTCGTTCATAGCAATATAGAAAGATGAACATAAGTTGAAGTCTTTTGCATGTTGTATGCGGGTAGATTTATGCTTTGCTTGAACAGTCACTAGTCGCAGTGTTAAACAGTCTGGTATGTTGAGTCTTGCAAGTCGACACGAACAACGCTAAGTGTGATGAGCCGCGGGGGTAGGATATCGCAGAGAGGTGATACCGCACCAGCAGAGGAGCTGCGGTGCGCGATACCGTAGGTTAAGGACTTAGCGTTGGAGAGGAAGTTACGTGTCACCTGGTGCGCGACAAGGCAATAAGGCTGGGGTCATCGCGGGTCAATGGAAGTTGCGCGACGTGGAAAGGGACCGCGCAATAGGAAGAGAGAGATCTTGCGGTTAGAAGAGCTGTGAGACGAGGAGATCGCACGCCGCGAGAAGAAGGGTCACGCGACGTGCAGAGAAAGAGGCCCGCGGCTAGTAAAGCTACGAGTCACAAGTAGGATGCCACAGAACCTGGTCTAAGACGCTTGATTCCTTGGCCAACCCATTAGAATCACTTCGGGTGAGACTTCAGGCCGCTTCGCGGTCTGTCGCCGAAAGGTCCAGTGAGCTAAGGGTGTTGTTGGTTAAACACAGTAAACCCGAGTCTGCCCATGATAACCAACAGCGAGTTTGACCCCAGGTTGATGTGAGATGGGGCAGGGATGGTGGTGGGGTTTGCAAGTGCATAATGTACCTACACGACTGGGGGTATTTTTTGTGCCATTGTAGATGGAACAGTGCCCCCAAGTATGGTGGGCGGGACAGTGTGGGTGGTGGGGACATTGCCCCCATGTATGACAGTAGGGGAAACATAAGTGGAAGGTCCATTACCCCCCTGCGTGGCAGGAGGGGTAGTGTATGTGGAAGGTACACTGCCCCCTATATGGCAGGAGGGGCAGTGTATGTGGAAGGTCCACTGCCTCCCAGTGTTGCAGGTGGGACAGCTTGGTTGGTCACTATAGGTGGTGGCAGATAACTGATGATAGTTTTCCTGACTGTGCTAGGACCACCTGCAGGGTTATTGGTGACAGGTTGTGGTGTGGACATGGGTCTAATAGATATGGCTATGCAAGAAAATGGATCCATATTTGCACCAGCCATGGGGCTTGATGGTGCAGTATGGAGGTTTGGTTTAGACTGATATGGGTCTAAATATGAATCAGAGGCTATGTGACCTTCTGATGGTGTGAGAGGTCATTGGGAATGGTTTCGACAGTGTCGGTTCAATGTCCCGAATGGTGGTGGTTCGCCTCTTAGGCATGAGGAAGAGAGTTGGGGATTAATTGTGTTAGATGTTTTTCAAACTGGTGGGAATGATGTTTGGACCCTAGTTTCAATGGCTTCCTATTAGCTGTAGTGGTCAGTTGGCCACCAAGATTGCCAGAAGACAATGCTTGGCTTTCTCCTCATGGTCATTTCTACTCAATCGGTGGTGGTCATTTCCCGTTTCGCTTGGCAATTCCTCTTAGCGGCCAGCTACTTTGGGGTTCCCGTGGTACTCCTCACAATGAGTTTTTGGGTAGATCCAAAGTACTTCCCATAGTTGAAGCAGTCAGGGACTTATGTCCTCAAAGACTGTAGATTGTTTGAACTTAGTGTAAATTGATAAATTTTAATGCTCTCTCAACATCATGAACTGAGTTGGGTTGATTACGTGGTATGGTGTATTTGTTTTTCTATATTTCTATTATTTGGTGGCTGCAAATGGTTTATGAATTCATCATATTGTGGTAGAGTTCATATCATTGTGTATGCAAGAAGTGAATAATCAAATTTGTAAACAGATACAATTTTACCCTGAATGTTTATGGCCTAACTAGGTGACTACCTTACACCTATATTCCTCTTCAACCAAGAGAAGGTGTTGGGCTCTCAACAAAATGGGACTAAGCCCATCCGTAGATCCACAGGTCACCTCCCAGATGCAAGGTTTGTCAATAGGGAGGATGCTTAGTGTTGTGAGAATCCCTCCTTCTCTACCCCCTCTACCTTCTAGGTCATCCGTTTTTAATGGTTTAGAACAATACTGAGTGAAGGGCCTAGGACTATATGATATGTGCCCTTTGTCATATCCCAAAATACCCCAGAGGGTGATGACTTGGTAGAGGAGGAAGGGTAAGCAAGATTGTTAATTTTATGTCAATTTTAGTTAAGCTGCATTCATTAAGCCATTAAAATTGGTTTTGAATTTACACTTTGTTTATACATGAAATTGCAGTAAATTGTAACGGAAACTAAAATCGAACTACTGTGCTAGGAAGAGGTGGCTGAGCCACACTGACAGTCCCTAATAAACTAAAAATTAACCTCTGATTGACAAACCACACATTTTGGGTCAAATTTGGCGAGGGGATCGAATTTTTTTTCTAGAAACAGATGAGGGGGTCACACAGATTTCACAGACAGAAGTGATTTGTCTTTCTGAGTGAAGTCGCACCTTTCAGGGGGGAAAGGGTGACCTGGTCACACCTGTGAGGCCTAAAAGAGCAACCTCATCCCCTGTTCATCCTCGATAAGTACGAACTTCCCTAGATTTGGGGTTTTTCTGATCCCGAGTTAGATTCAACCGACAGTAACCTGTACTGTGGCCAAATAGACTCGGATTTTCCTTGCACAGGATTTGGAAATAATAAAAACTGAAAATAAAAAGTATTTAAACTAGATCTGACAAGAAATTTTAAAAACTAGGGCATAAACTGAAAAAACTTGAAATTTTAAAAAACTAAATGAGGGATCCTTTGGGATTGACTTGGTATGGTCGCTAGTTCTATAGCAGGGATTGTTGCTTGCTACAGGGGCAGGAATGGCTCCCATCTGTCTATAGGATAGAAGGGTAGGTTCCTTCATGTGGAAAATGTAGAAAGAAAAGTGGAATAGAAAGAAAGCAAAGAACAAGAAAGAATATGGCCGTGGGCCCATCTGCAAACAAGGTTAGGGCTTCACCTTGGCTACTTGCAAACAACTATTGATTAGAAATAAACCTACAAAAAATTTTAGAAATCAAACCTACAAACAAATAATGGTAAAAAAACAACTAAACTAACAAAGCAAACACATAAACAAGACTATGTTATACCTCTCCTTTGGTGAAATGGGCCACCATGCCCTGGCTAGAAGAAGCACCTCTCTATCTCACTCAATAATGGAGGAGCTATGGCTCAATGGGGAAGATGAGTGGAAGAGAGGGGGATGTGGGTGGCTTGAGAGGCAAAGAGGTCTCAAGGCATCCACCGGTAGCATAACAATATGTAAGAGAGGAGTTATTTGAGAGTGACCCCCCACCATCGTTTTATAGCTTTTCTGGGGACTTTTAGGGTTTTAAGCCCTTGGTTAGGGCTTTAGCCCCTTTTTTGGGCTTTTAGCCCCTTCCACCCTAACTTTAGCTCCTTTTAGGGTTTTAGCCCCTTTTTGGGGGCTTTATCCCCTAGGAGAGTTATTTAGGCTCCTTTTGGGGGTTTTTAAGCCCTTTTCTTCATTTTTAAGTCTTTTTTAGGGTGTGGGGGTCTAATGGAGTGATATGAGGGTTGTGCATGGGTATCCTTGGGTGGTGTAGGCCATGTAGAGCTGAGTGAAATATTTTTCAGGTTAACAGTCATCGCCACTTCTTCTTCTTCCACCATGTCACCAATGGATTCTAATTGTTCTTTGATCTGAGATACTCTCGAGAAATATGATTGCATGGTCTCGGTATTCTATATCTTCACACCCTTGAGTTGGTTTCTCAATATCATTCGTATGTTAATGTTCTTAGCTTCAAACATACTAGCTAGTGCATCAAACATTTATTTTGGAGTATTCTTTGAAGATACCTGGGGATCAAATGATCCTTGATGGAATTAGATATGATACTTTTTACTTTGATAATATCCCTTTTTTGTTTTTCCTTTTCCTCTTCTCTTTCTGGTTCCTTGACCTCATCTTTGGTAAATCCATCTAGGTCATGTTCTTCAAGGATGTGGATGAATCTATACTTCCATGCTCTGAAGTTCTCTATTTCCTCAATAATTTCATCAAGCTTGGTAGTGTTTGACATCTTAAATGAATGAGAACTCCAAATGGAAATATACGGGATAGGACTTACCATTATGGGGACAACTTTTGGAATTTGCTTTAGGATGACTTATGGTTTGACTAGAAAACCCTAATTTTCCAACTAGGATCACTTGTGGAGATAATTGGAGGAAAATATGTGCTTCCATAAGGCAATCTAGTTTGTATATTTTTTCTAGAATATGAGGATGGTACCTCGAAAAATATGATTCCCTAGTTTCTCCCGATAACAATGTCAAGTCAAAAAGTGAAAATATTTAGAATTTAATTAAGCTTCCACAAAAAGATGTTCCCTCCTAGGGAGATTTGAATGGACCTTCTTTTCCAGCCGATTTATGGAGGGAGGTATTCTGAATATAAACCCTAGCTTGCTAAATTGCATGATGAGTTGCTACACAATGTCTTCTTTTAGGTTAACTCTCATACCATTTTAATATGTTTAAAAGTTGTTATATCAAAACAAAAGGATATCTAAAATAATAATAAGCACAACAGAACAAAATAGAACACAAATATTTATCCTAAGAAACCCTCGTGGGGAATAAAAACCAACCAATCTTCTACTATATAGAATTCAACCAAGTACAATGTAAGACCCAAAAAATAAGATTAGAATGCTCCCTCTCCTCCAAATGGATTGTTCCTTCTCTCTCTAGCACATATGCTTGAGTGTTCTACTTGTCCAAAGGAGGGAGGAACCTCTCCTATTTATACTAATAAGTTGAGAGGCCTAATAAACCAACAGGGATGAGTTTTGTTTGATTCGAGGGCAGACATTCCTTGGGAGACTCAAAAATAATTTTTAATAATACTTTTGTGGGTATTACTGACCCAACTTATCATGAAGGTTTTACCTAAAGGCTTTACATGAACAAATACGTCAATGACATCCGTAATCGGAGGAAGAACATATACAGAAGGGGTAATAAAATTAGTAATACAAAATAGAATATATTATGCAGTTATATTTCTTTAAGATAGGAAAAAAATCCTTATCCTCTATCATGCATGTGGCCATCTCCATCAGAGCTCTATTCTTGTGCTCTGCAACACCATTTTGTTGTGGTGTGAAGGGAACAAAATGTTGCATCCAAATGCCACGCTCCTCACAAAGATGATGCAGGTTTATTTTTACATGCTCCCTACCATTATCAGTTCTAAGGACATTGATTTTATTCCCACTCAAGTTTTCTACCAAATCCTTGAACACTTTGAAATTCTAAGAAACTTCATATTTTCTCTTGAGAAATCATTTATGAAAGTCAAAACGTACCTTGAGTTTCCAAATAAGGGTATGTTTGGATTTATAATCCTCCCTTGAAAAAAATGTCTATTAGATTATATTTTCCTAACTTAGGATTCATTTAGTTATTATTGGGTACACTAGTACCATTAGGTCCACTAGACCTAATGGGGCCACATGTACTAGTCACTAGAATGTAGGGAACATCGATAGAGGCTAAGTCAGACTTAATGCACTTGCATGCATTAGTTTAGGTTCCTCCTAGACCAATCCCTACATTTTAGGAGCCACTAGGAGTACCAACACCAGCCTCCTTCAGTTGTTGGAAGTTGGTAACTAGTTAATCTTAGTTATGATTCAGTTACATTCAGTTAGATATCCGATAGTTCAATTAGAACCAATTTTTCATGGCTGCATGTGGGAAGGCACTAGCTCTCACCTACTTCTCACCTACCACTACAGTTAGAATGGTTTGATTGATTGTAATTGATTTATATATTGGAATAGACATCTAGAGTTATCTAGTTGAAATATGGTAGCGATTTAGACACTTCTAGTTAGCCATGCAGTCAAATTGAGTTGGTAGATTTGAATTCATCCCTAATGATTCAAATTCTCATTTATCTATTACCATTGTATACTACTGGGATGTAATGAATTTTATAATGTAATTATCTGAGCAATACTTATCTGTTTCCTATGATATTTGATTTGTTTAGTGTGTATTATTCATTCCTTTCACTGCATAATAACTAAGAATCGGATTGCACTCATTGCTATGAATATCTAATGGAACAATAATTCTAATATGGTATAAGAGCATAGGCCTTAGGTTCAATTCCCCCGAGCTACCGTATTAGAGGAAATTTGGGTTCTAAAATGGGCCTTATAAGAAAATGTTCCAACATTAAGTTCTTATGAGTTGGAATTCAAGAGCCAATATAATTTCAATAAAATGAGTCAACCATAATGGTTGAATTGACATATTTGTCATAAAAGAACTACTTTTTTTGTTGGTATTTTTGACATATCTCACTTTGTTTTTACTCAAATTTCGATCGGGAGAGATCATTGGATGTGTAATTTGATATTGCATCCAACTCATACCCACACTGCATACTTTTGATGGACCTTTGTACCCCAAAAACAATAAATACCTAAACAAACGTGATGATGATGTCATCATCATGTTTTTTCAGGTATTTCTTGTTTATCTCCCTTTGTTTTTACTCAAATTTCGATCGGGAGAGCTCGTTGGATGTGAAATTTGATACTACATCCAATGCATACCTAGAATACATACTTTTGATGGACCTTGCTACACAAAAACAAGAAATACCTAAAAAAATGTGATGATGATGTCATCATGATGTTTTTTCAGGTATTTCTTATTTTTGGTGTAGAAAGGTTCATCAAAAGTATGCAGTGTGGGAACTCGTTGGGCGCAATATCAAATTCTACATCCAATGAACTCTCCCAATCGAAATTTGAGTAAAAACACAGGGAGATATGTCAAAAATATGAACACAAAAAGTAGTTTTTTTTTCTTCCTCCAAAATTAATAAATACTATTTAATTATTTAACTATTATTTTGTTATTTTCCTTAGGAGGCACATTTTAGACCTTGAAATTCCTCTAATTATTGGATGGGGGTGTTGGAGTATTGGTACAACCACATGGTATAACTGTCACACCTCACAGAATATAAAAATGTGGACTAACCACCACTCCTGATGATAGGGTCTTGTACTTGCTTTCAAATGTTCATCAATATCTGTAGGTTTTGATGTAATGACAAACCTTACATGGTATCAGATCCATTTCAAGAAAGCTTCAAGTCTGTCTACTCTCCATTGTACACAAGAAGAAAAAGGGTTTCCACAGAAGTCCCCCAACGAGTGCCTTGTTTCCTCTGAATTTATTCAGATTGGCGATGTAGGCATGAAGGACACTGAGAAATTGTACATGTGAAGAGGGAAGGCTTGATTCTAACATAGTGCAATTTTTTTTGGTTTTGTAGTGATTTTTCCACAGGTGCTACATAGCTTGAGTGAATATTTTGTCTTATTAGTAGGAGAATTATTAATTCTCAACCTTCCACACCTCAGATCCTAACACCGATCAATTATGTTGATTGGAGGGAAGATATGAAGTTGTCCTTGTGCAAAAAGGGATACTTTAGGATAATACTTGGAAGGGAGGCTGAGCCTCATCATCCGGTTGATAAAACAAGTTTCTGAATTGCTTATATGGAGCTTTTGGTTATCTATGTACTCACATATCTAGAGATATCCTCTTTCACCTTGAAGGTTTGAGGACTCCCAAAGAAGCTTGGGATAAAATTGAAGTCTTATTTGGCAAGCAATATGAGCTTCGAGGACACATTTTGGAGAATGAGTTGATATCCTTACATCCCAACAATTTTGAAACCATACAACAATTCTCTACAAAAATGAATTTTATTTCACTTCAACGTAGATAGTGTGGAATATAAATAAAGGATGAGAAGCATGTGCTCTCCATACTCAGGAATCTAGGATCTAAGTATTATGTATTTTTCTCAATCTTCCATTCCCAACTAGAAGATGCCCTCACTTGATTTTTTTGATGAGTCCTTAATACCGGAGAAACATAAGTTGGTCCAGATGGGAGTCATCTAGAATTCCAAGAACCAATATCTCCTAGTGAAAGACTCTACCAAAGTGCAAGCTAAAGGGATACCTAAGGGGAAGGATCCTAAAAAATCTGATTCGAAACCTAAATAGAATCAAAAGACTTCTGAAGGACCTTTAGGCTCCAAGAAGAAGAAAACGTTTGAAAAGAAGATGTGTCCCTATTGTATCAAGGGTTTCAACCAGAAGACTCTAGTACGAACAAGTAAGTTGACCAGCTGACTGCCCCCCTTAAGCATACTAACATTTCTCTTCCCCAAGGAGCACATAATTATGATGATGGACCATATACAAAATATGATGAAAGGTTCCATGCCTTAAAGGATAGCATTACTCAGTCAACAACATACTTGGTTTCTTTTGGAGAATACAACCATATGGTTTCCTCCAATGAATGTTTCTCTACCCTCGCACTATCAAAAGGGCCTGATATTCACATGGGAGATGATTCCCAAATTTGAGGATAAGGAAGAGGTTCAGTTAAAACCAAGCATGGTGAGTTGAAAAATGTTCTCTATGTTCCCTCCCTTGTAGCTAATTTGTTATCTGTTTATCAGATGACCCATACAGACTCTCCCAAGAGAGTTACATTCGACTTAGATTCAGTTGAGATCACAGAAAAAAGATACTAGAAAGCATAATGAAAGGTATTGCAAATAATTCTACTAAATCTTATGAGTTCTCAAATTTTCTTCATGTCTCACCTCCTACAGCTTTATTATCTCATGCTAAAAACACCACTAATATTTGGCATGAGATATTTGGGCATCTCAATTTCAAATATCTCTTGCAACTCCACAATGATAAAATAGTTGAAGGTTTTCCTCTCATCCAAAATTCTGATGGAGTATGTTATGGTTTCTTGGTAGGTAAGCATGCAAGTAATAGGTATGAATTTAGGAAGGAACATAGAGCTGCGTCTATACTTGATTTGATACATAGTAATGTGGCTGGACCTATTCCCACAACATTTCTTAATGGTTCCAGGTATTTCCTCACTTTTATTGATGATTATTCTAGGTACTACTGGATCTACTTTATGAAACAAAAATTAGAAGTTTTTTATATTTTTAAAGTTTTTAAAGCTATGGTTGAGAATTTTCTTAGTAAAAATATCAAGTCCATAAAATTTGATAAACAAGAAAAGTACATGAAAATATATTTTTGGTGTTATTGTGAATCAGAGGGGGTTCTGAATGGAACACTCAGTTCCATACACACCATAACAAAATGGTGTGGATGAGAGGAAGAACAGATCATCGAAGGAGATGGAAACATGTATTATCCATTCCAAGAATATTGCTCCTTCTCTTTGGTTAGAAGTTGTAAATTGTGCTTCATATTTGCAGAACAGAGTGCCTCATAAATCAATGGTTGGGGCCAATTTATTCGAAGCATTGCATGGGAATAATATGAATGTCTCTCATTTGAGAGTTTCAAAGTTACAAATCTTGGGACAGAATACCCATTGACAAGAGTAAGGCCTTCCAAGCCCAAAGTAGTGAATGCATTCTATTGGGATATTCAAAAGATGAAAAATCATACAAGTTGATGGAGGTTGCAACTAGGAAACGCTTCATTGAACAGAATGTTCAGTTTGAATAAGATTAGTTTTGTGATGCACCACCATCTAAGGAACAAGAAGGTATAACCACTCTTCCACTACCTTTTGATGATGATTATTTTCTACATGTTTCAGATTCATATGAAGAGGATCAACTCAAACATGATATTTTTTATTGACGTTTAATGTCATGAGATTCTAGATCCAGATCCAAAACTCATTCCAAACCAAATGCCTAAGCCTACATGAGCTCAAATTATCATTAAAATAAATGGGGATGGTGCTAGGAATCCAGAAGACAGAAGGAGAACTAGGTCCCAGTATTAGAATGAGCATGTGTCTCTTTCCCTCATAGATTCGCTCCCTACAGAGTGGTGCAACAAAATTCCAGGAAAGTGCTACATGATTATAGGGAATGATCAACCACTTTGACCATGAAAGAAGAAAATTGATCATTATCCACCTCTTTCATCCAGAATAAATGTACAGGTTCATCAGTTCAGAACGAAATTGAGAGGTTCGCATACACAATTTCAGTATGCTACTACACATGAGAACCATACTACTACATAGTGCTGTAAATTGCCACAGAGTTTTTGACATGTTAGTTTTCTAAGGAGGAATCTTCTTTCTTCTAAATATAGCTGGTATTTTCCTGTTCTTGATTATTTTGAGGGGGGGGTTTCCCATGAGGTTTTCCCCTATTTCCTCTGATTATTAAGCATCATTTTTAATCTTTTAGGTTGTATATAGGTGACTTATGGACTTGTTTCCAATTCCCATAGTTGTCTAAGTTAGGATTTAGGGGGGGTGTTAGGATTTATAATCCTCCCTTGAAAAAACTGTCTATTAGATTATATTTTCCTAACTTAGGAGTCATTTAGTTATTATTGGATCCACTAGTACCATTGGGTCCACTTGGCCTAATGTGTCCACATGTACCAGTCAACAGACTGTGGGGAACATTGATAGAGGATAACTGAGATTGAATGCACTTGCATGCATTAGTTTAGGGGCCTCTTAGACCAATCCCTACATTTTAGGATCCACTAGGAGTGTTGACACCAACCTCTCTCAGTTGTTGCAAGTTGGTAACTAGTTAAGGTTAGTTATGCTTCATTTACATTTAGTTAGATATCCTCCAGTTCAGTTAGCGCCATTTTTGTATGGATGCATGTGGGAAGGTGAAAATTATCACCTACTTCTCACCTACCACTACATTTAGAATGGTTTAATTGATTATAACTAATTGAGAGATTGGATTAGACATCTGGAATCAACCAGTTGAACTCCAATAATGATTTAGACACTTCAAGTTAGCCATGCAGTCAGATTGAGTTGGTAGATTCGAATTCATCCCTAATGATTCGAATTGTCCTTTATGTATTACCATGGTATAATGCTAGGATGTAATGAAGTTTATACTGTAATTATATGAGCACTAATTATATGTTTCCTCTGAGATTTGATTTGTTTAGTGTGCATTATTCATTCATTTTCACTGCATAATAACTAAGAATCTGATTTCACTAATTTCTCTGAAGATCTAATGGCACAATAATTATAATAGGGTATGGGAAGTGTTCCTATCATATATAAATGGATCAAATCAAGCACTTGTATTTACCTCCTTACCTCTCCCTTTTCATATTTTCACTCAGGATGTTTCCCAACTATGCACCCTTTGCATGTGCCTTTGGAAAACTTGATACTTGGAATCCCTTCAACCATGTTTTCTTTACTTAGTGCTTGAAGATACCTGTATTTGAGGTGTCCAAACCTCTCATTCCATATTTTGTTGGTCTCATTGGCATGTGAAAAGAGCAAATTCCCTTTGGATTAAGGAAGGAAGTAAGAGAACTTATACATCCTTGAATCATGGTCAACAACTTGTCCTGTAGAAATTTCTGAAATGTCTACATCATTTTGAGTAAATGTTACTCTCTTCTCTATTCCTGTGCATGTCATTTGATAGACAATGAGCAGGTTTATTGCAATATCAAGAACATAGAACACATTGTTTAAGTACCCATCATCAAGGTTGATCTTGACAATCCATTTGGCTGGGATCTCAGAGTCATCACCCATGAGAATGGATGGACCAATGTAAGGATGTAGGGAAAATAAGGATTCTTGTATGGAATACATTTTCCTTGAGGAACCTAACTATATAATGAATGAATAAGATCCTGGCTATTGAGCAACCAGTGCATGGCATCTATCCTTGTTCTCTAATATTGAAGCTCCCTCTTTCTTCCTTTCACCTTTTGGTAGGGGACTGTTGTTCTTATCAAGTAGTTGTTCCATCATCTCAATATTTTTCTTCATGCATGAACTCTCTGGATTCCAATATTTGTGACAATAAGTGCGTTTTTTATTCTCTTGCTTCTTCTTCTCTTTGTCCTTATTAGGATTCGAACCCCCATATAAATATTTCAGCTTCTACTACCTATTCTTCCTCTCTTTCTACTTCGAATCTTTAGATTTATTCTTACATTTGGATTGATTTGAAACACTTGTAGAAAGGGCTTGATCCTTGGTAGATTTTATGGTACCCATTTGCACCAATTCGTCCTGTTCCTAAGTCAAAGAATCCATGAAGTCCGTTAGTGAAAGCATTCTCTAATTTTAAATTGTTATCTTTCCTGAGTGGAATGTGAAGACAAACATTTAACACTTGGGACCTAAATTTAAAAGAATGGAAAATATCATCTTCTCCTCTTTCATCTCGATGTCACACTATTTCAACTAAAGTACCAAGGATTTCAACTTTGTGAATAAATACTGGATCGTTTCAAAGTGAGTTGGGCTCAATGTGATCAACTCATTTTCGAGTTGGTGTCCTGTCATCTCATTAGTATCCCCAAATAGTGACTCAATCTTGAGCTAGAATTAATTGGGTGTAGTAATACTTTCTACATGAAAAAGAATATCCCTTGAAATATTGAGACAAAGCATCTCGAATGCCTCATCCAACTTGTTGAAGTACTTCAATTTTCAACAGTAGAGTTGGGCTTGTTCTCAGTTCCCATGTTTACTCTGCAGAGGCGTTTCAACCTCAGATGGATCACTATTTCAAAATTACATTAAAAAATAATTTAATGGGGTAAGAAAGACATGGCTCTGCTCCATTGTTTTTTTTTGCACTAAGTGGCAAAGACACTGGAACTACCCGCAATACAAAACACTCAATTTTTTTATGAAGGAGGCCCTACATAGAAACTCAAACTATTTGAATATGAATTCCAGTTCCAAATATCTTTAGTACCATGTGAAAATATGATTCACGGCAAGATATAGGAGCTAAGTGAATCCTAACAACTCATAATTTCATAAATAGTGTAGAAAATTTGTGAAAAGAGAAAAATTAACACATGCAAATAGTGTCAATAACTGAAGTTTCTATTACTGTCGAACATGTAAATACATGTTGAACATGATTATAATACAATAGGTGAAAATATTTAGCCTTTGGAGGAAAATTGGAGGCATACATGTGCCAAGCTTAGACTAGACATCAAACCCCTATAAGTGGACAAATGAACTCTCAAACCACCTCAAACAATCATGAATGGCCATGTGAACATGCTTGAATCATGCTAAGACATAAACAAGTGTATGAAAGGCATTTTTGAGTGGAAGTGGCTCTAGGAAGTAATAAATTGTCCAAAAGATCCAAAAAAACTCAAATACAATGCACGGGCACCTCTGGTCAAACTAGTTCAATGTTTTAAGGAGAGGGAGCACACCAAGTACTGAAATTTCATAAAATATGGCACACGTGTCTCTTGAATGACCAAATATGGGCATTTGGGTGCATTAATGAGTCTAAAAATCGCAAATACTTTGCTACACCAACATAACAAAGGTTTGGACCATATGGCATAAGTACAAGACAAATGAAAAAGTGTTTTTAGATGATCCTAAGTCGACTAGCCTACTATTTCCTTCAGTTAACTAATTGTAAACAAGTAGATTATGTTGACCTCATAGGTTGTGTCGGTTAGTTGAATTGACAAGTAGTTATGTAACTGAATTTAAATCTTGTATATAGGATGTGGAGCTGGATAATGTTATACCTAAATCCTCTCACCATCATGTGATGAGATCCTTAACCCCTATGCTTGCCCCAAATTCCAAACTTGGAATGGAAACGTTCTCTGGATATCATTTCTACATGAAAAAACATAGCACCCTGCTTTCCATTTGGCTGATGAGCGATACCTTGCTCAGAAACGCCTGCGTCCTATTATAGAGAAGTGGTGCCACCATGGAAGTGCTTTGTCTTTGAATTAGTTCTCACCTAAACCGCTTTGTCATAAGGGAACAAAAGCGTAACCTTGGTAAAAATGGAAAAAGAGAAGATTCTTGAGGCTTCTAGAACATGAGTCTTGTGTCCTCCCTTATCCCTATCAATATGGCTTAGTTGGAGTCGAGATCCCTCTTGGTAGGATCTTAGAGCCACCTCACCCACAATTCTCTCAACTATCACTATCCATTGAGCCTTATAAATACAAGCTCATATCCATAATTCAGGGGGAGAACTGAATGGTATTGTTACGTTGTTGAATTGATTACCTAGTCCAATCCATTGGAGAGCAAAAAAGAGCAATTTGGAACTTTTGGGGATGAGGTGTTTGTCTTGTGGAGGAGTTTGTCAACACTAAGGCAATGGTTGTAAGCTTTTTCATTCATTCTTAATGCAAAGTTGATTTCCGTCCCACATATCTATTGTATTGATCTCACATGTATATGTTACTTGATTCCTTAGTCACTAGTACGGATGTGTGAATATTTTTCTGGTAGCTTTGATGTTCTTTTTTGTTTGACATGTTTGTAAGTACATAGGTTCATCTTCAAAGAATTATTCCAGGTGTTTACAACATTTAGGTAAGCTCTTCATCCTTTGTCATTCACTCTTTTGTTCTGAACTGAACCATTCAAGCCAAAGGAACAACTTTTGTCTATAGAAGGTGCAATATTCTTGATTACAAATCTGGCAACTCCGCTGGGGAACAAAGCAAATTTCAGTTGATCTGATCTTCCTCAGTCCTTGAACACTTGTCCGAATCTAGGCTCCAGTCTGTAACTGTCTTTAGTTAGATCTGCCATCTGACTTAGTGAAGTTTGGTTTGAAACTTTCAGATCTGCTCAGATATGAACTATTTCGACCTTTTATGCTCTGTTTTATTGTCAATTCATCATTCTTTACCTTGATTTGAGTAACTTTTGACTTAAAATCTCGTTCTCTTTGTGTTTTGGATTTATTTAGGGCACTGCACATGTGATGTAGGAAATAATCAGTGCCACTTCCTAAGCCCTGTTATCCATAAGCGGTGCCATCGCCTAAGTGCAGTGATCCAGAAGCGGTGCTTGTCCATAACTGCTTTGTCAAAGACCCCTCCAACGTGGTGCTAGGGAGGCTCTGTTCTAGACTTTGTAGTTTCATTTTTTTGTGTTTTTGGCTTACATTTTGATGAAAATGAAGTGTATTTTTGAATTGTGTGTTCTGCAGACACTTTGTTTGTTGTATTCTTTTTGGATTCAAAGAGAGTTTGTGCTTCTTGCATTAGATTCTACATTCTTTTCTTGTCTTGAAACCTCTTTCTCTTTTCTATAGATATTATTCATTGGGATTGGAAATATACATTTCATTTTCATGAGTAGGTTTTGGTTTGTTTTGGACTTGGAATGCGTGAGTGATCCATGTTGTTTTGAGTCTTTCTTTGCTTGGGTGATTCTTGTTTCCTTTTACATGCTTAATTTTTCAATGCTTGATAGGAGAGATTGATTCTTCATTTCCTTGTCTGTTCTAAAGAGAAGTTTTCATTTTCTCTCTCTTTTACTTTATTTGCAAGTTTGTTGAATGATTTTCTTCTTGTTTTGTGCATGATTGTTTGAAATTCTAGATCTTACTTTCATTAAGAAAAAATATATGTTTTCAGCTTTGCATGCTTTAGAGTTAGTTTTGTTTGGAAACGTTAGTGAAATCATCTTTCCATTAAGCTTTTATGCATCTTTTTCAAGCATGAAAAGATAGGGAACATTTTTGGTTTATTTATGTTTTTTATTCTCTAGATCTCTTTTTTATTTGCTTTGAAGATTGTTTGGGGTGCATTGATATTTCACTTTTCTTTTGAAAAGACAGAATTGCATTTGCATTTGGGTGTGCATTTTTGGGAAGAAAAATAAATATCTCTCCCTGTCTTAGGTAGAATTTCATTTAAGAGGAAAACTTGCATTATCATATAGATCAATGTGCATCTTCTTTAATTTCAAGTTTTCACTCCATGGTTCCACCTAAATGCACAAGATAAAATTAAGGGTAGTGTAGCGGGGATTTCTCCCTTGCTACAGGGCAGAAATGGCCACCTTCCATCTATAGGATGGAAGGATAGGTTTCTGGATGGAAAATGCAGTAAAAATGGATAGAAAGAAAAATAGAACAGAAAGAAGAGAAATGGATGGAAACCCCTCTGCAAACACTATTAGGGTTTAACTCCAGCTACCTACAAACAACATGTTAGAGACTAAAATACCTCCAAAAATAGTTAAGCAGTAAACCTGCAAATAAACCATGGATTACAAAGCAAATAAACTACTAAAGAAAACAAAACAAACAACAAGCTATACTTTCTCTTGCTAGAATGGGCCACCATGCCCTAGGTTAGAGAAGCACGTCTCTTGGATGGGGGAGTTATGGTGCAATGGAAGATGGAGGAGAGGTAGTGTGTGTGGCTTGAGAGACAAAGGGTGTCAAGGCATCCACTTGGGCAGCATAACAGTATGCAAGGGAGAAGTGCTTTGAGAGTGACCCCCACCCCTCTAGTTATAGCATTTTTAGGGTTCTAAGCCCTTGGCCAAGGCTTTAGCCCCCTTTTTTGGGCTTATAGTCCCTTTCACCCTAACTTTAGATCCTTTTAGGGTTTTAGGCTCCTTTGAGGGGTTTTAGCCCTTTTTTAGAGGTTTGAGCCCCTAGGAGAGTTATTTAGGCTCTTTTTTGGGGTTTTTAATCCCTTTTGATCATTCTTAAGCTTTTTTGAGGGTGTGGGGGTCTAATGGGGTGAAATGAGGTCATGCATGGGTGTCCTTGGGTGGTGTAGGCCATGTAGAGCTGATTGAGGGATTTTTTTGGTCAACAAATTGCCCTGTGATGTGTGATGGTAGGAGCTCATCATATGGCTGACGGACATCATAGGATTTTCTACAAAGAGGTGGTGCTTCCTGGGCTGGGGCATGGTGGATTTTGGTTTTCATATTAATATGGTTCCTATCAATGGGTGAGATAAAAATAATGTGTGACATGTCATATGGAGGAGGTGGGCATTCCCATGCTTGTAACAATGTCAAAAGAATAATGTGATCTATGCTCTATAATACAAGAGTCGATCATATACAACTAATGATACATAGTGGTTGCCTCACTGACAGGCTGAATACAATATTGATCTAAAGAACTACTATATTGCACCCATGGCATTCTCATGGAATGCTATATCTTCATGACTGATTCCATACTAGATTTGTAATGGTACATAACTATGTGGACTCATTGATGGAGAGTCAGAGTATCTATGGTACAAGTATGCTGCATCAATCATAAATATATATAGAAGCATTGCTGGGGCTTCTGAACACTGTCTCCAACACAACCCAGAAATCCCAAGGGACATGAATCTGTTTAGGTCCCTTAAGTAGACTCATCAATGTGCTAGAGTCAGGTGACATCTGTGGTCTTCGACCAAATACTGCACGGACCAATACCCTGTACGAATCTCAACGGTGCAATGATGTAGTTGGATTTGAGCACATGAGAAACAATCGTCCTGAGAGGCACTGAGGGCTCCTTTCAAGTGGTCCAAGGATCTCATCAATGAGGTTAATGAAATCAATATGCAGGGACCTCTGGGTCTATCCTATGGAATATGTGTGTTGTCATCGACAGAGGGAGACTTGCCCCTGGTCAAGGAAATGATGTCTCCTTGACCAAGAGCATGAGGGAGATAACCGAAAGATGTGAGACAATCTACGGACTGACCCATTGAATGCAGGGGGGGAGGGAAAGAGTTGAATAGGGGTAGTGGGAGTGTAGTAGACTCAAACTTCCTTTATTCAGAGTATGATGATAGGGCATACCAGGAAGCAAATGAAACTGACTCATGGGAAAGGAATCATAGCTGTAATATGGGGAATGTCACTGTAGATGGGAAATACCTGGGGGAGGTAGACATTTTTGATATTGATGGGATCAAAGGAAGACACATTGCGAAGTACTCTGAACAAAGGAGACCCAAAGTGGGAATGCTTCCAAACTATTTTCTATGGGGTGGTGCCTAGAGACACAGTTTGTTGTATGATCTCATGGAATTTTGGCAAGCCCAAGAAAGTAAATGCTTGATGGTGCTTTCAATTTTAGAGAGTTTGAAAGCACGAAGAAGAATCCAATGGGGGATCTTTTTCATTGGTTGTCTCCTGTTCTCGAAAAAGGATAAAGTATACATAGGAGAGCTCATCTATCCTTTTAGGGGATGGGAGACTTCTTTACCGTTGGTAGTCCAATCGGGCCAAAAAAGGTTAAACCTATACTGACTGGACGGTTATTCAGATAATTTTATGAGCATGAATGAAACCGAGTTTGCTTGACAATATTTTCTTGATGAGAAGGATGGAAAAGAGCTTAACGACAACCCATGGTGAGATTTTTCATAAAGTGCAGCCCCTCTGCCTGAGAAATCATAAAAGTATGCAGAGAGGAATGGTCTTGGCTTGAATGTGACAAGGTGGTCCTTTTCAATTGATGGTCTACACAGTTCACAAAAGGAGATAAACGAGACGATGTAGACACCCTTTCCTATACTTTAATGAGCGAGAAAGGAAGTAGCTATGCACGACAATCTTTTCATTATTTTAGGAGTCAGAGAAGAGCTTAAAGGAAACTCTAGTATGGTCAACTGATTACGGTGGCCCAAGCGGTGCCCCATGTTGCGATGGTGGACGATGGTCCAAAGTTCATACGTGTAGTATGGATGGAGTGGATGGCTCTCAAACATACCAATACAAGCGTAGGATAGATCACAGTAGAGGCACACGAGTCGGTACGGCAGAGGCACGCAAACTGAGGTGGCTCTCGGACAAAGGTCAGGATAGTCATGTGTGAATTGTGGTGGACATACTTGACTACATGTGACGTGAGTGCAATTCCAAAGACAGTTATATGCCAAATACATGAAAAGGAAATGATTCATCTTCCGGACGATGGTTCAGATATCTCCATAAGGTGCGGTGGATGGAGTAGACAACTATGTGTACAAAAAATAAAAATGATGTTCCTTAATGGGTGGTGGCCCGAGAACCTGCATGAGTAGCGAGAGGCAAGTGTGATGCAAGTACAGGTCCGTAGACACTTGTATCACCATGGCGTGCCTTGTAAATCGAGGTAACTTCCAAGAAACGGTCCTGTTTTTTTTTGTTAAACATGAGACAATGGTCTCATCAGGAAATGGAAATTTGATCCTGGAGGTGTGAGAGGTGTTTTGAATCAATTCCGGGTGACTTTTGATTAGCAACTGATGGTGCTGCCCCTGATTTGTGCTAAAAAAATATTAAAAAACAAGAAACAAAAATGAAGAGACTCATTGGTGATGTTAAGTGTAAAATATCTTGAGGTAAAGCCCATTGCGGGGGTTCTCTAAGAGTTGTCCATCAGAGTCAATAAGGATGTACGCCCCTTTTCTGAGGCAACGGTGGATGACGTATGGGCCATACCACATTAACTTGAAATTTCCTTTTCCCAACTTATCGTTGGGTTGGTCATAGACTAGAACCATATCACCTTTGCTGAAGGTGTGAGGGTGGACATGGGAGTCATAGTGGGACTTTGACCGTGTTTTCGTTGCTTCAATGGCTTGGAGGGCAGCTCAACAGTCTTCTATGGTTTGCTCGAGTTGGAGGAGTCATTCTTATAAAGATGAAGTATCAGGGAGGAGTTCTACTGCGAGGCGGAGGGATGGGATTTGGCACTCTATAGGGAGTACTGATGCAATGCCATGTATTAGGCAAAAATGAGTGAAACTAGTTGTGGTTTTTGTGTGTGTGCAATAAGCCCATAGGGAAGAGAATAGAATGTGATGCCAGTTGGTTTTATAGTTTCCTACCATCCTTTGGAGCATTTCTTTGATGATTTTGTTGACTGCTTCAACTTGGCCATTGCCTTGGGGGTAGTAGAAATATGAGTACTGGTATTTGAATTTCAACATGGTTATTAATTCAACCCATACGGCATCTTGAAAGTGTGCTCCATGGTCTAAGACTAATTGTTTAGGACACCAAATTGTGAAATAACATGGTTGAAGAAGAAGCGCACTGTTGTTTCACTTTCACAATCAAATGTGGGCATGGCCTCGACCCACTTAGTGAAGTAATAGACCACCATAATGATGTAATTATGACCATTACCTGAGACGGGGTTGATTGTCATGAAGTCGATTGCCCATTTGCAGAAGGGCCCGACTATGAATATAGGGTGTAACAGTGTAGGGGGGGTTCTTGCCTTTGGGGCAAAGAATAGTCGGCATGTAGAATCTTTTGGGTGGTTGCCAAGCCTGAAAGGTGGCCACTGCAGGCTCCACTATGACAGTCGTTGAGGATGGTGTCATCCTTTTCATGGGTGAGGCAACGACGTAGGATGGTATCAATGCCTCGATGATACAGAATATCTCCAATCAATAAGTGGCAAATGGCTTGATGTTAGATGTGTCGCCCATGCTCATGGCTTAAGTGCGCTGTGAACTTCTGTGTTCATGAATAGAGAAGGATGTCCCCATACCATGGGTCTTCTTTGGATATGACAAATAGGAAATCGTTAAGGAGATCATCCTTGGGGGGTGATGATGCAGTTAATGGGGGCGGATCGGTCATGAATCTGGCTAGCGCAAGTTCCTTTGTGCTTTTTGGGGACACAAACTCTAGGTCAAATTCTTGGAGGACGACTACCCACTTAGCTGCTTGACCTTATAGAAGGCGATGGCTTAAGAGGTACTGCATTGGGTTTGAATCAGCCACTACACTAGTATGGTTTGCAATGATGTAGTGGTGCAACTTTTGACCCGAGAAGACGACGGCAAGGGCAAATTTCTCCTTAGGTGAATATCGTAGTGGGGGTCCTATTAGATTCTAACTAATGTAGTAAATCAGGTGCTCATGGCAAGCATCATCTTCTTGGACCAAGAATCCAACGATGTCATTGTCTAAGGCCAACACATAGAGAATGAAGTCTCAAGTGCAGTCTAGTGCTGAGAGTAATGGTGCAGAAGACAAGGCTTGTTTGGGTGCATCAAATGATTCTTATGCTTGCTGATCCCATACAAAAGGGATTTTTGTGTGGAGCAAGCGAATGAATCCATAAGGTTTTGTTGAATAATCTTGTACAAAGTGGCGAAGGAAGTTGGCCTTGCCTTGGAGGCTCTGTAGTTGGTGCCAAGTTTTTGGGGAAGGAAGATCAAGGATGGCCTAAACTTTGAGGGGATATACTGTTATCCCTTTGTGGGACATGATGAATCTGAGTAGACGGCCTGCTGCGACACAAAAAATGCACTTGAGGGGATTCAGGTGAATTTTGCACTTGCAGAAACGTAAAAAGACTTATCGCAAGTCGTCTATATGTTGTTCTTGTTTTGGTGATCAAGTGTAAGGTCATCCAGGTAGATCAAGATGATGTCAATTAGGTCATGGAAACAATATGTCATGGCACGCTAAAAGGTGGCTCCAGTGTTTTTCAGGCCAAAGGGCATGACTTGATACGCAAATGTGCCCCATGGGATTGTGAACACAGTCTTGTAACAGTCTTCTTTCCGGATTTGGATTTGGTTAATTCCAGAAAATCCATCCATGAAGGAAAAGGCCTCATGTCTAGCGCATGCATCGATAATCTGATCGATGAAGGGTGTTGGGAAGTTGTCTTTGGGACACGGTCCATTGAGATTGCGGTCCTCTATTTTTTATTCACGGAAATAGGATTAGAAACCCAAGTGGTGTACGCAATGGGGTAAATGAAGTCGGCTGTGCACAACTTCTCTATCTAGATTTTGAGCGTGGCCACTTTCAAGGGATGGATGGGCCATTGCTTCTAGTGTACGGGGGCCACATCGGGCCATGTGTCAATGTGGTGTTCCATGATGGATGGATCTAGCCTGGGAATTTTAGTGTAAGACCAAGAAAATATGTCATAGATTCTATTAATATTGCACATTAATCTAGGGACTAAACATCAGTCTCATCAAAGATTAATCAACAAATAACTCATGAAATGGTGTAATCGGTCTATAGAATGAGTAGCCGCTCTGTATAACCAAATGAAAGAATGATAATACAATATAATGTCATGCTACAAGCATGAATGAATGAGCAATTCAAATCCTCAAGGGGGTCATTCGAATTGAATGAGTGAGTCTAGCTTAACTGAATGTAAGCCATAGTCAACACTCTAGTTAACCACTGATCAAAACCCTAATTGACTCAAATGAGCCCTAACAGAAGTCAAAGTGCAATAAATCACCAAGT
>LPNX010551650.1:841281-864372 GCA_001517045.1 Pseudotsuga menziesii | reverse complement strand
CCCCCCCCCCTCAAGATGAACAATGAAAGTAGTCTAAATCACTCTGATGAACTCACCCCAAATAGTGAACAAAGGTAAGTGAAATTCTTTTCTGAAAAGATCTTGGTGAAGATGTCTGCAATCTGCTCATTAGTTGGGAAGTATTGCAGAATGATGGTCCTGTCATGCACTAGCTCCCTGATGTAGTGCATGTGTATCTCTACATGCTTGGTCCTCTTCCTGGTAACTAGATCTGTGGGAATCTTAATAGCACTTTGACTGTCACAAAACAGGATAGTGGACAAAGTACTACCAATATCAAACTCTGAAAGAATGCCTTGCAACCAAACTGCTTGGATGCAAGCATTCACTGCTCCTCGATACTCGGACTCTGCTGAAGATAGTGCTATGGAAGCTTGCTTTTTGCTTGAATAGAAAATGGGGCCACCACCAAACATGAATACATATCTAGAAGTAGACTTTTGATCAATAGAATCACCCACCCAATCGAAATCTGTGTATCCAACTAGCTCTAGCTCGGAGTTTGTAGCATAGTGAATGTTGTAGGTCACGGTTCCCTAAATATACAGGAGGATCCTCTTGGATGCCTTCCAATGAATATCATGAGGCTCCTACATGTATATTGATACAACATTCATGGCATAATATATATCAGGACAATAATGTGTCAAGTACAACAAGCTACCAATCAGCTGTCGATAGATAGTGCAGTCCATGGGAGGTGTGTTTTTTCCTTCTTCAAGGCCGATCCCTGAAAGGAAAGGGAATGGTGCAGGCCTACATTCAGCCATGTTAAACTTTAATAACAGGTATGAAATTTATTTTGACTGCATGACCATAATCCGATCATAAGTTTGCTCAATTTCGAGCCCCAAAAATTGTTTTAGGAGCCCCAAATCACTCATTTCAAAGGTAGTGTGGAGAGCAGTTTTGATGGCTGAAATGGAGACAACTGTGCTACCTATGATCAGTAAGTCATAAAAATATAAAATAATGATAATTATATGACCATTATACTTCTGTAAATACACATTTGGATCTGATCTACACATTTGAAAGTTTTGCGAGAGAAGGAAGGCATCCATCTTGGAATACCACTCTCTTGGGGCCTATTTTAACCTGTATAGTGACTTTTTCAGCTTGCAAAAAAAGATGGATCAGTGATGAATCCCTCATGATACTTCATGCATATATCCTCATCAATATCTCCATGCAAAAATTCTGACTTAACATCCATGTGATGCACTTCCCAGTGCTTGGATGCTGAAATTGCCAAAACAAGGCGGATGGAGTCCATGTTTGCAACAAGTGCAAAGGTCTCATGGTAGTCCACACCTTGGACCTGAGAGAAAAATTTTGCCACCAGTATTACCTTATATTTGTAGGTGCTTCCATCAGCAGCAACTTTGGTCTGAAACACCCACTTGCATTGAACCAATTTTCTTCCCGGAGGAAGGGAAACTAGCTCCCAAGTAGTGTTTTTCTAAAGAGAATTCATCTCTTCATCCATGGAAACTTGCCATATTGGATCCTTCAGAGCATCGTAGTAGGATTTTTGATCTAAAATAATCATCAAATAGCAATTTTCAGACATAAAATTATTAGGAAAATAGAGCGCAATACCTACTCTTTGGAAATCAGACCAGGTTCTCCTTGTATCATCATGATTTCCAATGTTATCTTCTGTGGAGGAGAGTGTCTGTCGGGCCCGTGTAGGAAGATGATTTTAAAATTCAGGTTCTGATTTAGAATATGATGATTGCTGCACACTTATATCATAAATCAGAGGATCCAAATCAGGGTCATCACCCCCAATTTCATCATCTGAATATTCAGTAGAATAGGAAGGAAATTCAGCAGTTTTCTCCTTCAGTTCCACCTCCTGAAGAGGCTCATCAAACTTGACACTTCTCTCAGTGATGATATATTTGGTTTTTATATCCAGCAGCTTGAAACCTTTAGATTCATTAGGATACCCAATAAACATACATTCTATGCTTTGCGGTTGCAAATCCCTTCTTTTATCAAGCAGAATCCGAGTCCATACAGTGGACCCAAACACCCGCAAGTTCGACGCATCCGACTTGTGTCCGAAGTATAATTCAAAAGGGGAGTTCACTTTCATGGATGAGTGTGGCACCCTATTCTGAATTCATGCTGCAGCATGCATGGATTCATCCCAAAAATTTGCAGCAATCTTCTTTGATTCCAACATAAAGGTGGTCATCTCCTTGAGAGACCGATTCTTCCTTTCCGCTACTCCGTTTTGCTGGGGAGTGTAGGGAATTGAATGTTGGAAATGAATACCGATTTTGGAGCATATGTGCAGAAAATAATTACTGACATACTTTCCTCCATTATCAGATCTCAATATCTTGATCTTAACCCCAGAGGCATTTTAGATCAAGGCCTTCAATTCAGAAATTTTTTCACATACTTCAGACTTCTTTTTGAGAAAGAAGACCCATCTGTACCTTGAAAAATCATCAATAAAAGTAAGAAGATACTTTGATCCATTCATGGATGTGACAGGCATTGGACTGATGATATTAGAATGTATCATCCCCAATATGCATGTAGCTCAGTTTTCCTTCCCCCGATTGAACTTGTTCTCAAGGTGTTTTCCAATCACACAGCCCTTGCAAATTCTCGTGGTTGCCTTGATGACCGGGAGGCCTTCAACCATAGATTTTTTTTGTAATTGCTACAAATATTTGAAATTAATATGGTAAAACCTCTCATGCCATAGAATACTAACCTCATTTCCATGAGCTAGTAGAGCGGTGGGCTTTGCATCCGCAACAAAGTGAGAGAACTCATAGGATTTTGCATGATGGTTTGCAAGGCCTTTAGCAATGAGTTTCCTAGATGAAATTTATATTATCTTAACATCATTTGGGCTGAAAGAAAATCTCTTAGGAACTTATGTATGTGTCATCTGATAGACACTAAGGATAATTGATGCCGAAGATGGTACATACAAAACATTTGAAAAAAATCCATTTTCAAGATCAACAGTACCTTGTCCTTCTGAAATGATGGTGGAGTCATCTCCCATGTGGATGGGGATGGATTTGCCGGTATTCAAGGATGAAAAGGAGTCTCTTTCAGCCATCATGTGGTTCAAAGTTGAAAAATCAATCAAGAGTGCTTTGGAATTTGAAGTGCTATCCATGAGGGCATGACCTTTTTCATGTTGTGGTTCTCGATCTTGCTGATGTCTCCTCCGAAAGATGTTCGAAAGATTGATGTGATTTCTCTCAAGGAGAGAGGTGGCTTCATCAAGCTTCTTCTTCATGCAGGCATGTTTAGGGTGGAATCCCTTCCCAAAATAAGAAAACTTTACTTTTTCCTTGCCATGGTGCCCTTTTCCTTTGTTCTTCCTTGAGCCGGAAGACTCGTCATGCTGCTGGTTTTCAAATCTAGGCTTAGGAGAATCAAATTTAGTTTTTGGGTTCTTCTGCTGCTTTCCTTTACCCTTCAGATCTATGGGCCCCAAAACATGGAGGGATTGATCATGGGAAGATCTGATGATCCCCATCTGGACAATATGGTCATGTTCACTTGTTAGGAACTCAATGAAGGCACTGAGTGTAGGCATCTTCCATGCAGGGGTTGTGAGCTTCCCCACACGGAATGTAGAAACAAAAATTGAATAATCAGTCCCAAGTTTGGAGATTATGGCAAGGATGAGCTGATCATCCTCCTTCTCCACTTTGCATTGCTTCAATATTAAAACAATGTGCTTGAACTTTGTGAAAAAGTCATTCAGAGTCTCGAAATTGGAGGGCTGGAGAGACATTAATTCATTTTCAAGCTGGTAAAATCTCAAGTCATCATGCTTTTCATATAGAGTTTCCAATTTGTCCCATATTTCTTTTGGAGTCTTCAATCCCGCAAGATGGAAAAGAAGATCTCGGGAAATAGGGAGGGACAAGACACCAAAGGCTTCATCCTTCTTGTTCAAGAATCTTGATTTTTCTATGGCAGAACCAGGCTCATCTTCAATGTCCATGGTGACTCTAAAGAGTCCTATGGAGTGCAGCTGAATCTCCATGTCACCTTTCCATGAGTGGAAATTGTATGGAATCAAAAGATCTACTAAGGAGGCCATCTGGATTTGCTGGAGCGAATGCTTCACCTGTAGAAAACCTAAAAATCACAACAGAAAGGGCAATGTAAGGTCGGATAGCCTGCACATTTTAGGATTTCATCACACCCATCATAGTCAATCAAGAAAGGCCAATTTGACTAGTGGTTTAACTAGGCCAATTTGACCAAAATGAGTGTGTATGGTGGTAAATGTCTCCAACAAATTCTTAGAAGAGAGCTTTGTAGGTAGCGACTTCTTCTGGGGAGCAAGATGCCCCTAGCATGATTTCTTCAACAACCTCAGGGTTGGTTGAGATGTTGATTTTGATGGCTGGTGAGATGTTGGCCATGTTCCCTTCTTTGAAGGCATCTGGTGTTGGAATGGGGTTCTTGAACCAGTTGACTTTCCCATGAATGAAATATTTGGTTTCCATGGAAAACTGGTTAGACTGCAGCACAAGTTCTTCGAGGAGGAAGAACAAGCGATGGTGCATGTCGTCCCATGGGTATTTCAGGGCGGTTAAGGCTTCAAGTATCTCCTCATAATTGTGGAAGCAATGAAGAGATAGGTCTGATGGACCTTCATTGGAGGTGGAGACGAGTGGGTCGGTAGAACTCGACATCATGTAGATGGACATGGTGTCCGAAAAGGAGGTGGGGGGCGAACTTCTTCAATCAGGGTGATCTCAGATTCAAGGGAATGTTGACAGAGGTCAGCTAAAGCCAATAGAAACTCTAGCAAGTCTTGAAAATTATGAGAATAGTGTCCATACAAACCGTAGAGGGTGCAAGCATGGTTTGTTGTCAGTGAATTGTTTCTCACTATTGGTGCGCTTGGAAGTTCAACCATGGGAAGGTTTTTGTTTATATCCATGATGTCCAAATGCACGTGGATTATAGGAATCTTAGGGTAGTTCTAAGTTGGATGGATTTATTCTTCGTAGATGGCACAAGGTGGGGTTCATCAAGGCTCTACGGTGGCTTTCATGTTCTTTCCCCTGGACATTTTTGGGTGGGGCGGTGTGGGTGCAGGTGCGGTGGTTGGTTTTTGTGGGCTAGGTGGAGGATGAGACTCAATCACAATGGGTTGCATGGGGGTTAAGACTACCTGGGGCATTGGTGGTTGAGTTGGTGGATCAAGATACTACACAAGAATTCCTAATGTAAATTTTGGTAGGTTTAGGGTAGCCATTACTGGCTTGCTCATGACACCAGGTGGGGGAAATAGGAAGGGAGTTGTATGGACTGGAGAGGAGCCTAGATAACTCCCTGATGGTTGTATGTGGGGATGGGGTTGTGGTTGCAGCTGCGCGTAATGCTACAACTGCGGATGATGTTGCGGCTGCTGACAGTGTTGTGGTTGCGGTTGGGCCTGTGACTACAGTTGTTGTTTGGGTGCAGCAGTGCTGGATGATAGCATGCATAAGTATGCAGTCTCATTTGGTGTCAGTGGTGGTGACACTAAGTGGAAAGGAGCCATCATGATGGTATCAGCAAACAACCCAAGGCCCACATTCAACAATGGGGAGGCTGGTATGTTGTCAACTGTGGTGTTGACCACAGGGAAAACATTGGTGTGTGTGGTCATCCCTTGCATATCAATGGTGTTGATCGTAGGGATAATGTTGGTGGGTGCCGTTAGCCCTTGTGGATCATGATAAGTCAGTTGGTCAACCGTCACGATTTTCCCTTTATGGGGGAACATCATGAGATGGAAGATAGTTGATGTGAAAGCTCTCATGGCATACATATAACTTCTTATGAAGAGAAGGTTATAGTCTAATTGAGCGTTTGTAACGTCCCCGACCCTCCAACTGACGAAGAGGATCCTACCATGGTGTTAACCATCCGGGAAAACCGCCCCATGAACATGGATATATATAAAATGCTGAAACAAATTGCATTGAAGTAGAACATGCACATATACATAATTATTTATCATACACAGCGGAAGCAAATATGCATTCATACAAGCATTCAACATGCTCATCATATTCATTAACAGTAAATGAGATTGTAGAAGTAAAAAAGACAAGGTTACTTATCTCATAAAGAACTCATCTCATCTCATAACCAGATACATTGCTGCAACGATCCACCCAACCATAGGCCAATGTGCTCCTTAATCTCTCAACAACATTGCCACCCCCAAGCTGGGCATGATTCCCCAAGGAATAAGGAACAAGCAGGCTTACACATATCCAAGGATACACAAAACACAGCCAAGCCAACACAATTGGGTTTATAAGGCCATCAACAAGACAACCAAGCCAACATGGTCAGGTTTATCAGGCCATCAAGGAGCTGGGAAAGGCTAAATGCTAAGTTGGTGAGCCCGCTACAGAGCTAGGAACACCTACAATAGAACTAGCCTAACTTCTAAGACACCCACACACACCCAACACAAGGAATCAGTCCCTTCTTTGCTACACAGTCCCTCATGCCCTGACTTCCCTTCCAATGCTATTTTGGGGTTGTGGAAAAGAAATCCATCCCTCTAGATCTATCTATGTGGTTTCCAAACACACCAAGTTTATCAAGAAAACCAAGCCCCCATCCCTGCTCCCAACATAGTATGAAGACCAACCACTACATCCATGCAATCACACAATAGATTCACAGCTTGGGTTGAAGGAAAACATCTCCTGAGCCATTCTTGGCCCTATCACGACCAAAATGACTCCAAAACAACCTACAATAGCCCCAAAATGTAAAGCAAACACAACCAAAAACATGGGGAAAACAATAGTTTGTTCTCAACAATGAAGCCACTCGGGGAAAATTACACAGTACACAGTCTCTGAGTGTAAAAATGGCTCTTCCATAGGAAAAATCGTGGGTGGTAGTGACTGAACAACCCCCATCTTGTTGTGTGAGTAACAACAACGCAGAACCCAGTGTGTGAGAGAATATTTACAGCAAATCCCAAATACGAATGGGAACACACCAGATTCCTCTCTATGGAAGATGTGAATGACAGTGGAAATGACTCCTTCTCCTGGCTACATGAGACCAAAACAGGAAAGAATGCTCTTCGTGAGAATGAATAGAACTACCACCCTTGCATGAGGATGAACAGCAAGGGAGAGTTGTGAGTGGGAAGTGCGGGAGCATTTTCTTTCTGCATCGTCGTCGAGAGAGTGGAAAATCCTTGAGAGTTCTCTTCCTCTACCCAACGTGAGGTTTTCCATTTGCTGGTGGAGTGTGTGGGTGGGAAAGGACTGACAATCCTACCACCCCCACTCCCAAAACAATAACTACCTCAACTACTTAGCAGAACGTTTAAGGTGGTAGTTGGATGAGACAAGGGAATATGGGAAAGTAAAAAGGGTTTAACAATTGACACATGGATTTTCCCCATAGGTTCAAATTTTAACAATCCCCTCCACCTTATCCCTAGGAAAATCATACCTTTTTCATTATGGTTGCTGTGAGCATAGTTGCTTGGGGTTCATTTAATTAAAAATGCATATTGACATGATGCCAAAACTAATATGTGCCGTATATCACGATATACCATTGGAAATGATTCCAGTTGCCAGAACATAAGACAAACAAATCGATGGTGGGTATTTTTCCTTTAGCTCCGCACCATGATTAATTACAATATATACATCATGTACATTTAATGCATCATGGTCAAAACCGGGGTGTTACAGGATTGACAACCTCTATGTGAATCAGAACTGTCTTCCTGGATAATGTGATGGGGACATGGGGGAGGATTCCTTGGGCTTTAGTGGGATGGCCATCATAATCCTGCAGAGTTGTGGAGGATGGTTACAGAATTGGTGATCCAAGTTGCTTCCAGACTAGGGTAGACATAACGCACATGAATGCCCCCTCATCCACTATGCACCGGTGCACAACCAAATTTTGGATAGACACCAGGATTTGAAAGGCAATGGTTGATGGCATTCGCGGTTCTCCATTCTTCGTGTCAAATGTGATCAACTTGGATTCAGAGGGGTATACGTCCCCAAGGGCATCTAGTAAGGCTTTCCTCTATGTTGGGAAAGTTTTGAGTACCCCAAGAGCAGACATGGCGGTTGTTGTTTGGGCCAAATCATCCATGATGCTGTAGCTGACAGTAGCTCTAGCCATGGCATTATTGGTAGCCCTGCGTATGGGGGGGCCCAGAAATGGGGGTAACTGAAGAGGTGCATTGTCTGTTTTAGATGTTCATGCTACTGATGGGTCAGCTAGTTCGTTGTTGGCTCCGTACTAATTTCATCTAGTTTGTAGATTGACCTCTTCAGTTGTCATACCTAGCAAGTGGTGGACACTTGTTTCTGCCATGGGAGGTGCTCCCGGAGCATTGGGATTGGGTTGGAGAGGGTGTTTGGTTGCCACCAATCCTTGGATTGGTAATAGGTTTTGAAGCACCATAGGAGGAGGTCCTTGTGGTTCTGATTTGGGTTGGTCTTGTTTCGTAGTGTTGGTGGCCTATTGAACCTCATTTCGAATGGACTACTTAGCACGACCCATGAGGGGACACTTGAATGTGTAGTGCCCGTAGACCTCACAGAGTGTGCATGGTTATTTTGTGTGCAACGGGGTGTTGTTTCTTGGTGCATTTGGTCATGGAGGATTTTGGGTTGGTCAGTTTGCCACGAAATTATTGGGAGGGTTTGGTTGTTAACCGCCTCCCTATGGTTGATTGTTGCCTTGGTTCTGGGGTTGGTTATTCCTATCTTTCCCTTGTTGATTGTTGGGGGCTGGCTGGTTGGGACAGTTTTGTTGTGCAAACAATTGTCCCAATGGAGTAGGTGGGGAAGGGGCGGGGGCTTGAACTGCTTGCACTGGTGGTGCATAGTATATTTGGGTGGGTGGCAGTGCCACAAATGTGGGAATTTTCTCTGCGTATTGCTGTGTTGGCCAAGCCAAGGCTCGAGCCTATTATGGTGGTGCAGGTTGTGCGTAAGAAGTTCTAGATCTAGACTGGGACATCATTCTTGCATAGTCCAGAGTTTGGTTTTGGTAGGAAACATTAGCAGTGTTTCTTGGTTGTGGTGGAACTGCAGGTGGTGTTGGACGATGTTGTGGTTGGTGGGAGACCAAGCTTATAATGTTGTCTACCACATGGGATTCCCTTGGTGCATCCTGGTAGGTGGTACCTACACAGGGAGTTTCTGGAATGATAGTGTAAAGGTACCCAAATTGTGCATAAATCAGATCAAACTGCTGGGCTTTCAAGATGTCCTCCTCTTCGGATTGGGGATGTTCGAATGCGATGTCCTTTGCTATAGTTGGGAGCAAGGTTTTGAGGAACCAATATAGGAAGATCCTATCATCTAGTTGGATCTTACATAAAATACGGTGTCACCGCCACTCATGGATGTGGTTGGTTATGTGGTTCGCAGTGTTCTGGAAACAAGATAACAAGATATCCACCCCTTCATCATATCTGACGAGGATTTGGAAATATTATAGGAACATGAAAGACAGGGAGTTGAAATCTAAGTACTTGGCTTGTGGTAACTCAATGTATCCTTTGGTCACAACACCTGTGAGGGTGCATTGGAATAGATTTAGCCTGATCGAATCATCTACGATGCTATTTGATGAGCACCATAGATGAAACATCATGATGTGGTTTTGGGGGCACTCCCTTGCCTTACCTTCAAACTTGGGAATATCTGAGGGCAGTTTGGTTGGCATGGGAGGCCAAAATGTTTGATGGCATATAGGGTCATTTGTTAACCAGGTCAAATTAGGCAAGTTAAGATGTGCCATGAAAGGGAGGTTTGAGCACAGGTTGATGTGAGATGGGGAAGCCATGGTGGTGGGGTTTGCAGGTGCATAATGCACCTACATGGCTGGTGGTACTTGTGGCACCATTGTGGATGGGCCAGTTCCCCCAAGTGTGGTGGGAGGGATAGTGTGGGTAGAAGGGCCACTGCCCCCATGTATGATAGGAGGGGCAGTGTAAGCGGAAGGGTGACTGCCCCCATGTATGACAAGAGGAGTAGTGTAGGAGGAAGGGCCACTGCCCCCATGTGTTGCAGGTGGGATAGCTTGGCTGGTCACTATGGGTGGTGGTAGCTAACTTATCACAGTTTGCATAACCATGCTAGGGCCACCTGCAGGGTTGTTGGTGATAGTTTGTGATGTGGACATGGGTCCACTAGCGATTGCTATGCCAAAAAATGCATCTGGGTTTGCACCAGCCATGGGGCTTGATGGTGCAGTATGCAGGTCTAGTTTAGACTGATATGGGTCTGAATCTAAATTAGAGGTTGTGTGGCCTTCTAATGGTGTGAGAGGTCATCAAGAATGGTCTCACGATGTCGGTTCAATGACCCGAATTGTGGTGGTTCACCTCTTAGGCGTGAGGAAGAGCATGAGGGATAAATTGCGTTAGATTTATGTATCAAACTAGTGGAAATGATTTTTGGACCCCAGTTTCAATAGCTTCCTATTGGCTATAGGTGGTCACTCGACCACTGAGGCTTCCAGAAGACAACGCTTGGCTTTTTCCTCATGGGTATTCTACTCAATCGATGGGGGTCGTTTCCTATTTCGCTTGGCAATTCCTCTCAGCAACCAACTACTTTGGGGTTCCTTTGGTACTCCTCATAATGAGTTTCTGGGCTAAGCCCAAGTACTTCCCATAGTTAAGGTAGTCAGGGACTTATGTCCTCAAAGACTGCAGATTTTTAACTTAATCTAAATTTATAGATTTTAGTGGCTCTCTTAGCGTCATGAACTGAGTTGGGTTGATTTACATGGTATGGTGTGTATGTCTTTTTTTTTCTATTATCTGGTCACTGCAAATGGTTTATGAATATTCCGCATAGTTTATATCATTGTCGATGAAAGCAATAAATAAACAAAAATTTTGTAGACATATACCATTGTTTATCCTGAATTGTGATAGCTTGACTAGGTGACTACCTTACACCTATATTATTCTTCAACCAGGAGAAGGTTTTGGGATCTCAACACAATGGGACTAATCCCATCCATAGATCCATAGGCCACCTTTCGGATGCAAGGTTGGTCAACAGGGAGGACGCTGAGTGCCATGAGAAGCCCTCCTTCTCTACCCCCTCTACCTTCCAAGTCACTCATTTTTGGTGGTTTCGAACAATATTGGCTGAAGGCCTATTACTATATGAGCTATGCCCTTTGTCTTATCCGAAAATACCCTGAAGGGTGATGACTAGGTAAAGGAGGAAGGGTAAGCAAGATTGTTGATTTTAGGTAAGTTTTAGTCAAACTATATTCATTAACCCATTTCATTTTTAATTTACACTTTGTTCTATATAGGAAATTGTCATTAACATAATAGAAACATAAACAAACAATTCAGATGGACAGAGGTGTTTGAGCCAGACTAACAGTCCTTAATTATTAAAAACGCAATTCTGAGTGACAGATAGCACATTTCGGGTCAAATGTTGCTAGGGGGTCGCCAAATTTCTCCAAAAATAGGCGAGTGGGTCACTCCTATTTTGTAGACAGAAGTGTGTTGTCTTTTTGAAGGGGGTCACACCTTTTGGGGGTAAAAGGGTGACCTGGTTGCACCTGTGAGGCCCAACTGAGCAACTTGGTCCCCTGTTTAGGCCCAATAAGTGTGACCTACTCTGAAAAGGAAAATGTTTTGACCCCGAGTTAGATCCAGCCGACAGTAACTTGTACTGTGGCCAAATGGACTCAAATTTTCCTTGTGGAGGCTCGGAAGTAATAGAAAATGTAAATAAATGGGATTTTAAACAATATTTAACAGAAAAATTAACCTAGGGCACAAACTGAAATAAAACTTGAAATTTTGAAAAATAGACCTAGGGATCCTGTGGGATCGACCTGGTATGGTTGCCAGTTCTGTAGTAGGGATTTATCACTTGCTATAGGGCAGGAATGGCTACCTTCCATCTATAGGACAGAAGGATAGGTTCTTGGATGGAAAATGCAGTAAAAATGGACATAAATAAAAATAGAACAGAAAGAAGAGAAGTGGTTGGAAACCCCTCTACAAACATTGTTATGGTTTAACTCTAGCTACCTGCAAACAACATGTTAGAGACTAAAATACCTACAAAACAATTTAATCAATAAACCTACAAATAAACCATGGGTTAGAAAGCAAATAAACTACTAAAGCAAACAAAACAAACAACAAGCTAGACCTTCTCTTGCTGGAATGGGCCACCATGCCCTGGCTTAGAGAAGCACCTCTGTTGGATGGGGGAGCTATGGCCCAATGGAAGATGGAGGAGAGGGAGTGTGGGTGGCTTGAGAGACAAAGGGTCTCAAGGCATCCACTTGGGCAGCATAATAGTATGCAAGGGAGAAGTGTTTTGAGAGTGACCCCCACCCCTCTATTTATAGCATTTTTAGGGTTCTAAGTCCTTGGTCAGGGCTTTAGCCCCTTTTTTGGGATTTTATATCCTTCATCCCTAAATTTAGCTCCTTTTAGGGTTTTAGGCTCCTTTGAGGGGTTTTATCCCCTTTTTGGAGGTTTTAGCCCCTAGGAGAGTTATTTAGGCTCTTTTTTGGGGTTTTTAGGCCCTTTTTCTCATTCTTAATCCTTTTTAAGGTGTGGGGGTTTAATGGGGTGAAATGAGGGTCATGCATGGCTGTCATTGGGTGGTGTAGGCCATGTAGAGCTGAGTGAGGGGTTTTTTGGGTTAACAAGTAGTACTAGGTTAAAAAATTTAGCAATTTGAGTGATAAGTTAGTGATGTCTTCGGGTGTCATTAAGCGTAGGAGCTATCGTTACTTTGTCTGCACTACAACCCATGACTCGTGCGGTTCTTCCACGTACTGTCGATATATTGAATGGACTTTCACATACCCTTGAGGTATATAGAAAGGTACATCACGTACTCAATTTTATATAGGAAGGATCCTTGCGAACAGTTGTGCATTAGATATAACTACTACAGATTTGAGTTCCCACGTACCTAGCATATAATGGGAGACCCTTTTTAGGAATCCTGAAACCATCTTTGTTATACTTTTGGACTATCCTGTGAGGTTCCTGACTCTTATCCACTCCTTTCACATGTTTTCTTGTTGCCTTTAGTTTGAGTATTACTTGCTTGTGCATGGTAGTTAGGGGGTTTCTAGAGAGTTTATAGCTAGAATCCCCATCTAGGACTACCAATCAAGAGATCCATTTCCAAGGTGTACCTTTTGTATTCCCTCTAAGTGAAGGTATTGGTCCTCCCTTTATTACCAGACTAAAACTTCCTGGGTTAACTATAAGATTACTGGTATGGTTGTTTAATCCGGTAATTCCTGTTACACCTAATGTCTCAAATGTCACCTATCCTCTAGGAGAGGATCGAACTCAACCTAATCCCTCTCCTTCTTCATTAGTTGTTGTTTCACCCCTTTCTTCTTCTTCACTTGACCAAAGATCTATGGTTAGTATTCATGTGGATAAGAAGAATAAGAAAGGGAAGGGTAAGAAGAAGAAGGATAAGAAAGAGAAAAAGTAGCAACCATCTTCTCTGGCTGGTTCTCGTTCTACGAGAACGCTAAAAAAACCCAAGCTCGCTTGTAAGATTTGCAAGGGGGGACACCTTCTTAAGGAGTGTCCCAGTATCTCCCATGTACAAGAAGAGTGGTCTAAAAGGTCCAAAATTTTTGTGTCATCAACCTTTGATCATCATGTTGACGATACTCCCTCAATGAGTGACCCATTGCTTAAGAGTCAAAAGGGTAAAGTTAGAAATCCTTGCTTGGTTTGTAAAAACATTCACTTTACTTACCTTTGTCCTGTCATGGATGAAGCTTCTAAGTTGTTGGAATATTTTTCTGTTCCTCGCCAATGGATTCCAAAAGTTTATTGTAAGTTGTCTCTTAAACCCCCATTGGTTGATCAAGTGGTCGATTCCGTTTCACCCATGATCAATCCCACTCTTCCTTTGGACAGTGAAGTTAAAGTGGTCAATTTAGATTTATTTGTGGTTAATCCCACTCTTCTTTTGAAGAATGAAATTGAAGTGGTCAAGTCGATGTCATCTCCACCCAATCCCACTCTTTCATCAGAGAGTGTTAAGACTGAAGTAGTCTCTTTGACCAAATCTTCATCTTATTCTTCTCTTACAGTAGAGAATGAACTGAAACCTGCTGAAGTTTTCATGCTTCATTTTCATTGTTCTCTGTAAGAGGAAATTTTTTCTATTTCAACAGAACCCTCTTTGAGTAGTGATTTTATTTCCTTTGTCTGGAGTAATCTAATAGAGTCTCATCTTCATTCGATTGTTCCTTTCCAGATAGTTGTGAATGTTACTGCTAGGCGGATTCTTCACACTATTGTTGACGAAGGGGCTTCTGTTATTATTCTATCCTCAACTACTTGGAAAGATTTAGGTTCACCTCAGCTTGTGCCATCCATCGATTAGATATTGGCTTTTAATAGAAGGCGTACTGCACCTTTAGGGACCCTTCCTTACTTGCCTATTAAATTAGGAGGGAAAACTGTCTGTATTGGTGTTATGGTGGTCCAAGGTCCTTTAGATTTCAATCTGCTCCTTGGACGTGATTATGTTTATGCCATGAAATCCGTAGTGTCCACACTCTTTAGAGTTATGCATTTTCCCCATGATGGGAAGATTGTGACCATTGACTAGGTTTCCTTTGTTACACCTAACCATCGTGTGACTCCTAGTAATTAGACTGCCCTGAATGTGCCGCATGTTCTTGTGATTCCCTCCCCTTGTTCTAGTTATCTTATACCCATCATAGGTAAAATGGGGGGCATGGCTCTAGTCTATGAACATCATAATGGAGCTAAGCGGATAGCATTTATGTAATGGGGGAAACCTACCAACCTATGGATATCATGTTCGGTAGGACCAGGTTTGAGAGCATAGTTTACTTTTGGTTTCAAGCTCGTTAAAAAATAAAACCACTCCTTAAGCATAGTTTAACTTTTGGTTTCAATATTGCATAAATATGAAACCATGTGTTGAGAAAAGTTTCCATTCTACGTCAAGCTCGTTAAAAAATGAAACAGATGCCTTTAAGCAAAGCTCCCATTCTACGTCAAGCTCGTTAAAAAATGAAACATATGCCTTTGAGAAAATTTATTAATCTATGTCAAGCTTGTTAAAAAATGAAATGGATATCCTCAAGCATAGTTTACCTTTTGGTCTCAAGCTTGCATAAAAATGAAACCATTCCTGAGCATAGTTCATTTTCTATTTCAAGCTCATTAAAAAATGAAGTAGGTTTCCTTAAGCATAGTTTAAATTTTGGTTTCAATATTTCATAAAAATGAAACCATGTTCCAAGCATAGTTACCTTCCATTTAAATCTTTTGTAAAAATGAAACAGTTCCCCTTCCCTTGAGTCGAGTCTTCCCTTTAGTGTTAGAACTTGAACCTTCTTTTCACCTGCCTGATTCTCATTATTCCTACCCCCGTGGTGAACATTTTCACATTAGTAAACATGTCTTTAGGTTGGGTATAGAAGAATAATCATAAAAAAAAATGAAGGTTGGGAGGAATGTTGAGCCCCTAGAAACCATGGTAGGGGTAAGCATCGTTAGCAATCATGCTTGGGGCAAGCTTCCAACCTTTGTATATCATGTTAATGGATTTTTCAATCATAGTTTACCCATTGGTTTCGAGCTTGAGTAAAAATGAAACCAATCTTCGATCATTCTTTCAACTGGTCTTCAAGCTCGTTAACAATAGTAAGATGGTTTTGAGCTTACTTTTCATTTTCCGTGGTCTGGTTAAAACATGAAAAGTGATTTGAGCTTAGTTTGTTACTTTTTCATGCTCTGGATTCAAACATGAAAAAGGTTAATAGATTCTTCTTTAAGCTCTTTTTGGACTCTTAAAATGTGAAAATATAGTCTAGTACTTGCCTTCTTCATACTCGTAAAAGTATTTGAAGAGTCATCTCTCCAACAGTAGGTTATCTCTTTTTCGGTTCAGATGGACTATTTATGAGAAAGGAATGCTCCAGCCAATCATGAATGGAAGAGTTCTCTAAGGTATTATTTTATACTTTTTTGGGCTTAGGGACTAAATCATATGAGAAAGGACCCTTTGGAGTCTTCTTCCGTAGTCGTTCAGACTCTCTAAACATGAACAATAATGAGTTAACTTTCATTGGAATCGTTAAATTAAGCATTGAGAGACCCTCTTTTGGGTACGAACCCCTCCTCTCTCAGGTTCATAAAACATATTATTTTGGACTTGTCTTGAAATGAGCTATAACGAGTGTTTGTTACCCTCTTTGAACTCGTAAAAATGAAAAGAGGCACTCGTCAACCATGATAGGGAAAATGGGAAGGGAATCATTTTGCAAAAAAATGGCAGTAGTTTGTCATTGCCTTTGAACATGGCACTTGTTTGCAAATCATTTTAGTCAATTGTGTATTCAATTGATTTCCATGACGATCCACTTTCATGAGTCATGTCACTCCTTTGAGTCTTTTAAAAGAATGCATTGTCCACTGTTGCATTGTGTGTTTGTCTGGTCTAGTCATGCTACCAAGTATTTTGTCATGGCACCCGATGTTCAAAGGGAAGTTGAAGAAGTTTACCTCTGGAGTCAAAACAGTCTATGTGTCAGTACTTTTGATTTAGTCTTATGGTTACCTCATTCACATCATTCTAGAACTTTGTTCCAAGTTTCATGTCGTCAATGTGGGACTCATCATGGACCACCTTCAAAGAGACTATTCCTGTCGACATGAGCTCATCATTCAGGAAATAGTCTTAGAAAGAAATTTAGTGCCTTGAGATCTGTATGCCTCAATGACAGATTATCTTGCTCTTGACATAGGTTCACATCATTGACCTTTGATCGATAGAATCGACTAGGTGTTCAACATCAAGACATCTATTCACACTCAATAGATTGTACTAGGGTACCTTGGGAATCATTGACATCAATGGTGATCTCCCTCGCACTTGTTAACAGTTCACATTATTGGCTGGTAATCAAGTGGTTTCTACCATGTTCGACTTCAGAACATTGTAATCACATGGATATAATCATACTTTGTGGAAGATGAGACGAAGACCCTAGGTGCTTTTTTAGCAGTCATTGCTTTCCCCAGGCTGCGATGGAGTTTTCTATATCTAGCATGGATCCATATTTTTATTGTCATGGCTATGCTCAAATTTGCATCTACATGAAATAGATCTACATTTTATGTTTGGTAGCTATGTCCAAGTTTGAGTCCTCTATCACATGGATCTATGCTGTATTCTAGTAGACATGGTTATTTATTCCTCTCATGGATCTGCCATTTTATGTTTGGTAGCTATGTCCAAGTTTGAGTCCTCTATCACATGGATCTACGATGTACTCTAGTAGCCATAGTTATTTATTCCTCTCATGGATCTGCCTTGTATTGGTTTGTAGCCATGATTTGGTTACATTTTTCTATGAGTCAAAAGTATTAATGTACTACAGATGCCTACTCGACGACATTCTCCAACCGAGCTAACATTCTCACCTTGAAGTGACAACTTGTTCTCTCAAAGCTCTCAGTTATCATATCCCTCTAAGCCTCATGCTTTGGGGGGCATTCTGTTATACCTAAATCCTATCACCATCATGTGATGAGATCCTTAACCCCTATGTTTGCCCTAAATTCCAAACTTGGAGTGGAAACTTGCTCTGGATATCAATTCTACATGAAAAAACCTAGAACCACACTTTGCCTTTGGCTAATGAGCGATACCTTTCTCAGCACCGCCTTTGTCCTGTTATAGAGAAGCGGTGCCACCATAGAAGTTATTTGTCATTAAAGAGGTTCTCACCTAAACCACTCTGTCATAAGGGAACAAAAGCGGTACCCTTTGTAAAAATGAAAAAATAAAAGATTCTCGAGGCTTCTAGAACTTGAGCCTCGTGTCCTCCCTTATCCCTATCAATATGGGTTAGTTGGAGTCGATATCCCTCTTGGTAGGATCTTAGAGCCACCTCACCCACAATTCTCTCAACTATGCCTATCCATTAAGCCTTATAAATACAAGATCATATCCATATTTGAGGGGGAGAACTTAATGGTATTGTTATGCTATTAAATTGATTACATAGTCCAATCCATTGGAGAACACAAGAGAGCAAGTTGGAGATTTTGGGGATGAGGTGTTTGTCTTGTGGAGGAGTTTGTCAACACTAAGGCAATGGTTGTAAGCTTCTTCATTCATTCTTAATGCAAAGCTGATTTCTGTCCCACATATCTGTTGTATTGATCTCACATGTATATGTTATTGGATTGCCTAGTCACTAGTATGGATGTGTGAATAATTTTCTGGTAGCTTTGATGTTCTTGTCTGTTTGAAATGTTTGCAGGTACACAGGTTCATCTTCAAATCATTATTCCAGGTATTCACAACATTCAGGGAAGGTCTTCATCCTTTTTCGTTCACCCATTTGTTCTTGATCTAAACCATTCAGACAGAGGAACAACTTCTGTCCGTGGAAGGTGCAATATTCCTAATTACAATAAAGACTTGGTTCAGTTTGATGTATGAAGCCTCATGTGTTATTGAATAATATAAGCATTAGTTATTATATCTTCTATTCCTTATCTCTTTTTTATATCATTTTCTATATGAATATGTATATGTATCATTGGTAACCTTGCCAAAAAAAAATCCTATTCTACAAACAAATCAACAAATTTATCACAGAAGAGGAGGAGCGACCAAAACAACTAGACACAACAAAAAAGAAACTCAGGTTTGATACGACTCCATACGTTGATCTCACCCATAGTCCACCACTTCCATACCTAACCCAAGTTGTATAAGAAATACAGAATTCGACAATCACCACATCCCTACCCCTAACTCATCCATATCTGTAGAAATTACTAGCACCACTCAAACCTTGAGGCCAAAAGGATAATGACCTCAAATAATTCATCATCCAACTACCATCTCTCCTCCTGGACCCAAAAAGGATAGTAAAAATACCTATCTTAGTTGAGGAAGCACCAGAGTCCACCTTAACCATTCCCAAAAAAATTTCACTTCCACATTCATCCATCCATAAAGCATAAGTTATTGGATACTCTAACATTATCCTACAAACAAATCTTGACTCAACCAATAACATTGTGGTAGATCAAACCTATTATTTTATACCTCAACATGTCTACCAACCAATCGCACCACAACACCCTCGACTTCTTGAACCCTGCAACACTAACCCCATTTTCGAACCTGTCAATATTGTATTACCACTAACTTCCGAACCAAATTTGACAAACAATTCCGACCAACCTTTACCACAAGAGGAAATAAGCTTACTAGTTGATCCCAACTTAAATACTTTTCCTATTTCACCACTTCCACTGTCATCACCTGTTATGACATTTATTACCAACAAAATCATCAAATCCCCTAACATTACCCACACCATTTCCCCAGTACTATTGTTACAACCCTAGCTACTGAGAAAATCTAGAAAGCATCATTATAAAGTATACAACTAACATAAACTGAAAGATAGAGTAAATAACATGAAAGTACAAAAATAAAAGAAAGAACAACAACAAAAGAAACAAAATATACAACAGTCACAACAACAAACACCCCTATTAGTTCATCTTGATCAGCTTGGTCCAACAATTACATTTAACTGACATAAATCCAAAGAAGAAGAACCAGATCTATTGACAGATGCAATTGGTAGGGAATATAAGCACATGAGAGTGAATACCAAAGAACATATCAAGCAGTTTAAAACAAAGAATAATGAATTTTTAGCCAAGTGTGAGAGATTGACATGGCAACTTATCACAATTCCAATAGCGATCGACTCTTACAAGCCCCTCGAAAATCCATACCTCATTTTTTAAAGCGTTGTGTCGACATTCCATGAGGAGTTGAAAGAAAGGTGACAAGCGCAGGCCAAGGAAACCACTCTTTTTCTCGAAAATCGATTCACAATATTTACTGAAGCCCACAACCTGTTAATATAATATGTTGTAGAATCTGCTGTCACCACATATGTCTTAGGGAACTTGTATACCTTCTATGACTAGGTGTTTAAAGAAATTCAAAAGACCAGTGAGCTCATCAGTTCACTACAAAACCACCGACCAGTCACCAGCAAAGCAATGGCGCATACCATTGATGACCAATTCATTTTGGAAATCGATAAACCTAAAAAAATGGAGGGACAATAACATCATTGGATCATCTAGGTCCAAGCTAGACTATCCAACATCAACAAAATTAGGTCACAACTGCAACAAATGCTTTCCACTGCTAAGGAAAAGACGCAACTCATGGAGATCAACATGATTAAAATTCTAAACTTATATATGCATAAAAATATGGATAACTTGTCGAGTCTTACTATTACCATACACATACAAAATTCCCTCCACGTTTGGGAAGAATTCCAACATCAGTTATCAGTATCTACTGCGCCTATTCTAGAAGCATGTGTTCAACAATTGCCATCCACTAGTTAGCACAACCCATAGTGAAGAACAATACAAGATCATAGCTACTCAGATAGAAATATTGTCATCTCTCTATATCTTCATGATGAAGAAATATTTTGAGGTGGGGGAGATGTTGGAGGATCCTAAGTCGGCTATCTGACTAGGTCCTTTAGTCAACTAATTGTAAACAAATTCGATTAGGCCGACCTCATAGGTCATGTCGGTTATTTGAACGGACAAGTAGTTATGTAACTAATTGTAAATATTATCTATAGGATATAGAGCCAGATAAAGAGTTGGTTCGATTTCATGTATGAACCCTCACGTGTATTGAATAATATAAGCATTTGTTATTCTATCTTCCATTCCTTGTCTCTTGTTTATATCATTGTCTATATGAATATGTATATGTAGCATTGGTAACCTTGAAATCTAATTAATTACAACAAGTGTTCTAGGTTTATGTGACCATGGTACTAGGTGGTATTATGCTCTAAGAAACATAATTTTCATCGATGTTTTCACAAAGGTCTATTGATTTTGTGTCTTTTGTGCAAATAGGACAAAATCATGTTAGCTTCCTACTATCAAATGAAAACACATTTTGGATGTTTTTATTTTGATTGAGTGTAAAAATCGAGTCCCATGAATGGTGCTAGAATTATATGGGATTAATTTATTTACATATTGGATTCCAATATGTGAAAAGAACTATCTAGCATAAACAATTTATGTACATGTCAGTAAAATGTTACTAGACGTACATGTTAAATTCATTCAAATTTGATTAAATTTGTTTTGAAAACAAAGTTCATACATGCACACATCATTTGATTTTTGATTGCATTCATGGATGATATTTACATGACACCATTGAACAACTTGATTAGCACACACAAATCGATTGGCATAATGGTTCATTTGATGCCTTCAAAGTTCTCATTTTACACATGTCCTTGCACCATCGTGCTCTCCTTTTCCATGACCAGTTTCAAAGAAATTCCAATGATGTTTAATATTTTTTTTCTATGAAGGAGACATAGCCAAAACAATGATCATGAAGATTTAAATTTCCGTTCACATCCATCTGACCATATCCAATTTCCATTCATTACAATTCCATGTGTTTTTCAATGAATCGTAAATAATATCAAAACAATGTTGTACATAATGTGTATCATGTGTGCGGTCATCACTGATATATAAATGATATTCCTTGATCACATGTTGATTTCATTCGTTCTTTATATATCATCAACATTATGTTGAGCATGTCTATATAGAACATGGAAAAATATAGAAACTTGGTTGAAATGATAATATTCACTTTGTATTCCTCTTTGTGCTTCAAATGCATAATTCTTTGCAGAATCAACCGCAGAGAAAATAGTCCCTACTGGAAAAACATCTCGTGATTGTTTGAACTATAAATATTTCCACCGTGATCTATGTGAATGTTTGATGTATTTATAAATTTATTTTTCAAACTTCTTCAAACAATCTGTAACACCGATTTTATCTTCTTATAAATCAATCCTTTTGGAAAGATCATTTGTAGAACTTCTAGAATTGTGGGAATAATTTACATATTCATATCTCTTCCAGTCAATTATTATATTTGACAATGACTAATCATTCATATAAATAGGATATTTATGGTGGAATAAAGCTATATTTCCACAATGATTACATTTATTTCCACTAACACATATTTTGTTGTAAAATATCTCATGACTTGTTGTCACATAGAATTTCATATATAAAAGCATGAATTGTGGAAAAAGGTGAATTTGGCCAAAATGTTTTACCAAACTGAACGAATGTTTCATAATATAATTCAAATTCAACATGATAGTGACAACAACATGTCACAAATAATGATAGGCCTAAGATACCATGGCTTCTGTTGTAAAAATGTATTGATTGACAAATTCACTTCTTTGTGCGCATCTTTGAATTTATTGAACATATGTATTTGAGTCCTATCAAATATATGTTTTGAATGGATTTCATAGTGAATTCGAGATATTCTTCGTTGTATTAAATCCCTTGCATTTGGTGAAATATGAAAATTTTCCACCCAATATTCATGCACCATAGCTTTAACACTTTCACTAAGCCTATCTTTATACGGTTGTATACAAATAATTACCTAAAAATAAATCTCATCATTTGCATCTATTTGTAATCGAAATTTTTTATATTTGTACAATATTTTCCATGAAGTTCCAATAACTCTTGTGATCTGTGTTGTCAAACATTTTTTCTAGTACTAGATGAAATAATCGATGTTTGTGTTATTCTATGTGCAACACTAGTATCTTTCTTTCTGCCTTTTCCAATAGTTTTTATTGCATTGGGTATATTTTCGAACACATTTTTCTTCGCCTTTGAATATTTTGTCTCCTTTCGAATACCAAATAATGACCAAGCTTCCCTTAACTTCATGGAGACTAACAAAAACCTAAAAATTTGAGCTTGTGTTGCCACTGATTCTTTTTAAAAAAATTGTCCATGTATCTTTTCAACACGATATCGTACAATATGGTAAGGTTTTGTGTTTCTGAATTTTTCTCTATCAACATTTTGTAACATTTCATATTCAATGATGA
>LPNX010551650.1:714521-826938 GCA_001517045.1 Pseudotsuga menziesii | reverse complement strand
ATAACACATGTCAAATACATCTAAACTGCACTGCCCAAGCTAGAATAAAAATTAATTAAATAGACCAAATCATTCCATGTAGGTTAAACCTGTATATTGCACTATGAAATATGATCATCAAGATATGACGTGATTTATTTTATAATACTACTTATTAAACACAATTACAAACATCGGATTCTGATACTCACCTGTACAAAGGATAAGTACTAAACTATTATTTTATTCCACATAATTGATTTGAGTAGGAATAGGTATTAAACCGCCATCCCGTGAGGGACCAATGGTGAACATTTCAAGAATTAATAAATACTTGACAACCAACTTATTCAATTCAAATTAAATAACCCTAATTATTGGGATGCACAAGATAAGGACAATTGAATAAATAAATGAATATTCATGATTATAAGAGGGGACTAGCATCAATAACTCGAGGGGAGGAAGGAAGTGTTTTGGGGGAAAAAGGCGGTGGAGAAGGAGATTTTGTTTTGGGGAATTTAGACTCTGCAAGAATGGAAATGACGAAGGAGGAACTTGAGGAGGGGTATAACTCAAGGAGAGAATATCGGAAAATGACGGAGAGGATAAAAAATAGAAAGGAAGCTGCTCTAGACTCTGCAAGAATGGAAATGACGAAGGAGGAACTTGAGGAGGGGTATAACTCAAGGAGAGAATATCGGAAAATGACGGAGAGGATAAAAAACAGAAAGGAAGCTGCTCTCGGTATTATTGGTCTGTGGGCTCGGGGGCTAGGAAACCCATGGGTTTCCTAGGGCCAGCACATGATGAGAGCTGGTCGGCAGGGTGGCACATCATTTTGTTAATCAAGGCTTGGATGGAAAGCTGGAAGAGGAAGGAGCCTACAAGGTCTACAACGGCTACTTCCAGGTATTTAATTTCAGGTATTTAGATATTAAATTCATGCATTGTATTATGGTCTAATTCGTAAAAAATCATGAAGTTTATTAACATGTACAACTAGTATTTCTACTTTAATATGTTTACAGTTCATATGTATCNTTTCAGGTATTTAGATATTAAATTCATGCATTGTATTATGGTCTAATTCGTAAAAATTCATGAAGTTTATTAACATGTACAACTAGTATTTCTACTTTAATATGTCTACAGTTCATATTTATCCATTCATATGGTTATAAAACTAACAGAACAGAGATGGGTATAAACCTATAATATGACTTAAAATGTCTTGATTTTATGAAAAACTTAACTCAGAATGAGCTTAAGATAGAGAACATTACAGATAACATTATAGAGAGATGGACACCGTGCTCTACCGGTTAGGTAGAGCACTACAAAACACCTTCCCATGATGATCCTAGCACAAGATCAACTAGATGAGGAATGTATTGTTCCCCTTGGGTGTTGTCGCCTTCTCATAGAAATTGAAGACGATGAAAAATATTAAGAGGTGTTTTGTATGAGGAGTAATGGGATGAGGGTATAAATATATCTCCCTCTCCTTTTCCTTTCCACTCTCTGTGTAAGTTATATTGATCTACTTGTGCTTCATGCTACTACCTAGCCTCATGACGATTGCGTCTCTATTTAACATATAAAACAAATTAGTCTGATAAGCATACATATAAAAGCATTATATGAGAATTATATCTATTAAAATGAAATCATAAATTTAAAAAAAAATGGCTAACGGTGTGTCGATATAATATTAATGCATAGAAAATGGTGTGCTTATATCCAAAGAGCACTGCACAATGGTGCACTCTAATATGTACCATGCACCGTCATTATATTTATATTTACTTAAATTAATTTCAATGGTGCGCCAAATTCTTGATGCACCAGGAAGTTTTACAAATTAAATTCACAGTGCACCTAAATCTCATTAGTGCATACATGCACTCACATGAAATAAGCGCATTGTTAAATTATAATTTCCTACATTTTCAAAAAAAAATTGTAAATGTTGGTGTGTTTATTTTAAATGTGTGCATTGTATATGGTGCTCTTAAATGATCTAAATGCACCTCCATTTGTTAAGTCAACTATTTTTTAGTGAAATCTATTCACATTGCACCTATGGCATGCCAGAGCACCAAATACCGGTGCACTCACGTTCTATAGGAGCACTGCTAAATTTAGTTTTTCTATCATTAAAAATTTATATTTCGAGATGTCCATGGATTTAGATAGCGTCAATGCACCATTGATGGTGTGTTTATGTGATCTAAGAGCGTTGTTGTTTTTTACATTTTAATGTTCTTATGAGAACATGTTTATGGTGTTCCTAACACATGTCATAGCATTGATAATTAATGCAATGACATGACATAACCACACCATAATTTTTTTTTGTTTTTAATATTTGTTTACTAGTGTGTATTGTACACTTAAGAGCATTGAACTACCGCTGCTCGTTACTTTCCAATGCATCGATAAAAAAAAATTATAATTATTTTTTCATGATGGATCGTTGTGTTGAATTCATCCGGTTTACACTTCAAGCGGTGCACCCTGTAAAATTTTACATCATACACCATTAAGTGATGTGATTTGATCGACTCGAATGCAATACATAATTTATTTTTTTAATTTGAGGACAATTTTAAACTCAATTTTAAAAACTAATCCACTAAAATTTTAAATTTTGAAGTAAAAATCATTTTACCTACTGATCAACCCATTGAGGAGGCATATTAGCGATATAGGGAAAATTTGAGTTGTTTCCCTTCATTTGTCAAAATTCAAACTACACTCAACAACCAATAGGAGTGAAGAATTTGTCCATGTGGACAACAGATTTGAGGGCGTTTAGGTGGGTGAAGTGCAACATCGATGCATATGGTCTCAAACGCACTAAAGAGGGTAAAAATAAGTTGGTCAGCACAATGATATTTTTTTAATTAAACCATGTTTCTGTGTGCTTGATATTAGGGAGGACCAGTGCACTCAACGGCTAGAAACATCGATACGAGTAGGTGTTAAAATAAATTTTTTTTTAATAAAATAAAAAATAATAATTTTTATTTTTATTTCTTAGCAAAATAGTTCTCAATGCATTTTGTTTTTTCACATTCATCGCGGCATGTAACCTAAGTTAGTGCACCGGTGTTATTTTTTAAAAGGTTTCTCATTAATAAAATTAGATTTTTTTATATTTTTAATAAGAAAAAGGTCTGGATATTCATTGAACACACAATTTACAAATTACGGTGGTAGGAGATCTGTGGTAGGGTTTTTTGTTTCTTGCATTTTTATATATTTCGTTTCATTTTTATATATGTCACACACCATTTATATGCTTTACATACAATTTTGTGATTTTTTAAAATATATTTTAGTGTGTTAGTGTTGATGATATGTACCACTGTGGTTATTATATAGTGTGTTAATTTCTACTACACACACCAGGGCATTTTATTTTTTAGAAACACATTTCTCTAGTTCTTGCAAAAGATTTTTTTTTAACAATGATATTTTTTAGAAATAGTGCGATATGTGTAAAGATTTTTTTTTCATTGCACCGATGAGGTACATTCTACATCCCAGTAGAGAGATATGTGTAACTCCTTCCATGCTCATCCTAGAGCTAACACATGTACTTTTGAAAAGACAATAAAAAAATAACATCGATGCTCAAATTAGTTTAAACATTTACAAAAACATATATATAAAACTAAACAAATTATATAAATTAAAATGCTTCCTTAACTTTTACACTCTAAAAAATGGTTTTGTATCTCTAGAGATTTGATCCCTTTGGGTGCTTGGTAGATCCCCTTTTAAGATGGGTCTATGCTGGTAAAAGTAAATTAATCGAGAACCCCATGCTTTATCCAGAAATTTGGTAGCAGTATTTCATTAAAATATTACTTGTTAGCAATACTCACACTCTACATCGATCTATGTGTGTTATAATTGTGAGAATAATAAAAAAACCATTCACATACTTATGATACATTTATTAATCTTTATGGTTAATTTCCTAGGTTCTATGCTAGTTAGTTTCCATCCACTTGCACCACTTGGTAAAAAATTTCCATAACCGCATCCAGGATTTCTCTTAATAGGATTTGTATAATATTCTACAAACTATATAGACTTCCTAGTTTATTAAGTATGCCTTCCCACCTTATCTAGAGTTAGACTACTTTTTAGCATCTTTAAGGTAAAAAGGGAAATCTAGTCACATGGAATTTGCCTTGTTTTCTTGCGAACTCATCCTCCTTATTTTTCTCATTTGAAAGAATGATTATATTGACTTTCCATCATTTATCAGATGGCATACATCATTCAGCTAACTCTTCACCCTCCTGGACTAATTTGGAAAGTGTTTTATGCACCTAGGGGGGTTTTTAACTTTGAGTAAGCTTGCTATTGTGGGGATTCAACTTGCCTCATTAGGAATTCAAATATATGATGTAATTATATACTGGATAGACTATTATTTTATAAGGTTGTATTATGTACACTTATATAATGCAAGTGACTGTTATGCACCAATTTAAGTCTCCAATTTTGAGTGGCTCTTTGCATGTCTTCGAGTAATTTTTTATGAGTTCAATTTTAATAAGACTAGGATTAATTTCCACATGGTATCAAATCCTATTTAGCTCAATTGTTCTCCTCTCTTATTTCTATTTTATGATTAATTATCACTCTCCCAAGGAGAGCATTCATTCCACTCAAGGCGCAGTTACTAAAGAAATGGATCAATATCACCATATGATCTTGAATCCATTCAACTACATCGAACATAAGGCATGGATGGAGATTCTGATGAGGAGAAAGGGAATCTACAGGGTGACCATGGAAACTAAGGTTGAGCCTAATTTACTAGTAGAGAAGATCAAGTGGAACAACAGGAGGGATGAGGTTTATGGTCTCTTATGTCTCAATATTTCCAAAGACCTTATTTTTCATATAGATGGATTGACATCACCAAATGAAGTATGGGAGAATATCCAAAATTTATTTGGAAATTAATATGAAATGAGGGAAAATCAACTTGAGAATGAGCTTATCTCACTAATTCCAAGCAATTTTGAGTCCTTACAGGTCTATTTATCCAAGTTCAAAGCTCTCGTTCTTCAGCTAAAGCAGCGTGGTATTGAAAAGAAAGATGAAAAAGTAGTATTCACCATAATTTTGAATATTGGCCCTGACTATTCAATGTATATCTTACCTTCTATGCCACCAAATTAATAGTTCGAAACTATAAGATTCCTTGACTTGCATATTTCATGGAACCCTTGACCCAGGAGAAAGATAAGTTGGTCCTGATGGGAACCATTAAACCTTCCAAATATCAAGATTTGGTTATTGGAGATTCAAATATGGATTCCAAAGGAGAGAACAAGACTAATCCAAATAAGCATCCTGATCAAAATAAAGACAATTCCAAGTCTCATGAGGAGTATTCAAGCTCCAAGAAGAATTCCTAGAAGAGGAAAGGTAAAGGTAAGATGAGAAAGTGCACATACGGTGGTAAGGGATTTTACCTAGAGATCTCATGCTTGAAGAAAAAAATTTACATGTTGACTCAACTCCTTGAGAAACACAACATCTCTCTTCTTGAAGGCACAAAGAAGAAGGAAGGATGGTTGAATTTTGAAGACAGGGAGAGATTTCATGCCCTGGTTGCAAGGAATGTAAGATCTTCTTCCTTTATCATTGACTTTGGAGCTTCAAGACATATGGTTTCAAAAAGGGAGGAATTCTCCTCTCTTGATGATTTGAATGGTCCTAAGATTGTATCGGGAGATGATTGTAAAAATGAAAGTAAATGGAAGGGTAGAATAAATCTTGACCATAGTTCCTTCAATAATGTTTTGTATGTCCTAGGTCTTTCTTCAAATATCTTGTCAGTCTATCAGATGACCCACACTAGGTCTCCTAAGAAGGTTGTATTCACTACCAATGATGTTGAAATCACTGAAATTTTGAATGGTGGAGTCATACAAAAATGTTTTGTTGATCATAGCTACAAAGTGTAAAATTTCTCACACTTCATGCCCTTCTCAAACCCCTTTGCTCTCCTCACTCATTATAATGAATATATAAGGATACAGAATGAAAGGTTTTTCCATTTAAAATCAAATTAAGTATCTTATTTTTGTGGAAAATACATGGTCATTAGGTTTCCTAAAATAATTTTTTCTAAAGGAGTCTGTCAAGGATGAATCCTAGGAAAACACCCAGAGAACAAGTATGAGAGATTCAGTCATGAGAAAAAATTTGCACCTCTTGAGATTATTCATAGTGGTATAGCTGGTCCTTTCTCTCATATGTCAATGATTCAATACAAATATGTCCAAACCTTCATTGATGAATTTTCCAGATATTGTTGGGTATTCTTCCTCAAGTACAACTCAAAAGTTTTTGACCTCTTCAAAGGTTTTAAATTCTTATTGGAGAACCAGTATGGAAGAAAGATCCAATTCCTTAAATATGATAATGGTGGTTAATTTTCAATGATAAATTCATACAATTTTTTGAATATGCAGGTATCCAGATGCAACACTCTATTCCTTACACACCTTAGTGGAATGGTGTTTCTAAGAGAAAGAATAGATCTCTCTAAAAGATGGCCAATTGCATGATGGAGTCCAAAAAATTTCCACCAATGTTTTGGGATGAAGAATTCACTTGTGCAACCCATATCCAAAATAGGGTTCCTAAAAAATCCTTGGATGGAATCACTCCTTTCGAAGCTTGGTGTGGACTCAAGCCCGATGTGTCACATTTTAGGATTTTTGGCTCTAACGCTTGGGATACAATTCCACCTAAAAAGATAAAGGATTTGGAGCCCCAAATAGAAGAATTCCTATTTATTTGGTATTCAAAATATTCCAAAGGGTACAAGAAGATGAACATGAGCACTGAAAAATACTTCATTTAAATGAGTGTTCAGCTTGAAGAAGAGCCTATTCCAGCAACAAAAATTGGAGAATCCTCTTCACCATTATCACCTCTGATTGTAAGTGAAGAATCTAATAATTTTTTTTATTCTGATATGTCTGATAATGAATATTCAGTTCCATATCCAAACACTCCTACAAGACCAAAGTGGGCAGTAAATACCATTCAATCATCTGGGGAGTTAGCTGGGAACCCTAGTGATCCTAGAAGAACTAAATCTCAATTCGAGAGTGCCCACTCTGTCAAAGACCCAAGATTTGCTAAGAAGTGTTATATGATGATTAAATATTATTCATAAACATTTTAAGAATATTAATAATATCCAATATGGAAAAAAGCATGGAATAATAATACCATTCACTCCAGAAGAATGAGACATGGTAACTAGTAAATATCCCACCAGGTAGAAAGATAGTGAAGCGGAAATGGGTATTCAAGACAAACTTATATATTGATGGATATAATATGAAGTATAAGTAAATTTTAGTGTCCAACTTATTCTCCCAAGTCCAAGGAATTTACTACAATGAGACCTTTTTCACCAATGGCAAAGATGGACTCTATAAGATTAGTTTTGGCGATTACAACATCCAAGAAATGGCGGGTACATCACATGGATGTCAAGAGTTCCTTTATACATGGATATATAAAGGAAGAGATATATATGAAGCAGTCAAAATATTTTGTTACTAATCCATCTCTTGTATGCAGCTTGAAGAAATCACTATATGGGCTAAAACAATATCCTAGAGCTTGGTATGCCAAGATTGATGCCTTTCTGCTATCACAGAACTTTAGTAGATGCAATTATAATACAAATGTATATTTGAAGCTGATTCATGGTTCAATAATTATGATTGTATTTTATTTGGATGACCTTTTTATGACATGAAGTTCCATGGAAGAAATTTCCTCCTTAAAGGATGCTTTGAACCATGTCATCTCCATGACTAATTTGGGACTGTTAAGCCAATTCTTGGGGCTTGAGATATCTCAATCGGATATTGGAATAAAATTAAATCAATAAAAATATGATTTATATCTTATAAAAAATTTCAAAATGAAATATTTCAATCCAACTAGGACTCCTCTCCTCTCAAGAGTTAATCTTGAAGAAGTAGATTCAACTCCCTTGGTGAACAATACTATGTACAGACAACTAGTTAGTTTTGTTCTCTATTTGAATCACAATTGAAATGATATTTATTATGTAGTGAGTGTGGAATATAGACATATGGAGCAGCCACATGATATCCATTTGATGGAAGAAAATATAATCTTGCATTTTGTGCAAGTAATGAAGACACATGTGATTCACTATGTTGCAAAATATGATCTAGATTTAGTTTATTTTATTGATTCTGATTGGGCTAGTGAAAACACTAATAAAAAATAAAATTATAGATATGTGTTTATTATTTCATATGGACCAATTTCTTTTTCAATTAAAAATCAAAGTTCCATTTCACTTTCTTCTACAAAGGAAGAATATAGAGGAGTTGTGAATGCAACTACTCAATGTGTATGGTTGCAAGGAATACTTGGAGAGTTTCGGATTGAGTATGGTACTTCCACATTCATTTTTTGTGACAATCATATTTTTATTCAAATCCAAAAATACCATGTTTATAGGGAGAAAACCAAACTCATAGAGATCCATATGCACTGCATCAGAGGAATTGTACATGATGAGATCCTTGCTCTACACTATTGCGCATCATCTTAGCAAGTTGCAAAACAAATCCACCAAGGAATTCTCTAAGAAGACATTCAACAATCTCAAATAGTTTCTTGGGATATCTGATCACATGGTGAAGACCGATTGAAGGTAAGGTTTCACAAAATTTTGTTCATGTTCATGTTTTGAGGGAAGATTTTCCCCTTGTGTTTTCCCCTCTTTCCTTGTTTTTGATGGACAAGAAGTATGTAAAGGGTGACTAAGCCTCGTTTCTAGGCCCTATATCTTTGATATATTTCTAATATTTCACATAATTCAAGATCAACGGGGGGTTTTATAATAATAAAAAACCAATCTCCCATACTTAGGGTACATTTATTAATATTTATGGTTAATTTACTAAGTTCTATACTAGCTAGTTGGCATCCACTTGCACCACTTGGTCAAAAATTTCCATAACTGCATCTAGGAGCACCCTTTACATATTCTGGATAAGATTCTTCCAACTATATAGACTGGCCAGTTTAGTAAGTGTGCCTTCCTTCCTTATCTGGAGTTAGACAATTTTTTAGTAGCTTTAAGCTGAAAAGGTGAAATCTAGTCACATGTCAACTTCCTTTTTTTTCCCCCAACTCATCCTCCTTCTTTTTTTCTCTTGAAAGAATGAGTATATTGACTTTCCATCACTTATCAGCTGACATACATCATTCAGCTAATTCACGACCTTCATGTACTAATTTGGAAAGTGTTTTATCAGAATAAGGGGATTTTTTACTTTTAGTAAGCCTACTATTATGAGGATTCAACTATAAAATTGGAATCAACAATATAAGAAACAAGATAGAAACTTACAGTAGATTTCACAGATCAATTTTACTCAGAAATGACATGAAAACAGTGCAATTAGGAGTTGTATATTTTCTTATCATTAATAGAAGTAGTGACATAATGTCATACAATGGCATAAAGAGCCATGCAATTCAAATCCCAAATATGTCATTCAAAGTGATTACATGAGATTTTCTTACTTGTCAGTTAAACACCACTCAACACATTAGTTAACCACTTAACTCAAACCTTAATTGACTCTAATTGACTCATAGGCATTTTAGACCGAGTATAGCTGAATAAAACTCATCTTCATGCCAAAAAGTAGGTGAGGGCACATATCTGACTTCACTTAGGTGATTTTAACTGAAATACATTGAACCGATTCACCGAAGGTACATGGAGGCACCTTTAATAACCAATTAACTGAAATTAACCAAAAATAAGCTAATTGATGAGGAAGGAACCTTTGTAGCTCCAGTTTAACTAAAAGGTAGGTGAAACAACCTTCAGTTAACTGATTGGGGTGCATATGTCATATAGATCAACCCATATTTACTCCTATATTGAAGTATGAGACTCAGTTAGGCCCCTGATTGAAAGAGAATGATCCAGTTGATGATGCATACACATATACGAGTCAAGAACCTAGGATAAGTGGTAAATTAGGACAAATAATACAAATAATGATGTGTGGTTGGATAATGACTCCAACATCCCCCCTTAAGATAAAATCATGTGTAGGAGTAAGAATATAGGGCCCCAACAACAAATTCTATAGGTCACCCTTTACAAAAATAACTATAAAATGTTCAAAAATTTCTAAGTGAGGAAAAGAGGAAAAACCCTGTGGGAAGAAAATCCCCCCTCAAACTAAAAAATAAATAATTAATCTAAATTCACCATGGAACTCACCCCCAACAAGGAACATAGGTAAGTGAACTTATTCTCAGTGAATCTCTTGGTGAAAATGTCTGCAATTTGCTCATATGTGGCGAAATATTGCAGAACAACAATTCTGTCGTACACAAGTTCTATGATGTAGTGCATGTGGATATCAATGTGTTTGGTTCTCTGTCTCTGAAATGGATATGTCAAGATATTGATAGCACTTTTATTGTCACAAAAAATTATACTAGATGAATTACTACCAATATCCAACTTGGACAAAATACCTTGCAACCAAACTTCCTGTACGCATGCATTGGTCGCTCCCCTGTACTCTACCTCTGCTGAAGAAAGGGAAATGGAAGCCTTCCTTTTGCTTGACTAGAAAATAGGCCCAACAAGAAAAATGAAAACATAGTTGGAAGTAGACTTTTGATCGATTCTATCTCCCACCCAATCATAATCTATGAATCCTACCAAGTCTAGTTCAGAATCAACATCATAGTGAATGCTAAAGGATCTAGTACCCTGCATGAACTGTAGAATCCTATTGGATTCCCCCAATGAATTTCATGAGGATTCTTCATATACCTTGATACATCACTCATGACATAAAAAATGTCATGCCTTGAATGTGTCATGTAGAGAAGGCATCCAATCAATTGACGGTATAGACTAGAATCCACCTGTGGAGTAGTATTTCCCTCTTCAATACTTATTCCTGAGAGGAATGGGAAATATTTTGCCTTAAAATAAAATATATTAAACTTAATTAACAGATTTGAATCATATTTGTATTGTTTCACAATAATCCCATCAAAATATTGAGTTATTTTAGCCAAATAAACTACCTCACCAGGCCTAGATCACTCATCTCAAAAGCTTCATGTAAATATGTTTTTATAAAGCCGATTGAAGCAAGAGTTCTTCCTGTGATTAATAGATCATCCAAATACATAAATATAATCAGAAAATTACCTTCATGTTTTTGCAAATACACATTTGGATCAGACTTACATCTTTCAAAGTTCTGAGATAGCAGAAAAGAATCCATTTTGGCGTACCAAGATCTTGGGGTTTGTGTTAAGCCATAAAAGGTTTTATGCAGCTTACAAACTAATGATGGATATAAAGTGTAGAGCTGAAACTGCTTCATGTATATCTCTTCTTGCATATCTCCATGAGTTAAATTGCATTTTACATCCATATGTCGCACCTCCTAGTGCTTGGATGTAGAAATGGCCAAAACTAGCTATATAGAATCCATTCTTACCATCGGTGCAAAGGTCTCATTGTATTCCACTCCTTGGAATTGGGAGAATCCTTTTTCTACCATATGTGCTTTATATTTTCATTTTGATCCATATAAAGAAACTTTTTTCTGATAGACCCATTTCCATTGAACATGTTTCCTCCCAGGTGGAAGGGAACTAGCTCCCAAGTTGCATTTTTTTGGAGAGAGTTGAACTCTTCATCCATTGCATCTTGCCATGGAGGATCATTCTAAGAATGATAATATGACTTAGGATCAGATACAATTGTTGGGTGTTATAATACCTAGATTAATTCACCTAATATTGAATTATCGACCAGGGTTGGTAGGCTTAGAGTTGATGTAAAATATATGCGAAGGTAGATTCCTAAGGCATTGTAGAAGTATTTTAACAAACAAAATATCAAAAGATAATTAAAAATGAAAAAACGAGTCAAAATTCTAAGACTACAACTATTAAATTATTTTAGAACCGAAAGAGAATAATAAGCCAGAGTATTTATTCTATAAAGAATTACTGAAGGATAAAAACATAAACAATATTATTTGACAATGATAAGCTAATCTTCATTATAAGGTTTATTGAATAACTAACTACACAAGGAAAGCTTTTATGGGAAACATAATAGAAAATCAATTAATAATTTATCTTGTAAGCAAACAACTTCTGATTAAAATGCTAGGGTACAAATGAGACCTAACTTATAAGTGAATGGTTTATTGGTAATCACATAGTGAAAAAGGAAATTATTCTTAAAGATAACATTGTTAATCCTAAGTTCACATGTAAATGGATTAAATAGTCCAAAGTCATAATCATAAAACAATACAAGAGTGTCAACAAAAAGAAATAAAAAACAAATAAAAGAAACAAAACACGACCTAACTCAAAACATGTTTAAAGTGAAAGGATAAAAATTTAATAAATGAAAACAATATAACTTTAAGTCTAAATGATCAATAAAAATGTCATCTAACTATTACAGTCCAAGAATAATTCAAATAGTGAAGAAAGAGAACTTAAACAATTTCAAAACACATCAGAAATGCTAAAAACGAAACGAGGCATTGGACGGATGACTGGGTAATAGATTGGACAGATGACTAGATAAACATTCTGAATGACATTCTGTATACAAAAAATAGTAGAAAAAGACCTAAATGATCTAATTATCTGCTGATTTCTTGAGCATGTAGATACAATGCATAGAGGCAATAAATAAACCTATTTAACAGTAAAATAAAATTAAACAACTTCTTGAACATAAAGAAATCATTGCATATCAATAAATTGAAATGTAAATTGCATAAAATGATAATTTAAAATAGAAAAGAAATAGATAAATATGAATCTATTTAATTTGATAAACAACAATCTATTTAACTAGAAAATAAACCATCAATAAACTGGAAATGAAGTGATTGAAAACAAAACTGAAAGCAAATTACCTACGTAGTTAATTATCTAATTCAAAAATAAAATTGCAATACAAGGATAATAAAACAGACTGTAAATTAAACTAGCTACAACAAAAAAATGAAAGAAATAAACAAGAAAAGAAACCTCTGGTTGATGAGGGGCCCTCTCACCAATTAGGGGTGATGCCTTACTAAATTCTTACATGAACATGCTCATGAACAGCAGAACATATAGCTTCTTATTAAAAATCAGGAGTAGAGGTACAAATTTCTTATCCTAATTTCACATGTAAATGGATCAATTATTCCAAAGTCACAATCATAAAACAATATAAGAGTATCAACAGAAATAAATAAGAAACAAATAAAAGAAACAAAACATGACCTAACTCAAAACATGTTTAAAGTGAAAGGATAAAACTTTAATAAATGAAAACAATATAACTTTAAGTCTAAATGATCAATAAAACTGTCATCTAACTATTACAGTCCAAGCATACTTCAAATACTAAAGAAATAGAACTTAAAACAATTTCAAAACACATTAAAAATGCTAACAATGAAACGACGGATTGGACGGATGACTGATAACAGACTGGACGGATGACTGGATAACAGACTGGACGGATGACAGGATAGATAGTCTGAATGGTAGTCTATATACAGAAAATGGAAGAAAAATACCTAAATGATCTAATTATTAGCTGATTTTGTGCACATGTAGATACAATGCATAGAGGCAATAAATAAACATATTTAATCATCAAATTTAACAATAAAATAAACTTAAACAACTTCTTGAACATAAAGAAATCATTGCATATTGATAAATTGAAATGTAAATTGCATAAAATGATAATTTAAAATAGAAAATAAATAGATAAAATTGAATCTATTTAATTTGATAAACAACAATCTATTTAACTAAGTAGCAAATAAACCATCAATAAACTGGAAATGAGGTGATTGAAAACAAAACCAAAAGCAAATTACCTGTGCAGTTAATTATCTAATTCAAAAATAAAATTGCAATACAAGGATAATAAAACAGACTGTAAATTAAACTAGCTACAACAGAGAACTGAAAGAAATAAACAAGAAAAGAAACCTCTGGTTGATGAGGAGCCCTCTCAACAATCATGGGTGATGGCTTGATAAATGCTTACATGAACACGCTCATGTACATCAGAACATACAACTTCTTATTAAAAATCAGGAGAAGAGGTGCAGAGTTCTTCTCTTCAGAAAACAACCAACTAACTAATAAAATTGATCAACCCCATCGACACTCACGCAGAGGCTGGTATTTATATTGTTTATAGAGATTGAGAAATTTGACACTTTAGTGGTCGACTATTTTCTAAACTTAGTAAATCATAAAGGCATATAATAAATCTCAAGCCAATGCATAGGCATATCCCTTCTTTGGTGTAAGTCTGGTTTTCTTCAATGTGAGCATGGCATGCAGGCTCCCTCTCCACCATGGTTGACGGTGGCGTGTTGGGTAGAGAAGAATACACAGTAATGAGTTTATAGAATGAGAGCTACTTCTTTCATGGCTATGGAGTGGTTGCAAGCATTGGAAGCATGAGGGAGATCTTCTAGAACAAGAGCTTCTCTATCAACTAAACACCTAGACAGAAGGCCATTTGCAGAACTATTTCAACATGAAATTTCTGAAATTGGTTATGGATAGAGCACAGCCTGATTAATGAGCTGAACAAAAAGCTAGACAATGAGCTGCATGATGAGCTGCATGATGAGCTTCACGATGAGGTACGTGATGAGATGGACATGCAGCTAGACAAGGAGCTACGTGATGAGATGAGTGATGATTTGCGAGATGAGCTGGACACGCAGCTGGACATGTAGCTGGACAAGGATTGTGCAAATTGGGATGAATGGTAAGATGAATGTGTTTTGTTTATAAATTTATCCCAAAAGGATTATGAAATTTGCAAACAAATATGTAAATCAATTAATATATCAAATGTAGTCCAATAATGTTATTTTTAATTAATTAAAACCATAAAAATGATAATAATAAAAGGTTTCATATAAGCCTTAAATATACTCATACCTGAGGTTGAATAATGATCTGTGTGACATAGAATAGACAAAAGATAATAAAACATGTGTTTAAATGTGTTATTTAACTGCTAGAAATGATAACAAAATGAGGCTCAACATCCCCCCAAACCGGAGAAAGGCCAGGTCGCATTGAACAAAAGAAAGATAATTTTAGGAAGAAAGGTAATTCAGTCTTATAACATATCTTTCATATCAAACAGCTCTACAGAAGTAATGATAGTGAAAAATTATGGGCTAACAAGAAGTTTAATCTATTTAAGAGGTCATTCTATCATTGCAAACTTCGAGATGTGTGCATATGCATGAATGCATGAATTCATTGTAATTCTGTCAACCATATCCAAAGTAAACTTTGGATTGGTTGAACATATGCCACAAAGAGGTATAAATTGTATTTATGATAAGATTAATCAACAATAAAATCAATCATTTGATAGTTTTCATGCATGATTGGGTAAAATTATAGGGTTGCTAACATTGAAATGAGAAAAAAAAACTTTGAAGGTGTTGTCCGCTAATTGCACACCAACAGCAGAAATATTTCGAAAGCTGTCTCCTCACTTGAAAAAGTGGGAGAGGTGTGAACTTGGGGGTAAGCACAGAGATAGGTACTATCACCTACACCTAGCTCCTCCGTTCAGGTGAACTCCTAACTAAACCAAGGGGGGTAGTCCCTAACAAAGAGTTTTCTATGGCTCAATGTTTATGTTAAGTTCTAAATATTTTCAGATGCGGATGGGTGTTGTTTAGGAGTTTCTATGATTTTAGATGATTAATGTGATGAATTGAACACAAGACAAAGCAATCCACATTGCTATCACTGGAATTGAAAGATAGACAAATATTTTAGAACTTCAAAAAATAGATAAAGCATTCACATATATGATTTATAATCAAACATTCGATGGACAAATGGCCCAGATTATCAACAATGCTAAAAGATGGAACTAGTGCCTATGGAGTCAACTTATCAGAGATGCTTTGTGTATAAAAATATGTCAATCCCAAAATATGACAGTGAATGTTAGGTTTTACAAGTGCTCTTGGTAATTTTTAATATTTTTTAACAATGTTGTACAGCCCAAAATATGGCCCAAGACATACTTCATAATTTTTAACAAGACATACTTCCCCAAAATAGGGGAAGTAGAAAATAAAGGAGACTTGCTCCCACTCAGCCCTTTTTATTAATCTTTTACAATGATGATGTGTTCTTTGCTTCTTGGAAGAACGAGGAAAGAAGGGGATGAAAGAAGAGGGATAGCAGTCTTTTTGTTCTTTTTGCACTCCTTGTTTGTTTGTGGCCTTTGGGATCTCCTTCACCTGTCTGCAATCTAAGAGCTTTAGACACACACTTGTTATGATATTAGTTGATAAAAAATAACTTGAAATTTAATCTATAAACTAGATAAAAATACTTACCCAAACTCACCGAGAAGAAGGAAGAAAAGAGGCAAGAAAAGGGCAAGGAAAGAGGGGCGAAAGAGGGGTGAAAAGAGGGCAAAAGGCAAGTCAAAGAAGGATGGAAACTAAGTGATAAAGAGGGATGAAAATCATAGAAATAGGGCTTCAAAATGAGGGTGAAACAAGCTAAAAGTACAGCCCAAAAGATGGTTGAAGAAAAGGATAGAAAGGGGCTACAAAAAGTGGAAAGAAGGAGGCAAAAGAGGGTTGTCCAAAAGGGTAGAAGTGGGGAAAAGTGGACAGCGAACAAAAGGAAGGAAAGGCTACAAATGACGGTTAAAAAATTCTGAATGTACACCCCAAAAGATGGCCCAAAAAGAGGATGGAAAGGGGCTGAAAAAAGTGGGAAAAGGAGGCAAAAGAGGGCTGTCCAAAAGGGTAAAAAGTGGGGAAAAGTGGACAGCAAACAAAATGAAGGAAATGATGCAAATAAAAGGCCTGAAAGGCTAAAAGTAAAGCATCAGGAAGCCAAATAAGGCAAAGGATAAGTGAATGAATGTTCACTTTAGCCCAAATGTGCCCTAATCCCAAGAAAATAATGATTTTTTAATTTGAATGATGAATAAAAGCAAGGAGAGAATGGTCAAACCTATGGATCTTTTTAAAGCACTTGGGTCTCGTGAAGCATGCAATTACTAGAAAATCGTACTTGACTCCAAGAGAAGAAGATGTAGCTAATCTCAAACTTCTGCTTGGTTCGGTGGAAGGATCTGCAAAATAACACTCATAGACTTGTCATACAAAAGATTAGATCATGTATTGTTCACAAATTGAAATAAAGAAGAGCATGAACTACAACTGAATAAAACAATGTTCTTTTTTAAATTCTAGAAGTAAATCAATAAACAACTAACTTGTAAACCACAAATACCTATTCTTATGTGCTTACAGAAGCCTTCTAAAGCATAACACGATAATCTCAAATAGACAAGAAAGAAAGCATTAAAACAACATAACCTCATCAATCGAGTGCAATCATCCAAAGAATCACACCACATGAGCCTCCAAAGCATTAATTTTATTCCAATGGTTGCATAGAAGGAACAAGCAATTACAAAAGTTTCACCAGAGTTTCTCTACACAAAAATACATCCTGATAGAGCTGAAAGAGCCTCTATTTATACAATGAGAGATTGATAAAACCCTAAAACCAAGCCAAATACCCTAACCAGCTTGACCAGCTAACAACAGATCCAAACCTAAATCGAAGGACCAGGAGTGAGGGGAGGCCTCCACCCAAGCAAGGCACCCCCACTCCAACAGAAAACACTGAAATCCACCCTCAATCAAGTCCACACATGTGGAAGGTGCAACCTTCTGAGGAGGGGCATGAATAGGTGAAGGAGGCTCCTGGATGTTGGTAAATCCACCTCCTTAGGTTTGGTTGGAGTCTGTGCTAGGTTTGGGAAGCTCACTGATGGTGTAAGCTTCAGTCCTCACCTCGATCAAATCACTAGATGAAGGAGAGCTCTCCATCTCATCTTTAGCTATAGATGACATGTCTGCTAACTGATAATAAATTAATTGCTCTCTTAATGATGACTGAAGCTGAGTTATGATAACTCCAATCATCAAAAGTGCTCCATGAGATGTCATTTAGCCTTTTATTTCATGAATTTGGATTAATTTGGAGAGTTTTGATTTTCTCCAAAATAATCATTTTTTAATAAAAAAATCATTTTTATCCTCAAAACTGACTTTTTTGAGAAAAAAGGCATTATGTGTCTGATTGTTGATCTGAAGGCTGGCTTTGATTGGCTAGCTAATCAAGAATGATTTTTGGCTTAAGGTTAGAGCCTTCAATCACTGAATTTGGAGTCTAGATGACATATTTACCACGAACGAGTTTTTTCCATTTAATTAATGGAAAAATTAACCCCAAAAACATAGGAAAAGTAATTAAAAATTAAAAATTAAAAAAAAAATTTCCCAGTTCGAAAAAGATTTTTTCAATTTTTTTTTATATGTCCAGATGACTTAGGACATGACCATGATCTACCTAAATAATGTCTAATAGGTTTATAACACTCAGTTGGGCTCTAATAACCCCCCAAGGCCCAGAATTCATCATCGGGCATTCCAACTTTGGAGGAAGCAGGAGAAAACCTCATCAATTATACTCGGCTGAAGGCAAAGCATAATTGTCAGTGGAAAAAAACTCCCTGGAATACCTTATTTGAGATTCTACGTGTCAGGAGATCGAACCACTCAAAAGATACCCTACTAGCACATTTATTACAAACCCCGCGGGGCCATGGTCAAAATATTTCAAATCAAAAACTGGCTAGCCAATATTGGCTAGACATGAAGATGGACCAACTGATACATTGGAATCAGATTTTGAACAAATCTGTCAACCGGTGTCTCTTCAGGTAATCCAAAATTAGTGGATAACATCTGGCTCCAACTGTGGGACGTGTGCTCGATCTAGTCTCTTATGCAAGGAGAGCATATGAGAACACTAGAATCTCTAGTTTCCACATCCTGTAAAAACATCTCAACTTGACAAGAAAAACCTCAATAGCACAAGTTTTATGAAAAAGAGCCAATGATTCAAAAGTTGCTTTATTCAAAGAAATGACAAAACTTAACTGAAATTTTTTTTTATTCCTAAAAAGAAAAAATGCTAAGATAAACACTCACTTTAAGGGGCCTATTTTCCTACTCTAAGCATGATACGAAAAAGGTTAGGTGCAATCATAAATCCAGTGTAGCCACCTAAGCATTTTATTAATATAAAAATGGTTTTCCTTGTCTCTGGTTACCAGCCAAAGTAAGGACACAATTTCCTAAAAATGCAAACCTGCGTGATGATCCAGAATGGGCAGGTTGGATGGGGAATCATAGGCATGAATAATGTCATCAAAATTCTTCCCGAACTGGTAGGTGCTTGCGCAGGCTACTTCTATCCATGACTGGATAGCGCTGATATACAAATCGGGGTAATGTTGTAGGTCAATTACTCCATCATGCTGATAATCAAGGCTTATCAAATAATAACTCGTTGTATAAGCCCCAAGGTGCTCCAAAACATAAAGAACATCTATATGTGAAGACGATGGCTAACAAAAAACTTCAACTAGTTGTATCCCATCTAATTATTCACCACACTACTTTTTCAAATCCTTATTACTGATTCTTAGATACAATTTTGACTGATCATATGAAAACTCTGACTGCTCTTCCTTATAACTTTCATAAGTCTTAGAATAACAACTCCCCTTGCTAGACATATCATAGATGACATTCTTAAAAATATTCTCAAAGGTATCATAGGTTGGAGTTTGAATAAAGGTCTAATAGTCATCATCACCATCTATGTCGGATATGAGAGATGCCTCATCACTGGTATCAATTCCTTGCATACACTTCTCATTTTGCTCAAAACAATCTTCTTCAAAAAACTGGGTTTCAAAGATATCACAGGGGACCCAACTTTCCAAATAGTTGTCATCCAGTGGAGTGCATGGAGGAATCTCATCACTTGAAACTTATAAGATTGGATTTTTAATTAAAGTCTCAAAGTTATCATCCATATTAGATGTAAGGGATTCTTCCTCACTTGTATCACATCTGGTTCTATATCCCCCCTCATGATCATAGTCATCTTCTTCAGAAAAAAGGTCACAAGGTAGTAACCTTCCAAACTATCATCATTATGCTCATTAGTAGGATTAGTGCTAATTTTTTTAGTGAGATCATCCAATTGGTGACTATAATATTCTATTTGACCCCGGGTTTCTGTGGTGAAAGAATGGAGTCGTCCAAATGTGTTAATGTATTCAGGCTCTCTTGAATATTGTTTTGTCTCTCTCCAACTTTCTCCGGAAATATCATGCATGTTATCAACACAATTTATGTACTCAGGCTCACTTGATGATGCTTTAGGACCACAACCCTCTGGAAAACCATGCTCCTGAACATAGCATGCATAATAACAAGAAGATTCTTCATGAAGGTCTTCACATGCCCTGCAAAATGGCTTATACTACTCAACCATGTTAGTGACCTCTAGCTGATGAGGAGGAGTTTGCTCATGGTTGGGAGGATTTCTTTGCCAAGTTGGATTGGTAGAAAGGGTTCTAGGAGTGGAGTGAGTTTGATTTCTTTCCATTGTGATCACCCTATTTTGAATTTCTTTTAACGGTGCTAAGTGTTTCTGCTCTGCCTCCTCCATATTCTTCTTCCTCTCCCTTTTCATATCGATCATCTATTTTTCATAGGTTCCTTCACAGTTGATAAAGGATCCTTGTCTTTGGGCTCACTAATTTTCAAAGGGGTGGAAGACCTTGAATAACCGTGGAGGTTAGACTCACCAGATGACTAAATAATCTTATCAATTTTGATAGCCAAACCTTGAGCTAGAAGTAAAGTAGTTGGCTCCTTATCTCTAATTTGGTATTGGATTTTACCACTCAAAGCTTCGATGTAATAGTCCAAAACAGAAGCTGCTGGAGGAGAGTAAGTGGCAGGGATGGAATTTGCTAATTTAGTGAACCTGTTGTTGAATTCATCCATTGTTTTAGTTTCAGACTTCTTTATGCTAGTCAAAGCCACTACTAGATGTCTAGGCTCCTTTTTTCTGCCAAAATTTCCAAGGAAAGCAGTATTGAAGTCTGCTAAGGTGGCAAAAGAATTGTCTGACAAATTATCGTATCAGCTGTTAGCCTTGCCATCTAAAGAGAAGGAAAACAAGGTCATGTAAACATCTTCATGCCTATCAGTACCCCTAACATGGGCACCACAGTGTCTGGCGAAATTCCTGATATGATGCTCAGCAGAGAGGGAGGCATCAGTGCCATTATATGCCATAAGCTTATCGATATCCTTGTCAGGGATATCATGAGGATGACCTGCTATCTGAGAAAAGTTAAGTTGAGTAAAAAACTCATCCATTGGATTAAGGAAACATTTATTATTTTGTAATTTTTTAAAGTTTTCTAGAAATAAAAGATGGATGTCTGAAACAGACTCAGATCCAAGTTCTGCAAGGATCCCGTGAGAAGATAGTTTGTTTAATCTCCTCCTTAAGACCTTTTCGGGGTCAGGGATGAAATCAACCAAACCTACAGAGTTTCTTCTAGTAGAATACCTTGAGGTGTTAACTGACAGTGGAGTCACCAGGTGGACTTAAGTCTAATTTCAGAGAGTGATTGGACTAAAAATCTACCAAAAAGGATAAAAAGGTAAAAAACTAAAAGAAACAAAGGTCATCTAGGAACAAAAAGATTTTTCCCCAGCAACGGTGCCAAAAGATGTTGTCTACCGATTACACACTAGTAGCAGAAATATTCTGAAAGCTGTCTCCTCACTTGAAAAAGTGGGAGAGGTGTGACCTTGGGGGCAAGCACAAAGCTAGGTACTGTCACTTACTCTTAGCTCCTTTGTTCAGGATAACTCCTAACGAAGCCAAGGGGGGTAGTCCCTAACAAAGAGTTTTCTATGGCTCAATGTTTATGTTAAGTTCTAAATATTTTCAAATGCGGATGGGTGTTGTTTAGGAGTTTATGTGATTTTAGATGATTAATGTGACGAATTGAACACAAGACAAAGCAATCCACATTGCTATCACCGGAATTGAAAGATAGAAAAATATTTGAGAACATCACAAAATAGATAAAGCATTCACATATATGATTTATAATCAAACATTCGATGGAAAAATGGCACAGATTATCAACAATGCTAAAAGATGGAACCAGTACTAATGGAGTCAACTTATCAGAGATGCTTTGTGTATGAAAAGATGTGAATCCCAAAAGTTTCCAGTGAATGTTAGGTTTTAATGTGCTCTTTGTAATTTTTAAGAGTTTTTAACATTGGTCATGTTTTAGAGTGTCAACAAAAGGGTTCGTCAAAGCTAGGAGACTCTTATAAGTTCCCTCCATTGAAGACATGTCAAGCCCACCCAGTATCTCAGGTTGATATTGTCAAGTGACCAGCTAGCCAAGAATCTATGATAGCGGGAGGTTCTAGCGCCTCTACTAGGAAGTACTTTGGAAGAATCCCTACAATGCCATTGCGTTGGTTACGGGGTGTTTAAGTGTTATTAGGTTACTCTTGCGGGGTTTAAAGATTGAGTGTCGTTTCTGGGTACTTCAATCTAGGATCAGTTACAGCATACTCCAGCAAGGAGGGAGGGGGGTTAATTAATTAAACGGGCATGAGTTGCAAATTTTATTAAGTTAATTAATTAAAACTCTCTGACAGAGAGCGCTCTTGACCTCATCTTATGACAGTGGTTCAAAAGACTTAGCTAAGCTAGATGAAACTAATGTAAGGGTTGTGCAAACCTAAGGTGCTCTCTGATAGAGATTTCTTTTGACTTGTGTCTCTGTAATTTCAAGAGTCTTACTTATGGACGATTTGATTCAACAAACACAACAATTAATATGAAAGGTGGTTGATTAAAACTCTTCAACAAAGAGCACTATTGATCCACCTTATGGTGAGATTCAAGAGATTTTGGTTCTTTTTATGATTTAACAATTTATAACAAGACACCAACAAGAAATGATGAATCTAGCAATTAGTGGAAATGAAGCTAAGGAACAACTAGCAATTAGTAAGAATAAAACTAAGTTTAATCAGAGACCTAAACTAATTGCTTAAGGAAAACTGAACTAAGTAAATCATGAAAATGAACACAAGACACACTTCCCAAAAATAGGGGAAGTAGAAAAGAAAGGAGACTTGCTCCCACTCAGCCCTTTTTATTAATCTTTTACAATGATGATGTGTTCTTTGCTTCTTGGAAGAACGGGGAAAGAAGGGGATGAAAGAAGAGGGATAGCAGTCTTTTTGTTCTTTTTGCACTCCTTGTTCGTTTGTGGCCTTTGGGATCTCCTTCACATGTCTGCAATCTAAGAGTTGTAGACACACACTTGTTATGATATTAGTTGATCAAAAATAACTTGAAACTTAATCTATAAACTAGCTAAAAATACTTACCCAAACTCACCGAGAAGAAGGAAGAAAGGGGCAAGGAAAGAGAGGTGAAAGAGGGATGAAAAGAGGGAAAAAGGCAAGTCAAAGAAGGCTGGAAACTAAGTGAGAAAGGGGGCTGCAAATCAGATAAATAGGTCTGCAAAATGAGGGTGAAATAGGCTGAAAGTACAGCCCAAAAGATGGTTGAAGAAAAGGATAGAAAGGGGCTGCAAAAAGTGGAAACAAAGAGGCAAAAGAGGGCTGTCCAAAAGGGTAAAAGTGGGGAAAAGTGGACAGTGAACAAAAGGAAGGAAAGGCTACAAATGAGGGTGAAAATATGCTGAAAGTACAGCCCAAAATATGGCCCAAAAAGAGGGTGGAAAGGGGCTGCAAAAAGTGGAAAAAGGAGGCAAAAGAGGGCTATGCAAAAGGGTAAAAAGTGGGGAAAAGTGGACAGTAAACAAAAGGAAGGAAAGGATGCAAAGAAAAGTCATGAAAGGCTGAAAGTAAAGCATAAGGTAGCCAACTGGGGCAAAGGCTAAGTGAAAGAATGTTCACTTTAGCCTAAACGTTCCCTAATCCCAAGAAAATAATGATTTTTTAATTTGAATGATGAATAAAAGCAAGGAGAGAATAGTCAAACCTGTGGATCTTTTTAAAGCACTTGGATCTCATAAAGCATGCAATTTCCGGAAAAGCATACTTGACTCCAAGAGAAGAAGATGTAGCTAAGCTCGAACTTCTGGTTGGTTGGATGGAAGGATCTGCAAAATAACACTCATAGACTTTCCATACAAAATATTAGATCATGTATTGTTCACAAATTGAAATAAAGAAGAGCATGAACTACAACTGAATAAAACAATGCTCTTTTTTAAATTCTGGAAGTAAATCAATAAACAACTAACTTGCAAACCACAAATACCTGTTCTTATGTGCTTAGAGAATCCTTCGAAAGCATAACATCATAATCTCAAATAGACAAGAAAGAAAGCATTAAAACAACATCACCTCATCGATCAAGAGCAATCATCCAAAGAATCACACCACATGAGCCTCCAAATCCTTAATTTTATTCCAATGGTTGCATAGAAGCAACAAGCAATTACAAAATTTTAACCAGAGTTTCTCTACACAAAAATCCATCTTGATAGAGCTAAAAGAGACTCTATTTATACAATGAGAGAGTGATAAAAAACTAAAACCAAGCCAAATACCCTAACCATCTTGACCACCTAACAATAGAGCCAAACCTAAATCAGAGGACTAGGAGTGAGGGGATACCTCCACCCGGGAAAGGCACCCCCACTCCAACAGAAAACACTGAAATCCACCCTCAATCAATCCCACATGTGTATAAGGTGAAACATGTTGAGGAGGGGCGTGAACAGGTGAAGGAGGCTCGTGGATGTTGGTAAAACCACCTCCTTAGGTCTGGCTGGAGTCTGTGCTAGATTTGGGAAGCCCAATGATGGTGTAATCTTCAGTCCTCACCTCAATCAAATCACTGGACGAATGAGAACTCTCCATCTCATCTTTAGCTGGAGATGACATGTTCGCTAACTGATAATAAATTAATTGCTATCTTAGTGATGACTGAAGTTGAGTTATGATAACTCCAATCATCATAAGTGCTCCATGAGATTTCATTTAGCCTTTTATTTCACTAAATTTGGATTAATTTGGAGAGTTTAATTTTCTCCAAAATAATCATTTTTATCCTCAAAACTGACTTTTTTGAGAAAAAAGGCATTATGTGTCTTATTGTTGATTTGAAAGCTGGCTATGATTGGCTGGCTGATCAAGAATGATATTTGGGTTAAGGTTAGATCCTTCAATCACTGAATTTGGAATCTGTATGACTTATTTACCATGAACGGGATTTTTCCATTTAATTAATGGAAAAATTAACCCAAAAAACTTAGGAAAAGTAATTTTAAATTTTAAATTTTAAAAAAATATTTTTTCCCGGTTCGAAAAAGATTTTTTCTCCATATGAATTAGGACATGACCATGATCTACCTAAATAATGTCTAGTAGCTTTATAACACTCAGTTGGGCTCTAATAACCCCCCAAGGCCCAGAATTCAACATCGGGCATTTCAGCTTTGGAGGAAGCAAGATAAAACCTAGTCAATTATACTCGGTTGAAGGAAAAGCATAATTGTTAGAGGAAAAAAACTCCATAGAATACTTTATTTGAGATTCTACATCTCAGGAGACCGAACCACTCAAAAGATACCCTACTAGCACATTTATTACAAACCCCATGGGGCCATGGTCAAAATTAGTCAAATAAAAAACTTTCTAGCCAACATTGGCTAGACATGAAGACGGATCAACTAATACACTGGAATCAGACTTTGAACAAGTCTGTCAACTGATGGCTCCTCAGGTAATCCAACTAAGTGCAAAATTAGTGGATAACAGAAGGTCAAAGCATTCACATGGAGGTAAAAACTATTTGTCAAAAACAAAATTTGGTTAGCAAAATTTAGTCATAAATGCTATAATATCACCAAGTTTTATTGAGATCGTCATTTGGTATTTCATTTGGATTATCCTTCAAGCCTTCATATAGTCCTCCATATTGATTTTCTGTAAAAATATGCTCCATGCTATAAATTCCACTGATCCTGAAAAACACTTATCATTTTGTCAGAGATAAACAGTTTTGTCATAAATAATAAATAATAAATAGTCTAATTTTTCTTAATCCCCCCCGCAAAACCAAAGATATGGTGTGTCCTCAAGCCATGAGAGAGAATATTTGATGGTTCCAGATAAAATAAAAAGTGCTATCATGATGTTTATTATTTTGTAAGAAAAAGAAAAACTAACCAGTAAATGGAAATGATGTAGATATGTATATTCATGAAAAATATAACAGTGCTTAGAAAGACCACTCAAATGTTTTTTAGTCATAACTAAAAGAAATTCCATAGAAAAATCTAGTCATCCATGCCTTATGTTAAAGATATCTTGTCATCATAAGATATTTTAAGTTTACCTCGGAGTGTGTGAGATTTATAGCTATGGGTCCCATTTCTAGGATAATGAAATCCTAGGTATTTGTTGAATTAGATGACTGAGCCCAAGCCCAACTCACAACAATTCTCAAACGACATTATAAACAATTGGCCTTAACATATTATTCATAAAATTTGAAAAAATTTCTTCATATTATCGGTATTCTATGAATCATGTGCATAGTGGTACATTAACCAGTCTCTTCTACCCAATATTGTTGTGCTTCCAATAGGCCTGTTCAGTACCCCGATGGGTTTATCTTGGTACCATGCAAGCATAGTCCCGCTACTACTGAGGTTGTTTAGTACCCTGACAGGTTTACTTGCATTTATTGAGCTTCCTTATTTTACGTTTTTACTCAGCATTGACCCGCTGCCAACAGGCTTGTTCAGTACCCTGGTAGGTTTACCTTGTATAATGATATTAAATATATGGAAGCCAATTGGTACTAGAGCGTGTTCAGTCCTTCTAAACACATAATTCAATTTTGTAAAATAAACTTGTAAGTAATTTCATAATGGCCTTAACCATAGATCATGTCAAAAGAGAATAACATAAAGTTGTTCTTTGTCCTCACCATCCTTATTCTTCATAAAATATAAGTAATGTTCCACACAAGAAAAAATTCCACTTTCCTCCTGAGTTATCACAAAAGATACTTAAGAAACAAGTTTTGATAACAAGTATAGGATGAACTAGTAATCCATAGGCATAAGATGAGATTGTGAAAAATATGATAATGAAAGTAGGTCTGTCAAGCAACTATCCAAAATAGAAAATCAGAAATATACATGTTTGAATCAAAATACCAAAAAATATCTAAATCATAAAACAAACGGTTAAGAATGATATACAAGGAATTATTTTAATTGTCACTATAAGCTATAATTTTCAAAAGTACCCCAAGAACAGTTAAGATACCTTATAAGTGTTTTAGAGTACTTATGTATTCCAAATAATAGTCCATGTGCTTCTTATAAATAAAATTCTTGTAATCAGACTGCAAAACCACTTGTTAAATGAATCATATTTATTCATAAAAAGAAAAAGAGTCTCTTGCAAACAATTTATTAGAAAGGACTATTATTTATTATAAAGAAACATAAATATAGTTACATAATATCCTATTCTACTCAGAAAGAAATAAAACAATTCATGTATATGAATTCTTCCAATGTAACCAGGTTCGAAACAAAATTAAAAATATACCTTTATCCACATATAAGAAAAATATTACAGCGATTGTCTGGATATGAAGAACCAAGCAACCTATTTGATTTAGCAGTAATAAGCATTGAAGGAGAGGATGGTACCGTGTCTTGGTTGCCTCTTGGAACCATATTTCAATGTGACTTCTGTATTCTAGATTCTCTCCTTCATTTTCTATGTCACGAGGTCTTTCATCAAACCCTAGAATGTATACATAATCTATGTTTAGTGATGGGTAATATTCAGGTTTTGATGTTTATCCCTCATCAAATGAGATGCATTCTATGTCTATCTTATCTTCTCGTGGAAAAGGCCAAGTAGAAACTTCATTTTCTTCCGTATTGTCTATGACTCTTAGATTTACCACCTCTTGAGGTCTCATATGAATTTCTTGTAATAATGTTGGTGAGGTAGTGTTGGCAGCCAGCAACAACCCCTTCATTTCTCATAAGATGAAGGGATATCAGCTCTCTCTATGATTTACCAATTTAAAATTATAAAAGAGCACCTTCAGAATCTTCGATTCTGAAGGTACTCTCAATCAAAGAAGAGTAAAATGACATGTTAAGAGATTGATGAAAACATGTTTATAAACTTGGCAATTAGCAGCTGTCAGTTTAATAAGTCGGGTTCATAAATTTTCATATAATCAATTTGATCATTAAGTTAAATTTATATGATTATATATGATTTAAGAAACTCGAAAGGATAGTATGCCAAGGGAAAATCAACAAAAACACATCTTGTGTTTATTTAAAAGCTGGATATGGATGAGGTATTACGAGTTCTAATTTCCTAGAACTAAAGGTAACTTATTTTTCATAAAATGCCTTACCATGACTTTGTAAATATTGTATATATATAGTTAGTGAATAAATTATTATCATATAGGAATTATCATATATTATAGTTTTATCACTTAATATCCTATCAAATTTAATTTCGGATATTAATCGATAGGATTTTTGAAAAATTGAAAACTAAAATACATGACATAGATATTAAATCAAGCCATTTGCTAGTTGTCATGCTAAACATTAGGGTATATGATTTCGTTACTATATCGCCTTGAATGCTACCACCTTTCATGCTAAAATTAGAGAAGACCATTAATTGACAGAGTTTACGAGAGCCATGTGTCAAATTGATAACGCTTGTCACTTGGATCACTGAGTTGGCATAGAGATGTGGCTTGCACCTCATGATAAATCGACAGCTGTGAATATATTGATGCATCATATTAATAGGATTTAATGTTGATAGTCATTCCATTTCATTACGATGTACGAGTTCATTACGACCACTGTCTATAATCAATGTTTGAATTTATGATCCGTCAATCACAAGATCCCTGGTATGTCGATTTGGTTAAATTTCACTGCTAGTCGTGGCTGAGTCGTTGTTAAACATGCATGTATTATAATATAATGTTGGCTGTAGCACCCATCATTATTAAGGTTCGGCTAAAAATGGCCAAGTCCAGAGATCTCATATCTATTAGATTTGAAGCATGTGAAGTTTTCACATCATGTCATACACTTGGATACCTGTTCCCTCCATTTTCACATCGCCATTCAATCCATTCCGAAACCAGAGTAGCCTTGAGAAGGTTATGGCTCCATTGAACCGTTTCGAAATCTCAGGTTCAGAACTCATAGAAGCAGATGAGAAGGTCGCCTTCCAATTTGAGAAAATTGGGTGGGGGCAATTCGTTAAGTGTTTTGATGGCCATCACGTAGAGGTGACCAAACTATTTGCCATGAATTTAAAAGATGACGTTGTGCAGATAGGGAGTTTTAAGTTCATTTTTAATGAAGACAAAATCACAGAAGCGACAAAGCTCCCGCAAGTTGGAGAACGCTGGTTCAAAGGTAGTAAGGTTAATAAGAAAAAGTGTTTATCTTTGTTGCTGCCATTACCAGATAATACAAAACTGAAGATAGGCGTCCCTGTCAAGTTCCTGAAGCCTGAGTTGTGATCTTTCTATGAAATTCTGGTCAGGTATGTGTCCTGCGATGGACGTTTCTCTCATTTACACTATTACCACTTAAGACTCGTATTAGCATTACAGGGTTGTAGGCTTAATCTACCATTTTATCTGTGGCAAAGTTTGAAGAAGATGTCACAGGAGGTTCGAAGTTTTAATAACCCTGATAGAAGTCTTTTTCACCACGGATTAGTCAAAACTATAGTGCAACATCAATTGTCTTTAAATGGCAAGACATGAGATGAATTTTTAACTGAGTGTGATTTGGGGCCGACCCAATATTGGCCGAACCCCTCTCCAAAAACCCTCAGGAAACGAAAGGCTACTAAGCCTGAGCTCAATAATGTTCCTGAGACTGAGTTAGAAGGTAAAAGGCTTGAAGAAGCCAATCTACCAGTAAACGCTGGTATCAGTAATGAAGATGTTGATAATATAGTTCCACGTTGCTCTAAAACAGTCTTGAACTAGCCCTCATATGATAGATGTCATAGTGCTCACGCAAAAATAGAGGAAAGGTTAACCAAAAGAAAAAATATTAACGTTGTTGATTGTAAAAATCTCTCCGAGCCAAATAATCATTGTGAACATGGCAAAGAGTCTCTGAATAAATTAGATCATCTTGCCCAAGTTTGCTGCGATAAGGGAGGGTTTGATTCAGAAAATCTGGTGTTTTCAAGGAGGGTTACTAGGAGTATGAAACCTTCAATCTCGGTTCCTATAGCTACTCGACAGGATACTCAGCCTGCAGTCGTCTATATTGAAGATGACATTCCATTGTTGATCCCTGATTCTATTGACGTAAATAATCCCACCTTTATAAAGGATAATGGTGCAAAATTGCGTAAGGCCGAGGTCGTTCAATCATGTATGGACGCTAGCATTGTAGACCCTGAACCATATTTTATCAGTCCCTAGTCATCTGGTCAAACATTGATAACTCTAATTCTCCTCAGGTAACCAATGAAGAAGAAACTCTTCAGCAAGTACTAGATAAGGCATACCAGACCAAGATTATAGAGTTGAAGGATGAACTTAAGCATTGCCAATCTAATGCAGCATTGATAGAAGAAGAAAATAGAACATTTAGAGAGGAGTTGCGAAATTGGATTAGCAGGTGGAAAGAAATGAGTACCAAAAAGAATCAGTATAAAAAAGTAAAGAGGTCAATAATAGGTACGAATCAGCACCTACTTGAACGAATAGAAAAACAAAATTTAAAGATTATTAGGCTGAAGGCCAAATTAGCTAAAGCACGAAGAGTAGTCAATCTTCAAAGTAAAACTTGATGGTTATTCTCATTTTTTTCAAAGTACATGGATTGTGTCGCTGTCAACCAGGTAATAAAATATTTTTATTATGCATGCCTATAAAATCACAGATTTTACAGGCATACATTTAAATTTTAGTTTATTTTTGTTACATCTGTTTTAACTGGTTTTAATGAGATGCTTCGTTTGTTTAAACACAGGTGGATGTGTCATTACTCTTCTCCAAAGTTTCAGGATGTTGTTAATGTGTTGGGTGGGAGATGTGGTTGTTTATTGAAGGCTAGAGTTTCAACAATGGCCACGAATTTACCAAGTACCTTTAAATCAGCAAATATTCAGGCTAGTCGTTTTTCTGTTTATAGTGACAGGTGTTTGATAAAAGAGATTCGATTCTCTTTATAGTTATAGGAACCCTATAATGTTGCATGTAAAATTGATGGGGAAAACTGAATCATAGTATTATATAAGTTAGGAATTTTGATGAACTAAGGATAAAGTGTTTGAAGAAAACATACTGGAAATATATTTTGTTGCTGGTGTTGTTTCATTCCTGAAGTTGAAAATTTGGATGTGAGATACAACTGGACATCTACAGACTGATATCATTAGTGGTATTATTGTTTTGGATATATTATATATTTCAGCATCTTATCTTCTATCTTAATATTAATACAGTATGCTTTGCTATACTTGTGTTTAATTACAATTTTCACTTTGTCAGCTCAATATCGCATTTTGAATAAATATATCATTATGATTATGTTTATTAGTATTTTTACTATAAACTTAAGCTATAATGATGTACACTTCTGTCTGTTAAAAATATCATTTGTATTTTTACAGTGATTTTATATTAGACATCATCTTTGGATTCAAATAGCTATGTTGAACATTAATTATTAATTAATTTCAGAAAACTAAAATAACTGTTTATTTTTCAGTTTTTCTGTTCAGTTATTGTATAACAGAGTGACTTATTATGTATAATTTAAATGTTTCTATTTAAATTGTGCACTTTGTCTTTCTATTTATATTTTATTAATTAATAATTAATCTAGTAGTTAGAAACGCTCTCAGCTGAGATAGGATAGATAGGATAGTTAAATTAAGTTTTATTTTAGTATATTTCAGTTAAAAGCTGTTAAATTGATTTGTGTAATTTTTAGCATAATTTCAACAGTATTTATATTCAGAAAAACTCTTCAAAAATTGGAGTATTTCCTTAAGAAAGAAATTATAAGACAATTTAAATAGTTGAAACTAATTATAGGATTCATTTAGGTAGAAATAACATTAGGATAGGTTATATTTTGATGATTTTAATTTCTCCTTAAGAGAAAAATCAGCTGGTAGTAGGACCATAACCTAGGAGGTTTTCCTATTCCAAACACACCGGACACTGCTTTAAGCTGATTGTGTGGGCAAAATATCCTTGTTGGCCTAGGTCAGAAAAACAAGCCAACAAATGGCGCTAGAAGGAGGGCCTGTTAATGAGTAATGGCAGTTGAAACTAATGAGACATTTCCAACCAGCCAACAACCTCCAGAAGTCAGTAGATCACCATTTATAGAAACCGTTAGGAACATTCTCGAGCATGATCATGTCACCTCTCCCTTTACTCCTACACAAAGTGCTCAAAATTTAGAAGAATCAAGACATATTCTCACAAGAGCATACGCTAATCAGCTTGGTATATCCCCAATAGATTATGGTCTACCTAGATAGCAGCGACATAATCCACAATTGACCATAGTTACGCAAGATTTGGAAATAGCTGATAGTACTCCCCACCATCAGGTTGAAAGAAATCAAAGGCATATTACTCAAACAAATACTGCTAGAAGACTAATTGCAGGAGGAGGTTCTGATCAGCCACCTTCTCCTCCTGAATCACCACCTGATAGTCCAAGACCTTCCAACTCAGGAAGTTCCTCAAGTTCTGAAAGAATTCCAATGGCAGGAAATGTACCTGTGGGAGGAGGAGGCAATCCTCCACCCAATCCACCCAATCCACAACTCCCTTAGTTAAGAACAGCTACTGTAGTAGTCCCTGGTATACAACATCCTTTTCCTAAACACTCAGATAAACTCCTCCCTAAGTTTAACCCAGATGACAAAGAACCTGCAGAGGTGCATGTTGACAAATTCATGTTGGATGTTCAAACTTTGAACGTTCGGCATGAAGATGTAGTTTTTCGATTTTTTCCTCTAACTTTCGAAGGAAGAGCTTCTACTTGGTATTTTTCGTTAGTACAGGGATCTATCACAAACTGGGGGGAATTTAATAAAGCCTTTCTAGATAAATTTGGGGAAGATAAAACACCCACTCTTTTATCCCTAGAGTTATCTAGGATTAAAATGGAGCCTAAAGAAAGAATCAAGGATTTCAATCAAAGGTTTCTGACATTAAAAAACAAAATCCCAATTGCCTCTCAACCTCCTGAGGACATAATTATTGAAAATTATACATCAGCTTTACCAAAATATTCTGGGATGTTCGTTAAAAGAGCTGGGAAAACAAATTTAGTAGAAAATTTTGAGGAAGCCATTAAAGTTGAGAAGGATTCTATGTCCTATGAACCAGATAGAAGTGGGAAATCTGATTCTTTTCCTCATAGGAAATCTGAAAAACCCAATTCAGACAAAGACAAAGCATTTGATATAGAACAGCTGTAAAACGCTATTTGAACATTAACCAATGAAGTTGTAGGGTTAAAGAAAACCAATTATGAAGCCTCTCATTCTAGGGGATATTTTAGAAATCAGTATAGACAAAACCTGAATGAAAATAATAAAAATACACCACCTGATATAGCAGCAAATGAAGAGATTTTTAATACAATTTGAGTTGTTTTATCTCTGTCTGAAACTCCTTCTAGTCAAGAAATAACTAAAAATGAAGAAGAAGAGCAATCAGAAAATGATGAAGAATCAGAAGAACCTCAACAAGTTAACGGTCATTTCTGGGACAGTCTTGTGAAATAGCATGAGACTAAAAGTCTGCCTATAGGAAAACATGCCTATAATACTCGTAGTAGAACATTTGCTAATACTCCCGGTGCTTCGTCAAGTTCTACTTCAAATAATGACAACAATAACTCACAACCTAATAAACAAGCTCAATCCGGCAAGCAGACTCAATCAACCAAAATTACCCATCCTATTCAAAATGCTCCTAAATTAGATTTACAATATGATATCATTGAAGATTTAAAGAAGACTCGTGCAAACATCAGTATGTATGACTTCCTTCAAATATACCCAATGCCTAACAGTCATGTTATAAATCCCGTAGTAAGTTCAATTATTCCTAATGCAAAACAAAATGTTGCTGCAAATAGTTCTAATAATGATCCAACAACAACTGAAAAAGGGAAAGCAACGACTGACAAAGCTTCGCTGATAGGTAAGAATTCTAAATCAACCACACCTCCATTCTTACTTACCATTGAAATTTTCAATAGGAATGTTCATAACTGCATGGTAGATTCCGGAGCATCCTCCAATGTGATGCCTTTATCAGTATGCAAGAAATTGAATGGGAAATATGTTCCATCTAATTCACAAATAACTCAATTGGACAGGACAAATGTAAAGGTTGTAGGGGAAATGAAAGATGTCTTAGTCAGGATTGCTTGTAACCCTTCGGTTTATCAAATTATAGATATTGTTGTTGCTGATATTCCAGATGCATATGGGCTGTTCTTAAGTAGGGATTGGTCTCAACAGCTGAACCATTTCTTTGCCACTGACTCGTCAACATTATGGTTGCCTAAGAACGGAAAGTCAAATCAGATTAAGATAAATAGAGAAAGATATATGAAACATACTGTCACAAAACTACATGATCCTAGCGAACCTGTTTTATTTTCATATTGTATTATGGGAAATTGCATGTATGAATTAGGATTTGGTAGTTTTAAAGCTGAAAATTCAGCTCTTTCTGAAAACAAACAGCAATCTGAAATTAGTAATGTGACATCTGTTTCTCCTAACTCTTCCTTCAAGGAAATCATTAATGATGTAGATAATCTTAATATTGTGAATATTATAGAAAGTAAAGTGGTTGTGCATAGTTCTATCTGGACTTTATATTTTGATGGTGCAAAATATAAAGAAGGAGCAGGAGCTGGTTGCTTACTGATGGACTCTCAGGGAAATAAAACATGTATAGCTTGTAGGATGGAATTTAATTGTACAAATAATACGGTGGAATATGAAGATTTAATACAAGGTTTGAAAAAAGAAATTGATTTGGGCATCAAAGAGTTAATTGTATACGGCGATTCCGAGATCATTGTCAGACAGGTCCATAACTCCATTCACTATTTATCTGAACATTTATAGAGTTATCAAAGAGAGGTATGGAACCTTATCTCACATTTTGATGCATTTAACATTAATTATGTTCCTAGAAGTCAAAATCAAGAAGCAGATTTGTTGGCAAACGTAGCATCAAAGTTAATTCCATCAGAAAATATTACACCATATTTCTTTTCTGTCGAATTGATTTTTAGGCCTTCCATACCTGATAATATTTTTAATTGGCATGTATTTGACAATGATGTGCAGGTACTGAATTTTCTGATGAATGAGGACACCTTTAAAGATTCAGCAATAGACGAAGTCACTCATGATGAAAATATGTGGGATTTTTCGGTAATAAATTATTTTTGTTCAATTGAAAAAGCTTTTGAATAGGTAAAACAAGTTCCCAATTCAGTACTGAGATTAGAAAAGTTCTTTGATCTGCAGGATAAGTTTAGGTATGTGCCTAATTGTAAAACCAACAGCTCTCGAATGAGGTATGAAACCATAAATTTAGGAACAAAATTAAATCCCCAAACTATAAATCTTGGAATAGATTGCAACCTTGTAGAAAAAATAGCATATATAAAATTGTTTAAGGAATTTAAAGATTCCTTTGCTTGGACATATGATGACTTGAAAACCTTCAACACACAAGTCATGCAACATATAATTCCAATCAAACAGGAGTCAAAACCTTTTCAACAAAAGTTAAGGAAATATCACCCGTCATTAGAACCAACAATAAAAAAGGAACTGAATAAATTGTTAGCTTCCAAGATCATTTTCCCCATCAGGTATACTCAATGGGTGGCAAACTTAGTTCCAGTTAGGAAGAAAAATGGGGGTATTAGATTATGTGTAGATTTTAGAAATCTAAATAAGGCTTCTGAGAAGGATAATTACCCAATTCCTCCCATGGAACAAATTCTTCAAAAGGTGTCTAGGGCTGAGATACTATCACTTCTTGATGGTTTCTCAGGGTACAACCAATATTGGTTTCTCCAGATGATCAATTGAAAACTGCTTTTAGAACTCCATGGGGAACATATGCCTATCGCAAGATGCCCTTTGGGTTAATCAATGCGGGAGCAACCTTTCAATAGGAAATGGATATTGCTTTCAGAGGCTTAATTAATCATTTAGTCGTTGTCTATTTGGATGACGTTACTGTATTTTCTAAACATTGACCTGATCATCTTAATCATCTTAGAAAAGTATTTGAACGATGCAGAAAATTTGGAATATCCTTAAATCCTAAAAAGACAATATTTGTTGTTTTAGAAGGTATCTTATTAGCTTGTGTGGTTTCAAAGCACGGAATCATGATTGATCCTGAAAGAACCCAAGCCATTTCAAAGATAACTTATCCTTATAGCAAGAAAGCAATGCAATCATTTCTTAGTAAAATAAATTTTGTTAGGAGATTCATTCCCAGTTTTTTCGATATCATACGTCCTTTGCAGAAAATGATTAAGAAAGATGTTGTTTTTAATTAGGGACAAACTGAAAAAGAATCATTTCAGAAAATTTTAGAAGCCATTTCAGAAGCTCCTAGCCTTCTAAGCCCATATTTTAACAAAGATTTCATATTGTATACTTTTGCTTCTGATATTTCATATGCAGCAGTTTTAACTAAATTAAATCAGCGGAATAACGAAGTCCCAATCTCCTTCATGTAAATTTGAGCATATAGATCTGTAGACAAATACACAACTCACAAAGAAGATCTCACAATTTACTCAGCAATTGAAGAATGAAACAGTGCAAAACGCTTGCAGCTGTGAATGCTTTCATTAATAAAAAAAGTAATTCAGATGATAATTACAATAATGTAAAATGCCTTTAATAGCCACAAGCAATTCGAATCCACATGAGGAAGTTCGAATTGATTAGACTCTACTTGACTGTAGGTAACCAAGACTTTGTCTAAATCACTATTGGAGGACCCAGTATTTAACTGTCCTTGTCTAAATCATAACCGGAGTTCATCGAAGCTTTAAAACACAACCAAGTGTTACATTTAGTGTTGACTAATGGTTAAATGACTGTGGTAGGTGAGAAATGTGCCCCACATGTGTGCAATCAATTAAACCTAGTGCTAACTAAATGTAGAGGACTAGAATTGAATGTAACTGAATCCTAACTTGGCTTGACTAGTCATTAACGGAAGTGAACTGACCTTGGTTGGTTTCGGCACTCCCAGTTGCTTCCTAAATTGTACGGATTGATCTAGGAGACTCCTAAAATTATGCAATCAAGTGCAATAAGTGGCAGTGAGCCTCAATTAGTGTTCCCCACACTTTGGTAACTAAAACATGTGCCCTAATTAGGTCAAGTTTACCCAATGGTGCTAATGACTATAAATAGACTGGATGGACTCCCGATTTAGACATGACTCCTGATTTAGACATATGACCAAATTTGGAGAAGGTAGGATTAATAATCCTAACACCCCCCCTGAATGCTAACTTGGACAAACTGTGGGCCCTGGTAACTAAGACCATAGGTCACCCATTACATCAAGTAAAATAAAGTAACTGCTCAATACAAGAAGCTAGGGAAAAAACCACATGGGAAAAAAACCCTCCTTCTAGCTAAGCAGGTAGAATCAAGTCTCAAGTTTGAAAAACTTGAAAATATGTCGCTGCAATCTTCATCTCTGTGAGGTAGTGAAGCAGCATGCATGGTGTGCTGTGCACAGGTATTATGGGGCCTGGCATGTAGAATTCTCCTTTTTCTCCAAAAATGATGATTGAAGGAAGGAGGAATGTAACTTTTGTCTCTTGCTGAATGAAGAGGTGTATGATCATATCCATTCTTCTGAATGCAGTAAGACTCAACCCTTGCCATATTGCATCTTACAGGAAGTCTATTACATCTCTCTGAAGGAGGAAAAATAGTATGGCATAGCACACCATGCATGTTGCTTCACTACCTCGCAGAGATGAAGATTGCAACAACATATTTTCAAGTTTTTCAAACTTGAGACCTGATTCTACCTGCTTAGCTAGAAGGACCTTTCTGAGTGTCAGGTGAGTTTCCAGTCATCTTCCTAGCTTCCAGTTTGGAACTAGAGACTGAATCTAGATCTGAGTCACCTTGAATCTTAATGTCATAAACTGATATAGATGGATCTGCAATACTAGTAGAAGCTGTAAAAGAAGTAGATGCAATGGTTTTACCTTCCCTTGCAGGTGGCTGCTGAGAGTGCATTGGTTCTGAAGGAGGCATGAAATGTGAGAACTCATATGCTCTTGAAGCATGATTCGCAATACCCTTTGCTATGATGCTCCCAGTAGAGATATCTATGATCTCCACTGAGTCAGGACCAAATATCACTCGCTTTGGAGATCCAGTATGGGTCATCTTATAGACAAATAACAGGTTTGAAGCCAAGGAGGGAACAAACAACACATCTTTGAACCTTCCATGTTCAAGTTGGATAGAGCCCTTCCCTTTGGCTTGGACTTTACTGTTATTGCCCATATGAATACTAGGACCATCAAAGGACTGAAAAGAAGAGAATGATTCTATGGATGCAGCCATATGGTTGGAAGCTCCAGAATCAATGAGGAAGGCAGGTGTTGATGTGTAGCAAGCTTTCAGTGCATGTCCTCTCCTTTGGTATTCTTCTTCTTCTTCTTCAGAGTCTTCCTTCCTTGCGCTAGTAGGTACATAAATGTTGTGCCTTTTCAAAAGAAGAGCCATTTCATCAAGTTGTCTTCTCATATAGGAGCTTTCTGAATGGAAGCCCCTTCCACAGTAAGGGAAGAGGACCTTGCCTTTGCCATTCTTCTTGCTTCTCTTCGAACTTAAAGGTTCTTTTGACTATTCATACTCATCTCTTTGCTTCCCTCTGTCATTCGCTACCTTATCTCCTCTTACAATAAGAGCTAGATCTTTGGGAGATCGAATGATCCCCATTTGGATCAATTTATCATTCTCATAAATAAGAGATTGAATGAAAGCATTAAGAGTGGGCATCTTCCAATTTGGAGTAGTGAGCCTTACTGTTTGGAAGGTGGATACAAAGACTGAGTAGTCTGAATTGAGCTTTGTGAGAATAGCAAGGATGAGCTGATATTCATCCTTCTTCACTTTGCATTGCTTCAACTGATATATCAGGTTCTTGAACTTTGAGAAGAATTCAATTAGAGATTCAAAATTTGATGGATTGAGAGTAATCAGATCATTTTCTAGCTGATGGATCCTCATCTCATCATGCTTATCAAAAAAGGAAGCAAGCTTGTCCCAAACCTCCTTGGGAGTGTCCAAGTCTTAGATGTGAAATTGAAGATCGCTAGAGACTAAGAATTGCATGAGTCCAATGGCTTCATCAATTCTGTTCATGTACTTAGCTTTGTCTTTATCTGATTCTGGATCTTCCTCTGTTTCTTCTATGAGTCTGAAGAGATGCTTGGTGCGGAGCAATACTTTCATGTCATCCTTCCACTAGTGATAGTTGAAGGGAGTGAGAGGCTCTATTTGATGAGCCATTTCGAAGTAATAGGAAGAACTGAGCTGCTGTAGTGAATGAAATGAGAAGTAGAGGCTTCCTGTAGTGAATGCTGTAAGAAAATTTGATAACCTGTCACACAATCAAACAAACAAAATGATCCGGTTGGAGATCTGATGAGGAGAGGAGTCTTGTCCATCGAGGCTCTGATACCATGTAAATTTGAGCATATAGATCTGTAGACAAATACACAAATCACAAAGAATATCTCACAATTTACTCAGCAATTGAAGAATGAAACAGTGCAAAAGGCTTGCAGCTGTGAATGCTTTCATTAATCAAAAAAGTAATTCAGATGATAATTACAATAATGTAAAATGGATTTAATAGCCACAAGCAATTTGAATCCACATGAGGAATTTCGAATTGATTAGACTCTACTTGACTGTGGGTAACCAAGACTTTGTCTAAATCACTATTGGAGGACCCAGTAGTTAACTGTCCTTGTCTAAATCATAACCGGAGTTCATCGAAGCTTTAAAACACAACCATGTATTACATTTAGTGTTGACTAATGGTTAATTGACTGTGGTAGGTGAGAAATGCGCCCCACATGTGTGCAATCAATTAAACCTAGCACTAACTGAATGTAGAGGACTAGAACTGAATGTAACTGACTCCTAACTTGGGCTTGACTAGTCATTAACGGAAGTGAACTGACCTTGGTTGGTTTCGGCACTCCCAGTTGCTTCCTAAATTGTAGGGATTGATCTAGGAGACTCCTAAACTTATGCAATCAAGTGCAATAAGTGGCAGTGAGCCTCAATTAGTGTTCCGCACACTTTGGTAACTGAAACATGTGCCCCAATTAGGTCAAGTTTACCCAATGGTGATAATGACTATAAATAGACTGGATGGACTCCCGATTTAGACATGATTCCTGATTTAGACATATGACCAAATTTGGACAAGGGAGGATTAATAATCCTAACACTTCATGAGTTCAAATTTCAAAGGTGCTGAACTTAATTACCATGAAGTCGATAAGCAAGCCTTTGCCGTTTTTAAAGTTGTTAAACATTTTCGTCCATATTTACTGAAATCTAAAATGAAAATAATTGTCCCTTATTCCTCAGTCAGAAACTTGTTAGTACAGAAAGACTTAGGTGAAAAGAGGGCACCTTGGATGACAGCTCTTCAAGAATATGACTTAGAAATTAAACCCTCAACAATAGTCAAAGGCCAAGGGCTGTGTAAATTAGCTATTGAAGCTGCTCACTTACCTGATGATAAAGCTGAAACTGTCATTGACGAGGCTTTACTTACCAGGGAAATTTATTTTTATCCACCACCTCAAGATTCCTGGTATACAGACATATGGATACTTTTGGAAATAGGGGCTGCCCTTGATTACTTAGAACCAAAGAAGAAAATAGCACTCAGATTGAAGTCTGCTCCTTATTTATTAATTGATAATATCCTCTTTCAGAGAAATTCAGACGGAGTATACCTTCGATGTCTAGATAAAAACGAAACATAAGTAATTCTGAAAGAATTACATTCTGGATCAGCAAGAGGTCGTTTTGGTGGAGAGACCACTACGCATAAAATTCTTAGGGCTGGTTATTATTGGCCCACCTTGTTTCGAGATTCCTATACCTTTGTCAGAAAATGCGAAGAATGTCAACTTGCTGCGGGAAGGGTTAAAAACCTGCTTTTCCTTTACAACCTGTTTCAGCTGAAAGACCCTTTCAGCAATGGGGTATTGATATAGTAGGTCCAATAAATCCTCCCTCATCTATGCAACACAAATATATAACAACTGCGACCGATTATTTTACTCGTTGGGCGGAAGCTGCACCATTAAAATTTGTAAATGCCAATCAGGTTATATTATTTTTGGAATTCTTTATCATAACAAGATTTGGTATACCCAATTCCCTCATTTTTATTAATGCTTCATATTTTTCATCAATCGAGTTAACTCAGTTTTCTTTAGAGAAGGGAATAACAATCAGATATTCAGCTAACTATCATCCTCATGGGAATGGTCTAGCTGAATCAACAAACAAAAATTTATTGAAAATTCTCAAAAGAACTATTTCAGTTCACCACCGTAATTGGCATACAGAATTGGTCAATGCCCTTTGGGCAGATAGAGTAACTCCTAAGGATGCGATAGGTAACTCACCATTCTTCTTAGTATATGGAACTGAAGCTATTTTACCACTTAATTTGTTCTTACCTTCATTACAGTTAGCTCAGTCTGTCCAAGATGAAGAGTGTCCAGCAATGGAAAAGAGAATTAATACAATGCTAAAACTAGAGAAAGAAAGAGAAAAGTCAAAACAACACTTTACAAAACATCAACAGATCGTGAAATCATGGTTTGACCAATCCTTCAGTTCCAGTCGAGAATTTCAGGTGGGAGACTTAGTTTTAAAATGGGATAAAGTTCACGAGGACAAGGGAGATCATACTAAGTTTCAGAAAATGTGGTTAGGTCCCTTTGTTATTTCTGAGAAAATAGGTCCAAGTACCTTTCGATTGAAAACACTCGAAGGTCAGTCCGAAACATTCCCAGTGAATGGACTGATTCTAAAAAAATATTTCTGTTAATATTTTTCTGTTTTAGAATGTATATAATTTGTTTGCTGTTTGTAAATAAATTTATATATTTGTACATAACTTATGTTTGCTGTTTATAAATTAATTTATATTTTTTGTATATAAATTGAGTTTTAATACAGAAAATTAAGGATGATGAGAAATTCATAAAACTTTTATAACTTTCAAAAATCATTCTGTTATTTTTAGTTTTAGTTCTGTTAAGTCAAATATTTCAGACTGTTAAATTTTGTATATAATCAGTCAGTAATTTTTAGTTAACAGCTGTAAAAATAAATATATATAAATAAAATCAGTTTTCTCATAAGCCTGAAAAATTATGATACTAGACTAAAATCTTTTAAAATTTGTTCAGGATGATCAAATTTTCTTAAAATCTGCAAAAGACCTTCAGTGTTTTTATTTGTAAGTGTTTCTCAGATTATTCATCATCTTGTTATTTTCCTTATAAAAGTGGGGATAGCTTATTTAATATCTTCTTCGAAGCTTATACTTTTGAAAAACTCTTACAAACCTCTACCATCAGTCTTAGAAAAGTATTTACCATCTGAAAACTATTTAGGATTTGTTCCAATCAATAAAATGCTAAAATGAGAGACGGAAGGTCTTAGTAATAAGCCAGTCCGATCAGAATCACAAATATCACTAGTATGACATTATTAGGAAACTAATAATGGCTTTTGGTTTAAAAACTAAAAGATAAGGGGTCTCATCACGAGCCAACCGATTCCTTTTCTAGTGATATTAATGACTGACATTACTGTTTGGTCACCATGTTGGGTAATGATCTCTCATTTTATGAAATTTAAAAGATGAAATTGAGATAAAAACATAACTTTTGACTGAAGAATAGGAGGTCTCATCACGAGCCAGCCTAATCATGATCATCAGTGCTGTCTGGAATAACTTCATTTCTGATCACCAGGGTGATGGATTTTGATTTAAAAAATTAAAAGATAGGAGGTCTCATCACGAGCCGGCTTGCTTATTTCAGACAGCTCTTGTGAATGATACTATCGCATTGGGATACCATACCCAGATAGTAGTCTTCAGGCAGAATTATTGTTTTAAAATAAAAGAAAAGGAAACAAAATAAAATTATTATGTTACGGAACAGATTCTGGAAAGATTTCAGAGAATTAGATTCCTATTCTCTATGCTAATGGTATAGGTTATCCTTACTATGAAGTACTTTGTTTCGACCAAGATATTTTAAGTTTCTCCCTAATCAAATTTCTATTTCAACAGATGGAATATTTCTGAGTTATACTTATGAGTATTAATAAATAATGGTTTATTTAGATAAAGAATTTTTTATTGTTTTTTAACAGGTTTTAAGATTTCGTTTTTATCATTTTGTATGAGAAAAGATAACTGGTTCGCCCAGGTTGTCGCCATTTGTTGGCAGCCAGCAACAAACCCTTCATTTCTCATAAGATGAAGGGAGATCAGCTCTGTCTATGATTTACCAATTTAAAATTATAAAAGAGCACCTTCAGAATCTTCGATTCTGAAGGTACTCTCAATCAAAGAAGAGTAAAATGACATGTTAAGATATTGATGAAAACATGTTTATAAACTTGGCAATTAGTAGTTGTCAGTTTAATAAGTCAGGTTCATAAATTTTCATATAATCAATTTGATCATTAAGTTAAATTTATATGATTATATATGATTTAAGAAACTCGAAAGGATAGTATGCCAAGGGAAAATCAACAAAAACACATCTTGTGTTTATTTAAAAGCTGGATATGGGTATTACGAGTTCTAATTTCCTAGAACTAAAGGTAACTTATTTTTCATAAAATTCCTTACCATGACTTTGTAAATATTGTATATATATAGTTAGTGAATAAATGATTATCATATAGGAATTTTCATATATTATAGTTTTATAACTTAATATCCTATCAAATTTAATTTCGGATATTAATCGATAGGAGTTTTGAAAGATTTAAAACTAACATACATGACATAGATATTAAATCAAGCCATTTGCTAGTTGTCATGCTAAACATTAGGGTATATGATTTCGTTACTATATCGCCTTGAATTCTACCACCTTTCATGCTAAAATTAGAGAAGACCATTAATTGACAGAGTTTACGAGAGCCATGTGTCAAATTGATAACGCTTGTCACTTGGATCACTGAGTTGGCATAGAGATGTGGCTTGCACCTCATGATAAACCAACAACTGTGAATATATTGATGCATCGTATTAAAAGGATTTAATGTTGATAGTCATTCCATTTCATTACGATGTACGAGTTCATTACGACCACTGTCTGTAATCAATGTTTGAATTTATGATCCGTCAATCACAAGATCCCTGGTATGTCGATTTGGTTAAATTTCACTGCTAGACGTGGTTAAACATGCATGTATTATAATATAAAGTTGGCTATAGCACCCATCATTATTAAGGTTCGGCTAAAAATGGCCAAGTCCAGAGATCTCATATCTATTAGATTTGAAGCATGTGAAGTTTTCACATCATGTCATACACTTGGATACCTGTTCCCTCCATTTTCACATCACCATTCAATCCATTCCGAAACCAGGGTAGCCTTGAGAAGGTTATGGCTCCATAGAACCGTTTCGAAATCTCAGGTTCAGAACTCATAGAAGCAGATGAGAAGGTCTCCTTCCAATTTGAGAAAATTGGGTGGGGGCAATTCTTTAATTGTTTTGATGGACATCACGTAGAGGTGACCAAACTATTTGCCATGAATTTAAAAGATGACGTTGTGCAGATAGGGAGTTTTAAGTTCATTTTTAATGAAGACAAAATCACAGAAGCGACAAAGCTCCCGCAAGTTGGAGAACGCTGGTTCAAAGGTAGTAAGGTTAATAAGAAAAAGTGTTTATCTTTGCTGCTGCCATTACCAGATAATACAAAACTGAAGATAGGGGTCCCTATCAAGTTCCTGAAGCCTGAGTGGCAAGCTTTCTACAAAATTCTGGTCAGGTATGTGTCCTACGATGGACGTTTCTCTCATTTACACTATTACCACTTAAGACTCCTATTAGCATTACAGGGTTATCGGCTTAATCTACCATTTTATATGTGGCAAATTTTGAAGAAGATGTCATAGGTGGTTCGAAGTTTTAATAACCCTGATAGAAGTCTTTTTCACCACGGATTAGTCAAAATTATAGTGCAACATCAATTGTCTTTAAATGGCAAGACATGGGATGAATTTTTAACTGAGTGTGATTTGGGGCCGACCTAATATTGGCCGAACCCCTCTCCAAAAACCCACAGGAAATGAAAGGCTGCTAAGCCTAAGGTCAATAATGTTCCTGAGACTGAGTTAGAAGGTAAAAGTATTGAAGAAGCCAATATACCAGTAAACGCTGGTATCAGTAATGAAGATGTTGATAATATAGTTCCACATTGCTCTAAAACAGTCTTGAACCGGCCCTCATCTGATAGATGTCATAGTGCTCCTGCAAAAATAGAGGAAAGGTTAACCAAAAGAAAAAATATTAACGTTGTTGATTGTAAAAATCTCTCCGAGCCAAATAATCATTGTGAACATGGCAAAGAGTCTGTGAATAAATTAGATCATCTTGCCCAGGTTTGCTGCGATAAGGGAGGGTTTGATTCAGAAAACTGGTGTTTTCGAGGAGGGTTACTAGGAGTATGAAACCTTCGATCTCGATTCCTATAGCTAATCGACATGATACTCAGCCTGTAGTCATCTATATTGAAGATGACATTCCATTGTTGATCTCTCATACTATTCACGTAAATAATCCCACCTTTATAAAGGATAATGGTGCAAAATTGGGTATGGCCGAGGTCGTTCAATCATGTATGGACACTAGCATTGCAGACCCTGAACCATCTTTTATCAGTCCCCAGTCATCTGGTCAAAACATTGATAACCCTAATTCTCCTCAGGTAGCCAATGAAGAAGAAACTCTTCAGCAAGTACTAGATAACGCATACCAGACCAAGATTACATAGTTGAAGGATGAACTTAAGCATTCCCAATCTAATGTAGCATTGATAGAAGAAGAAAATTGAACATTTAGATAGGAGTTGCTAATGGATTAGCAGGTGGAAAGAAATGAGTACCAAAAAGAATCAGTATAAAAATCAAAGAGGTCAATAATAGGTACGAATCAACACCTACTTGAACGAATAGAAAAACAAAATTTAAAGATTATCAGGATGAAGGCCAAATTAGCTGAAGCACGAAGAGTAGTCGATCTTCAAAGTAAAACTTGATGGTTATTCTCATTTTTTTCAAAGTACATGGATTGTGTCGCTGTCAAACAGGTAATAAAATATTTTTATTATGCATGCCTGTAAAATCGCAGATTTTACAGGCATACATTTAAATTTTAGTTTATTTTTGTTACATCTGTTTTAACTGGTTTTAATGAGATGCTTCGTTTGTTTAAACACAGGTGGATGTGTCGTCACTCTTCTCCAAAGTTTCAGGACATTGTTAATGTGTTGGCTGGGAGATGTGGCTATTTATTGAAGGCTAGAGTTTCAACAATGGCCACGAATTTACCAAGTACCTTTAAATCAGCAAACATTCAGGCTAGTCGTTTTTCTGTTTATAGTGACAGGTGTTTGATAAAAGAGATTCGATTCTCTTTATAGTTATAGGAACCCTATAATGTTGCATGTAACATTGATGGGGAAAACTGAATCATGGTATTATATAAGTTAGGAATTTTGATGAACTAAGGATGGAGTGTTTGAAGAAAACATACTGGAAATATATTTTATTGCTAGTGTTGTTTCATTCCTGAAGTTGAAACTTTGGATGTGAGATACAACTAGACATCTACAGACTGATATCATTAGTGGTATTATTGTTTTGGATATATTATATATTTCAGCATCTTATCTTCTATCTTAATATTAATACAGTATGCTTTGCTATACTTGTGTTTAATTACAATTTTCACTTTGTCAGCTCAATATCGCATTTTGAATAAATATATCATTATGATTGTGTTTATTAGTATTTTTACCATGAAATTAAGCTATAATGATGTACACTTCTGTCTGTTAAAAATATCATTTGTATTTTTACAGTGATTTTATATTAGACATCATCTTTGGATTCAAATAGCTATGTTGATCATTAATTATTAATTAATTTCAGAAAACTAAAATAACTGTTTATTTTTCAGTTTTTATGTTCAGTTATTGTATAATAGAGTGACTTATTATGTATAATTTAAATGTTTCTATTTAAATTGTGCACTTTGTATTTCTGTTTATATTTTATTAATTAATAATTAATCTAGTATTTAGAAACGTTCTAAGCTGAGATAGGATAGATAGGATAGTTAAATTAAGTTTTATTTTAGTATATTTCAGTTAACAGCTATTAAATTGATTTGTGTAATTTTTAGCATAATTTCAATAGTCTTTATATTCAGAAAAACTCTTCAAAAATTGGAGTCTTTCCTTAAGAAAGCAATTATAAGACAATTTAAATAGTTGAAACTAATTATAGGATTCATTTAGGTAGAAATAACATTAGGATAGGTTAGATTTTGCTGATTTTAATTTCTCCTTAAGAGAAAAATCAGCTGGTAGCAGGACCATAAGCTGCGAGGTTTTGCTATTCCAAACACACCGGATGCTGCTTTAAGCTGATTGTGTGGGAAAAATCTCCTTGTTGGCCTAGGTCAGAAAAACAGGCCAATAGGTAGGTGAGGTGGGTAAATGTTGCAATGCAACACTGTAAGCATATTGTACTACTTTATTATTGATAGAATGTGGAATATATTGAATAGGAATCTGCGTAGGGCATAGCGGAATTTTATGAGAAGGTGTTTGCGGCCGATACAATTGATTGGCTTGTGTAGTTAATCCTACCTAGAAAATTTGTTCAAAATATTGTGGAAAGTGTAGAGGAACAGGAAGTGTTGCAACATCCAAGAGAGTATCCCTATGATTATAATATGGGACATAAAATCTTTGTGAACAAGGTTGATAGGGGTTAAGATCAGGTTGCAACAACTAAAAACAGGGTATATTCTTGTGAGTCTTCAATGTTCCTCTTGAATACCTTCTACATAATTCACAAACATCATCATATGATAACTGAAATACATCACATGTTCCCATCAGATTTAAAATTTCTAAATATTCATTTTTTATTCCTTTGAGTAAATGTTTTTCAAGGCATCCTTCCCTGACTGTCTTAGTTTTGAAATCTGAAGGTTGTATTGAAAGCGTTCGACATAGTTTTCCAAAATTTCTTCTTCTCCCTGGGTTATTTGAAATATACCCTCATTGACTCTGTAATAATCTTCGTATTTTTTCAAGAATATATGTTTCATGTCTTCCCAAGTTGTAATGCAGTTCCCACCTAGGCTCATCAACCATCGGAGGGATGCTCCTCTCACAGTAAGAGGAAAAAATTTCAGATTTTGAACATCATATCCTCTATAGAGTATTTCCAAATGAAATAAAAATTCATCAGGGTCTTCATTCTCTAGTCAGTGAAAATTTGGTAAAATGGATGGGGGAATGTACTGTATTTGTGCCACTCCTCCTAGATCTCTAATAGGGAATTCAAATGTAACAACTTCTTAATCCTCCCACATCATAATTAGTTATTCATATGTTATATTGGGGTTCCTCTTTCGAATGTTCCTGTCAATTTGTTAGCAGGGTGGGTGGTGCTTACAACACCACTAGGTAATTTAAATCATAAAATAAGTCCTACACTCACACTAATTCTTTGTATAAAAGAAAGAAACAAAATACTGAAAAGCAATGGGTTCGAGAGAACTAGTTTTAATGTATTTATGTTTAAAATATCTAGGTCTGTTCATGAAAAACTAAACTAAAGAAAAGCCTATGCTACTACTATTGCTGGATTTGGGGGCGTCTGTTATAATAGATACATAGGTTCTTACCTATCATCTTACCGCTCCCCCTCCACCAGCATATTACTAAACTTCATAAGGAAATTCTATTTATTCTACCTTACAAAACAGCTCCCCGGCAACAGTGCCAAAATGTTGGGTGTTATAATACCTAGATTATTCACCTAATATTTAATTATCGACCGAGGTTGGTAGGCTTAGAGTTGATGCAAAATATATGCAAAGGTAGATTCCTAAGGCGTTGTAGAATTATTTTAACAAACAAAAGATCGAAAGATAGTTCAAAATGAAAAACCAAGTCAAAATTCTAAGTCTACAACTATTAAAGTAATTTAGAACCGAAACAGAATAATAAGCCAGAGTATTTATTCTATAAAGGATTACTGAAGGATAAAAACATAAACAATATTATTTCGCAATGGCAAGCTAATCTACTTCATAAGGTTTATTGAATAACTAAATACACAAGGAAAGTTTTTACGGGAAACATAATAGCAAATAGATTAATAATTTATCTTGTAAGCAAACAACTTCTTATTGAAATGCTAGGGTATAAAGGAGACCTAACTTATAAGTGAATGGTTTATTGGTAATCACACAGTGAAAAAGGAAATTATTCTTAAATATAACATTGTTAATCCTAAGTTCACATGTAAATGGATTAAATAGTCCAAAGTCATAATCATAAAACAATACAAGAGTGTCAACAAAAATAAATCGAAAACAAATAAAAGAAACAAAACACGAACTAACTCAAAAAATGTTTAAAGTGAAAGGGTAAAAATTTAATAAATTAAAACAATATAACTTTAAGTCTAAATGATCAATACAAATGTTATCTAACTATAACAGTCCAAGCATAATTCAAATACTGAAGAAACAGAACTTAAGACAATTTCAAAACACATTAAAAATGCTAAAAATGAAACTATGGATTGGATGGATGACTAGATAGACAGTCTGTATACAAAAACCGGTAGAAAAAGACCTAAATGATCTAATTATCAGCTGATTTCATGCACATGTAGATACAATGCATAGAGGCAATAAATAAACCTATTTAATCATCAAATTTAACAGTAAAATAAACTTAAACAACTTCTTGAACATAAAGAAATCATTGCATATCAATAAATTGAAATGTAAATTGCATAAACTGATAATTTAAAATAGAAAAGAAATAGATAAGGCTGAATCTATTTAATTTGATAAACAACAATCTATTTAACTAACTAGAAAATAAACCATCAATAAACTGGAAATGACGTGATTGAAAACAAAATTGAAAGCAAATTACCTGCATAGTTAATTATCTAATTCAAAAATAAAATTGCAATACAAGGATAATAAAACAGACTATAAATTAAACTAGCTACAGCAGAAAAATGAAAGAAATAAACAAGAAAAGAAACCTCTAGTTGATGAGGGGCCCATTAGCTAAATGCATGGACAGCAAGCCATTAGCAGAACTATTTCAACATTAAATGCCTGAAATTGGTTATGGACAACGCACAACATGATTAACGAGATAGATGGAAAGCTAGACAGCGAGCCGTGTGATGAGATGCATGATGAGCTGCATGATGAGATGCGTGATGAGCTGGATAGCGAGCTGCATGATGAGTTGGACATGCAGCTGGACAATGATTGCATAGATCAGGCTGAAAGGTAAGTTGAATGCGTTTTGTTTATAAATTTAGCCCAAAAGGATTATGAAATATGCAAACAAATATTTAAATCAATTAATATTTCAAATGTACTCCAATACTGTTATTTTTAATTAATTAAAACCATAAAAATGATAATAATAAAAGGTTTCATATAAACCTTAAATATACTCATACCTGAGGTTGAATAATGATCCGCGTGACATAAAATAGACAAAAGATAATAAAGCATGTGTTTAAATGTGTTATTTAACTACCAAAAATGATAACAAAATGAGGGTGAACAACAATCATCATGTATAACTTCTCAAACAATAAATAATGATAGAAATAAAGAGAAACACCTACTCTTTGAAAATTTGATTGAGTTCTCCTTGGATTAGCAGGATTTCAAACATTTAACCCGACAAAAGAGAGAGTCTTTTCGACCCATCTTGGTAGATGAGTGGGATCATTTGGATATGATTCCGAACCTGATATTTCATTGTCAATAATATTAGACATCATATCTGAAATATTAGATCTCACACTTTCATTTTCATCTCTATAAACTTCAGGAGAAAGAGAGGGAATTTCAGTAATTTCTTCCTCTACTAGTTTCAAATCTTGGAGAGGTTCTTTGAAGCGAACAATTCTCTCTATGAGTATATTTTTGGTTCTGATATTCGATATTTTGTATCGATTTTAATCCTCAGGATACCCAATGAATATGAACTCAACACTCTTCGGTTGTAAATACTTTCTCTTATCTAGTGGAATTCTTGCCCAAGTAGTCGAGCCAAAAAATGTGAAATTGGACACATTCGGTTTGTGATCAAATTATTCTTTGAAATATATTTTTACTTTCACGGATGTATGAGGTAACCTACTATAAATGTAGGAAGAAACATTCATGGCTTCGGGCCAAATATTTAGCTTCAAGTATATAGGTTGTCATCTCTTTTATAGCTCAGTTTTTCCTTTCCGCTACACCATTCTGTTGAGGTGTGTAGGGAATGGTGTGTTGAATATTGATTCCACTTTGAGCAAAAATTTGAAGCATCTCTGATTTGATGTGTTCACCTACATTTTCATATCTGAGAGATTTGATCTTTCTCCTAGTATCATTCTCAACAGAAGCCTTAAAATCTATGAACTTTTCAAGGACTTCATATTTTTTCTTGAGAAAATAGACCCATGTGAATCTAGATAGGTCATCAATGAAAGTGAGCACATACCTCAATCCATTCATTGAGGTTGTAGGAATTGGACCAATGATATCAGAATGGATTATCCCCAAAATACATGTAGCTCATCTTTCTTTTCCCCGATCAAATTTATGCTCAGGATGCTTGTCAACAATGGATCCCTTGCAGATCCCTTTGGAGGATTTGATTGTAGAAAGGACTTCCACCATGGAATTATTTTGTAGCTGATACAAGTATTTGAAATTTAGATGTCCAACCCTTTCATTCCACAGCTGGATGACCTCATTCCCATGATTCATAAGGGAAGTATGATTTTAATGAGGAACAAATTTGGAGAACTCATAGGTCTTAGCAGCATGATTCGCTATCCCTATAGCAATTATTTTTTCAAATGCTATCTATGAGATCTCTAATTCATTCAGGATGAATAATACTCTTTTGGAAAAACCTATCTGTTTCATTTGATATAAAGACAACAGGTTTGAATCCAAAGAGGGCACATAAAGAACATTTTTGAAACTACCATGTTCTAGGTGGATGGTACTCTTTCCTTGTGAGGAGATTTGAGATTCATCTCGCATGTGGATGGAGATGCAGTTGTTGAATTCCAGTGATGAAAATGATTCTTTTCATGAAACCATATGGTTTGAAGCACCAGAGTCAATGAGAAGAGATCTAGGATTCAAAACATTAGACATGAGTGCATGTCCTCTTTCAGGCTAATTGTTCTGATATTGATGATCCTTCTTCCTTGCACCTTCATGAAGAGTGATGTTATTATTATCAAGGATAAGAGCCATTTGATCACTTGTTCTCTTCATACAAGAGATTTCAGGATCAAATCCTCTTCCATGGTAAGAGAATTTGATATTTTCTTTTCCCTTTTTCTTTTCTTTCTTGAGCCTGAGGGCTCATCCAACTACTGGTTTTTCTCCTTCTACTTGGGAGGGTCAAACATTTTTTCTCTTTTTTATTCTTCCATTTGACATTCAAAGCTTTGGGTACTCCATTAAAAAAGGCTTGATATTTAGAGGATATGATGATTCCATTTGAACATGATTTTCATGCTCATTGGTGAGAGACTCAATGAATGGATTAAGGGTCAGCATCTTCCAATTCAAAATTGTAAGCTTTCTGGTATGAAAGGTAGACAAAAAAATAGAGTATTCTGGTCCAAGTTTCGAAAGAATGGAAAGGATGAGCTGATCATCTTCCTTCTCAACTTCACATTGCTTCAATTGGAGCATCAGGTGCTTAAACTTGGTAATGAACTCATTCATGGTCTCAAAGTTTCCCGGATTTAGAGATATCAACTCATTCTACAACTAATAAATTCTCAAGTCATCTTGATTATAAAAAAAAGAAGCAAGTTGTTCCCATATTTCGTGAGGATTCCTCAATCCAGTGAGGTGGAAAAAAAGATCCTTCGAAATTAAGACGCATAGAAATCCATATGCTTCATCGAGCTTGTTCCAATATTTCGTTTTCTTTGCTAATGCATTTGGCTCTTTCTCCATATCCATGGTGACAGTGAAGAGCCCTTTGGAGTGCAACTTTATCTCAATATCCTCCTTCCATTAATGATATTTGAAAGGAGTGATAAGGTTTCTTGAGGAGAATTCCATTATGCAACTATAGTGAATGCAAGGAAAGTGCTTTTAGATACCTGCAATCACACAAAAATGACAAAATAAGGTCAAACAACATGCACCTTTAGAGTTTGATTCACACATGGATTAGCCAACCAGGAAAGCTTTATCAACAATGCTAGTTTATCCAGGAATTATGTGGTAAACTCTCTACTTCTGGTGCAATACTGGAATGTTTTTGAGCAATTTTGCTCAAATTTATTCATAAATCCAACAAGAAACCTATAGAATAATTTCCTTGTCCTACCATGGCTCCGATACCATATAAAATTGGAGTCACAAAAATCTAATAAATAAGACAAAAACTTGCAATATATTTCACAGATCATTTTTACTTAGAAATGACATGAAAACGGTGCAATTAGGAGTTACAGCTATATATTTTCTAATAATTAACAAAAGTAGTGATACAATGTCATACAATGGCATAAATGTCCATGCAATTTGAATCCCAAAGAGTTAATTTGAATTGATTACATGAGAGTGGCTTACTTGTTAGATAAACACCAATCAACCCATCATTTAACCACTTAACTCAACCTTAATTGACTCTAACTGACTCAGAGGTAGTTTAGACTGAGTCTAACAAAATAAAACCCAACTGCATGCCAACAAGTAGTTGAGGGTGCATATTTGACTTCAGTTAGGTTATTTGAACTAAATTTCATTGAACCGAGTCACCAAAATTAGGTGGAGGCACCTTTAAACACTCTGGTTAACTTAATTTAACCAAAAATAGGCTAATTAATGAGGAAGGCACCTTTATAGCTCTAGTTTAACTGAAAGGTAGGTGAAAAAACCTTCACTTAACTGATTGGGCCACATATATCATGTAGATCAATCCATATTTTCTCCTAGATTGAAGGAGGAGATTCAGTTAGGCTCCCTCACTGAAGGAGGATGATCCAATTGATGATGTAATCACATATTCGAGCCAAGAACTTAGGATAAGTGGTAAATTATGCCAAATTAGCCAAATAATGATGTGTGGTTGGATAATGAATCCAACATCAACTTGCCTCCTTAGGAATTAAAATATCTAATGTAATTATATATTTGGATAGCCTATTATTTTATAAGGTTGGCTCATCTATACTTATGCAATGCAAGTTAGCGTTATGGACCAATTTTAGTCTCCAATTTTGAGTGGGTCTTTGCATGTATTCTAGCAATTTTTTGTGAGTTCAATTGTAGTAAGAATGGGCTTAATTTCCACAACAATAACTCGAAATATTTTCCAAAATCAAGTATTCCATGAGATGCCATTATCTGACTCCGAGTATTCCCATGGAGGTTACCTTTCCATATGGTGGTAGTCCAAACCTTCTCCACTTGATAAATTCATGCAAGTCTTGGAGTGAAACCATGTCAAAATGTTTAACCCTCATTCTAAGAGGTCTGACCAGGAAATAAATGAGAAGGTGAAAAAGACATCATCCTAAAAATCACAACCATAGTGCACTGAACATTTAACCTCCCTATCTTAGCCTAAATGAATCTTATGTTGAACACCTTCTCCTAAGGCATGGTTCTTACTCCAACAACACCTATAATGATACTCGTTCATCACTAAGTCCATCAAAACTAATGATTTACATTTACACTACATCTTATTTTTCCCATGTGAATTAGTTCAATGAGTGCTTAATTCACCGATGCCTCATGTTATGTTTTTCCATCATCTTTCAAAGAAATTAGAGGGTAAGGCGCCTTAGTGTACCTTTACAACTAATTGCCTTCAATAATATTGTCGTAGGGATTTATCCCTTGCTACAGAGAAGGAATGGCTACCTTTCGTCTATAGAATGGAAGGACAGGAAGGAAATAAACTAAAACAAAAATGAAGAACAAAAATGAAAAGAAACAAAACCCCTCTGCACATAAGGTTATGGGTTACACTCCAAGACCCTGCATACAACTGTTAGAAAAGAAAAAAAACCCTGCAAGTAAACAATGGAAACCTGCAAGAAGATGTTAAGCAATGAAAGTACAAACCAATATTGTTAAAAAACAACTATCTATCAAAGCATAAACAAAAACATAAAAACAATTATACCTTCTGGTTGAAATGGGCCACCATGCCCTAGCTTGGGGGAGCACCTCTCTTGAAAGGGGGGGCTATGGCTCAAGAGAGAGATGGATGAGAGGGAGGGTGAATGGCTTGAGAGGAAAATGGTGTCAAGGCACTCACTCTAGTAGCATAATAATATGGAATGAAGGAATTAATTGAGAGTGACCCTCACCCTTCTATTTATACTTTTTCTTGGGATTTTTAGGGTTTTAAGCCCTGGGTTGGGGATTTGGCCCCTTTTGCTCAATATTTAGCTCTTTTGGCGGTCTTAAGCTCCTTTGAGGGGTTTTATCCCATTTTTGGAGGTTTTAGCCACTATGAGAGAAATTTTGGCTCTTTTTAGGGGGTTTTAAGCCCTTTTTCATGTTTTTAAGACTTTTTAAGGGTGTGGGGGTCAAATGGGATCAAATGAGGGTCATGCATGGGTGTCCTTGGGTGGTATAGGCCATGTAGATATGAGTGAGGGATTGTTTGGGTTAACAAATTGCCCCCTGATATGTTAGGGCAGGAGCTCATCGTATGGCCGACAAACATCATAGGATTTTCTTGCGGAGAGGTGGTGCTCCCTGGGCTGGGGCATGGCGGCTTTTGGTTTTTGTATTAATATGGTTCCCATCAATGGGTGAGATACAAATAATGTGTGACATGTATATGGACTAGGTGGGAATCCCCATGCTCATAACAATGTCAAAATAATAATGTGATCTATGCTCTATAATATAAGAGTTGATCATGTAAAACTGTTGTTACAATAATGGTTGCCTCAATGAGAGGATGGATACAATACTGATATGAAGAACTACTACATTGGACCCATGGAATTCTCATGGAATTATCTATCTTCATGACTGATGGCTTGTTGGATATTGGAACGGTACATAGTTGTATGGACTCACTGATGGAGATTCATAGTCTCTGTGGTACAAATATGCTACATCAATCATAAATCTATATAGAAGCACTATTGGGTCTTCTGAACACTGTCTCCAATGCAACCTAGAAATCATAAGGGACAGAAGCCTATTGGGGTCCCTCAAATAGACTCATCAATGTGCTAGAGTCAGGTGACATCCGGCATCTTCGACCAAATACTGCACAGACCAATACCCTATATGAATGTCAATGGTGTGATAATGTAGCTCGAGTCGAGCACGTGAGAAACAACCATCTCGAGAGGCACTAAGGAACCCTCTCAAGTGGTCCAAGGAACTCATAAATGAGGTTAATGAAACCAGGATATAGGGACCTCTTGGTGTATCCTCTAGAATATGTGTGTTGTTGTCGATAGAGGGAGACCTGCCCCTGGTCAAGGAAATGGTGTTTCCTTGACCAGAATCCCAAGGGAGATAACCGAAAGATGTGATACAATCTACATACTAACCCACTGAATTGGGGGGGAGGAGGTAAGAAGTTTAACAGGGGTAGTGGGAGTGTAGTAGACTCAAAATTTCTTTGTTCAGAGTATGACGGCAGGGTGGACTAGGTAGCAAATGAAACTGACTCATGTGAAAGGGATCATAGCTGTAATACCAGGAATGTCACTATAGATGGGAAATACTTGGAGGAGGTAGATACTTTTGGTATTGATGGGATCCAAGGAAGACACATTGCAGAGTACTCTGAACAAAGGTGACCCAAAGTGGGAATGCTACCAAATTGTTATCTATGGGTGGTGTCTAAAGACACTATTCTGGTACGATCTCATGGATTTTTGGAGATCCTGAGAAAGTAAATGCTCAATGGTGCTTTCAATTTTAGAGAGTTTGAAAGAATGAAGAAGATTCCAGTGGGGGCTCTTTTTCATTGGTAGTCTCCTATTCCCAAAAAAGGATAAAAATATACATAAGATAGCTTGCCCATCCCGTAGGGGATGAGGGACTTCTTTATTGTTGGTAGTCCAATCACAATGGAAAAGGCTAAACCTATACTGATTGGACGGTCATTCAGATACTTTTATGAGCATGAATGAAACCAAGTTTTCTCAGCAATATTTTCTTGATGAGAAGGCTGGAAAAGAGCTTAACAACAACCCATGGTGTGCTTTTTCATAAATTTTGGCCCCTCTTCCTGAGAAAGCATACAAGTATGCAGAGGGGAATGGTCTTGGCTTGAATATGCCAAGGTGGTCCTTTTAATTTGATGGTCTACATAGTTCACAAAAGGATATAAGCGAGACAATGTAGACACCCTTTCCTATAATTTATCGAGCTGGAAAGGAAGCAGTTGCACTCAGCGATCTTTTCATTCTTTTAGGAGTTATAAAAGAGCTTAAAAGAAACTCTACTATGGTCAACCGACCGAGGTGACACAGGTGGTACCCATACGTCGGGATAGTGCACAGTGGTCCAAAGGTCATCTGTGCTTTATGGATGTAGTAGGTGGCTCTTAAACATACCAATATATGCATGGAATAGATCGTCATAGAGCCACGCGAGTTGATGTAACATAGGCATGTGTTATGAAGAGAAATTCCTATGGCTTCGGGTACCACAATAGACAGCTTGACTCCAGAAATAAATCCTTTCCAATATGCAAGAGAAACCAAATATATAACACTAAAGGATCTCAATGCGTACCTTATTCCGGATGGTTGATGTAGATCCCCATTGAGCTTTCCAACTCCAGCTTGTATTGATAAATTGCTTCCTCAACAATCAGCAAACAAGACAAGCATGCTATATATATTTGTGTTAGACCTACTCTACCATATATAATCAATAACATATAAGCATTTAGATGAATCCATGGATCAAATACTCATTTAAACACACATTATTGGATAGGAAAAGATATTTCTATTAATATAAAAATAGATATTACAAGAGTGACAACCTCTATTGGCACGTCTGCGAATCGAAGAAACTGAGTCCCCCACTTGGGCCTCCACCACTTCAATCCTCCATATCTTGATAGCAAGCTCACAAGAAAAAGGAAAGTTTGGGAAGAACACAAAAGTTCTCCAAGGGACAAAGGGATGTAGACTCAAGTATAAGCTCCAGCAACAATGGAATATAGTTTTCTTACTCTATAATTCCTCTCTCTTCAATGTATCCAAAGGGTTCCTTATATAGCTCTTCAATGGGGTAATGAAGGGTTTAATCTATGCAATCTCAAGGAATAGGGAAGGCCAAGAGACAAGTGAGTCAGATCCACATCAAGGAAAACTCCAAAAGAATTTGGCCTTTTGTACACATCCCGATGTATGCGGGTTTAGGGGTCAAATCTGCATATGTACACAAGAAAGGGATTAAAATTCATGTATGGAAATTTTAGCATGTTTTTAGGGATGATCTTGGAAACATCAAAGGTACAAAAATGGTCCATGGGGTCTAAAGAGTCTGCATAAGGACAGGGAAGGCCATAAAAGTGTGATTCGCCATGTGTTGTAAAATCAGCTGTAACAGATGCCCCCTAATGTGTGAGGTCAGAGGGGTCATACGATGGCTGAAATACATTATAACTCCATCTGAGAAGTGGAGTGATGAAGAACCCAGTGGAAGAACCAGCCACCCAATCAACATAATACAATGATAAAACTCTGCACATAACTACAAGTAGATATAGCAGTCCCGAATAGATAAGAGTACAATGGCCATGAATAGGCATGATACAATATATGACATGAGTGGTCATCGCCACATACAATATACATAGATCAGAATCTCCATGATGAAGATATACAAAGGATCAGGATCTCCATGAAGGCTAAACATATACAATGGATCAAGATCTCCATAATGGCTGGAAATGTCTGACATATACTGGAATCAAGTCACGAGAACTGAAATCTCATGAACACTGGCACGATAAAAAGGGTAGCATATAAGAGATGCCACCAATCTGGAAGGTCTTCTACACAAACTGCTACGAGTACATGTACTACTATGTGAATAGAGGTGTCGAGGTCGAAAATAGTAGTCCATCATCTGATTACTGGTCATTGATGTATACCGTTAACAGACGCGAGATCACCCACCGATAATGATAATGGGAATCAAGGTAATAGAGTGCAAACTAACAAGTGTGAATAAATGTGTTGAGGTCTAACACTTGAGAGAATCCATCGATCAAGGGACATTGATGTATTCCCAAAAATTTCCGATGGCAAGAGAACCTGCCACTAATAATTTCAAGTCTCAAGGCACTCAAAAATAACTCTAGATTCCTATCCCAGAATAAATGATCTGAAGTTGATGGGATGAAATCCGTTGGAAGGAGGGAATTAAGGCATCCCCCATCATCCAACACAAGGTACTCAGCAAGGCTGTATAATATGGAAGAACTCGATCATAAGGTGTGTTAAGTCATGAATTTGTTTTCTTCAGTCTTATATTTTGCTTGCGATTTTTGTTTTAATCTTGCTCATTTGATTACTTTAGGAAATTTTGGTTTAAAGTGAAATTTTGATTTTTTCTTTTAGGTTTTCATTATGTTTTGTTTTTCTTATGGTTCTGAAGGGTTATATAGGAGATATGTTGATTAAAGGTTTCACAAATAACACCATGATCAAATTTTACCATATAAACCTTATTTAAAATGGAATTAATGACTAAAAAATCACCAAATTTGATTTTAAAACATTCTTGTAGCGCAACGGTTAAAATTTTACACTGCGGCGCTACAAGAATATCGCGGGTGCTAAATTTGCCAGTTTTTTCATCAAATTCTCCAATGATTATGGTCCTGGATGACTAATCACATGTGTAGATCGGTTTGATACGTGTTTCATAAAAAATAATCATGCAAACAGGTGTGGTCTATGACGTGAGGGAGATCGTGGCAGTCAGAAGTTAGGGCTAGACAAATCATGACAGATAGAGGAACGAGGTGAGATTGATGGGAAAGAGGTTCTCCACATAGGCATTATGAAGCTAGAGGCAAATTGGAACGAAGACAATTGCTAAAAATCTGAAATTCGCAGTTGAAGAAGGAAGTTTGGGTTTTCTCAGTGCGACAGTTGGAAGAAAACTGAAGACTTGAGGACACCTGGATGGCCAAATTTGACATTCAGATTGTCCAAGGATCAATTTTAAACACCTGCAACTAGCTAGGAGCCAGGTATTCCGCGTGACTTTGGTCATGGCTTGCTAAATTGGGGGTTTTTCTATTAAGGCTTGTTATGTCAAATTGATTAAGGAAAACATAAATTCATGTTTTTAACAAACTCCCTATGATGAGAAATCAGTCAAAAAAGGCTTAAATGAATGTCTTGGTTAGTATAAGTTCAGCAGCAGCTTTGTTAAATACTTTTGGTACTCTGTTTGGCCTAAATTACCCAATCCTGGTGCAAAACATTTCCTGCATTGACAATAGAACAGACTGTTAAAAATTGAGAGAAAACAACCAAGAAGAATCAAAAGAAAGCTGACTGTCAAAACTCTGAAAACTTGAGAGAAAAAGGGCTGTTAGGTCATTAACAGGGTCTTAAAATCACACAGAAACATCATTCAGCCATGAGAAAGCAAATGAAGAAAAGTGGGAAGACCAACAGGGCTGAACCCACTGAATTGAATTGGATAGACAAGTTTCCTGGATGTGCAGAACTCTTTGAGAATACTGGATGGTTGGACTTCTTTAAGAATATTGATGGATATAACACCGAAGTTTCTCATAAATTTGCTCAATGTTATAACCAAGATACAGTATCATTTGACACTCTGAAATTAAAATTAACTATAGAGTTGGTGGCTGAAGCAATAGGAGTCAGGAATGAAGGAGAGCTTTGGTTCAAAAAGGTGCCATTCACCTTCAATGCCCAAAGGTATCTTTTGCCTGGCATTGTTCTAGATTGGAGCAAGGGAGTGCTCATCTAGAATTTTAGAGATGAATGGGTAGATCCCATCAAAGTCCTACAAAGCTACATTACCTATGAAGGGAGGTATGCTTTTTTTTTCAAGTATCATTTTAGGTTCCTACAACACCTTACTGGTGAATCAAGGACGAGTCTTCATTTCTTCCTGTTAAAGAGTTTGTAGAAAATGTCAAGCAGGATCAAGGAGCATCATGACCACACTGCACAGTCCATCTTCCATCATGGATTGATCAAGCTTATTATCAGCACTATTCTACAAAGAGAAGGAAAGACTTGGGACTACTTTCTCTTTTGGTCTGGATTCCAAATTAACCAGGAAGGACAGACTACCAAAAAACATGTGGACAAGGGACAAACCCTAGTTAGAAAATTAGGGAAAAAAGTCAAGGCTGAAGATAAAAAATGTGTCAGACTTGAGGAAGTGGCAGAACCTTCAAAGGGAGACTATGAATCTCAGCAACCTTCCGTTAACAGTAAGAGAAAAAGTTTACTGATTATTAAAAAGGAAGGCTAGCTTTTATAAAATAAGGCACCAGCAGAAACACTCCTAGATGAAAAAATTGTTTTCACAGAGAAGGTTGCAGTAGAGGAAGAAGATACTAAGGTCCAACAATGAAGCCCAATTACCATTTTATCTGAAGATTAAGGATACTTGTTGGAAGGATATGAGTTGATTGTCAATGCTGAGACTAGGGTTGGCACACACAGGGAATTCTTTAGTCCAGAGGATAAGACAGTAAGGCCAAAGAAAAATAACATCAAGGTTAAAGCTATGGATTTTGACACGGTTATATATCAAGGAAAATCTTTGAAAATGGTGGGAGAGCTTGCCCCAGGCTGGAGACCCAAAACTAGACCCAAAAAAAAATTGAGGCTGAACATGAAAAAGCTGCTAAACCCTAACTTAAACACAGAAAAGGTCACTATGATTGATACTTCTTCTTCAGATGAAAACCTAGAATTTAGCAAAGGTAAAAGTAAAGGAAAAAAACCATTAAAGACAGTAGAAGAGTCCATCCTCACCAAAACTAAACTATCAGCTGTGTTTTTGGAATTAAGAGGTGAAATGTTGAAGGAACAACAGAAAGAAGAAATGGAAGATTCTTATTCAGAAAATAAGTTGTTAATGGATAAAAATGAAACTGATGAAACAGACAATCAAGAAAATCCAAGTATTCATGGTGTTTCTACAGAGTTGTTTCCTGAGGATGAGGACATCTTTAGAAAGCTGAATATCCCATGGCTACCTAGTGAGCTATAGAATACAATAGTAGGCAAAGATTTTGACTCAGAAAAGGAAAATTTGCAAAGAAACATCAAGCAGTATAAGAATCAAATGGAGTACATGCAAGAAACAAATGATGGTTTAATCCTAGCTAATAGAAGACTTAGGGAGGACTTAGAAGAAGTGAATGATCATTACCAAGAGCTTACTACAGTTTCCAAGGAGGCCCTAAAAAGGAAAAGAAGCACATATTTATAGTGTGCAGAATTGAAACTGACTATCAAAAGCCTACAGCAGCAGAATAAGGAGCTAACAAGAAGGATTATAGATATGGAAGCTGAGCAGTAGAAAGCTAGGAAAAAGGCCCAAGCCTTAGATGGGATAGCTTTACTGGCAGAAGCTGCTAAAGACCTTTGAGTATTGTTAGCTAAGCAGTTACTTGTTATGTTTTTTGAAAAATACTTTATTTTGTAATTATTATTTTGAAAATATCCTATCGATGAGTAGGCTAAAAACAGTTAGGGTTTAGACCCTTACTGAATTTTGAAAAACAGTATTTAGGAAGATCAGAAACAGAACAAGGGGTTCGATTTTTGGATGGCTTAAGGAGGTCTCTTGACTTGTTTATGAGATAAGTACTTAAACTCTCATGTGTATTTGATGAATAGAATTATGAAATATATGATCCATATTACCCTTCAGTCTATGTTTTGGATTAATTTTTAGCTTGTTTAGCTACACAATTGATAAATTCATTGCTGGTTATAGTTTTATTGCTTGTAGTGCTTGTCAGTTGTGAATGAACTTCATTGTTATGTTCTGTTGGATGTCTCGTTATTATATTATGCATCTATGTTCTTCTTCATTTGTGATTTAGTTCCTATTTGGTTTATGAATGTATTCCCTTTTTCCACCAAACCTCACAACTAGAAAAACCTTTCAAAAAACCCTAAAACCTAGTTTTGTTTGATTGAATATTTGAGATTGTGTTGGCTTGTTTCTTTGTAGTCTGGAAACAATTTCTGCCACAAACATATTTGGCGCCATTTCTAGGGAAGGAAGTTGAAAACAAATTTTTCCCTGGGATACTTATCATTTCACTGGTTTTAAGAGGTGAACTTAAACCAACACATTTTTAAGGCTACTTTTCACCAGTTTGTCACAGTGGCTACTAGGGGAGTTGGAACTAGAAACAAACCTACTTCACCATTGCAGTTGGGTGTTACAGATCCTGAACAGATATTGAAGACAGCAAGGAATATTAGAAGGTCTCATTCATTACCATCCCTATGTGACCCTGACCAATTGAATGGTTCATCACCTTCATCTGTGTTGAGAAAAGAAGAAGAAATTTCACCTTGGTTAAAACCTGTAATTCCTGACAATAGTTTCCAAGTTTTCACTGATCCTCAATATTTCAAAAAAGCTAAAAATACCTCTCCTAGTAAGATACCTCTTTTTCAGCTGAAATTAGGTAAAAACCCCTCTCAGCCAAGTTCCTTTCAAACCTCTTCATCACCAAAGTCAGTCAGTCCAAAAATGGCAGCCCAAAATCAGCCCATAGACATGATAGATCGGATGGTTACAGCTAGATATGCACCATTGGTCTTGCCTCACCCTTTAAATGCACTACCTAGAGGTGACTATCAAAAATATCTGCCTAGGTTTAATGGACAGGGGGAAACTACAGCTGAAGAACACTGGGAAGCTTTCCTTAGTTATGCTGATAACCAAAATATTGAAGCCAAGGATGTATGGATGAGAATGTTCATGTAGAGCCTTGATGGAGATGTAAGGAAATGGTTCAGGGAGTTACTTGCTAACTCAATCACTATCATTGAAGAACTCCGTGATCTCTTCATGAGACAATGGGGTGACACCAAAGACCATACATACTATATAACTGAGTTTGGAGCCCTTAGGAGGAAAAAGGATGAAACTATTGCAGACTTTTCAAATAGGTTTAACAAGATGTACAGTAGAATTCCTGCAGAAATAAAGCCTACAGAAACATCTGCAAAACTTACATATGCAAATTCTTTCAATCATGAATTTTCCTTACTACTGAGAGAAAGGAAACCTATTTCTTTATTGAATATGCAAGATGCAGCATTAGAGGTAGAATCTAACATACTAGCTTCCAATAGATTGAAGAAGGAAACAGCTCAGTAGCTTTATGACAGAAAAGGAAAGAAGGAAGCAGCTCCAGGAAGTTCTGCTTCTCATTCCGCTAAAGGGAAAATTGATGAAATGGCTAAGTTGGTGAAAATTTTGACTGCAAAATTAAATAAATTAGAGCTTGAGAAAAATTCCAGCAAGCCTGTTCCAGAAGGTGAATGGAATCCTAACAATCAGAACCAGTTCAAAAGGAAATTTGCTCCCTATTTCATGCCTAGAGAACGCAGAAATAATGATATTTAGCGGGAAAGGAGAGACAATGAGGACCAAAGAGTACCACCGCCTCTTCAAAATAATGTTACTGATGAATAAGAGGTTGATGATGAAGTGATATTTGAAGATACTGACCAAGATATGAACCATGTTGGAGAAATATTGTCTAGGGGTTTTGTCACTGAAGAAGAATTTCTAAATGCAGAATGCTATGATGCTGATATGTTTGAAACAGAAGATGATTTAGGTCTGAAAATTACTACTGTAACTGCTGATGTCTGTCAAAATGAACTCAAGAATACTGTGAATCTGAGGTCAAGTCCAAAATAGGTAGTACAAAGCTCGAAGAAGAAGGTAGTTGTCCCTAGTAAGCAGCCATCTGATCCTGTGACAGAAAAAAGACAAGTTTTAGAGAAACAAAAGAAGAACATGGAGGTTGAAGAGGTATATAAAACTGTTTAGAATTTCATCCTAGAAAATGAATTAGGCAAGTTAAAGATTCCTGTACCTTTAACTGAATTAATAAGAAATCCTTCATATAAATAAACAGTTCTCAAGATGATGAATTCAGCAAGCAATCAACCTATTTCTGATACGGTGAATTTGCAAGAAGAAAATCCTAGGATTTTCATTGGATCAACCTTGGCTGAAAAGACTGAAAATGAAGTAGGTGCTTCACCTCCATTCTACATCACCCCGACAGTCCATGAACAAATGATACATAATTGCTTGTTAGATTCGGGAGCCTCACATAATTTAATGCCAAAGGCTGTTATGGAGGCTTTAGGTCTGAGTATCACTAAACCCTATCATGATCTGTATGCATTTTATTCCCAAGCAGTGAAGTGTTTAGGGGTAATAAAGGACATGGTTGTTAGTTTGGCTCAGTTACCCATGAAAAGTGTGATCATGGATGTAGTGGTAGCTGATATTACACTGAAATTTGGATTACTTCTCTCTAGGTCTTGGGCAAAGAAAGTTGGTGGGACCTTACAAATGGATTTATCATATGCTACTATTCCTATGTTTGGAGGAGAAAACAGAAGGCTATACAGAGAGCTTCAGTTTTCCTATATTGTGACAGATGACAAGAACCCTACCAACCACCCATTATATGTTGTTGATAAAGACCTGGGTACTTGCATGTTACATTTCAGTGAGGATGACAATACTGCTGGTTTTTTATAGGTTGAAAGGGAACAACCAGTAAAATGCAGTAGAGAACAAGAAGATGAGCTATGGCAATTATACTTTAATGGATCTTCTTGCAAAGAAAGTGCTGGAGCCGAGGTTCTTCTTATATCCCCTAGGGGTGAAACAGTAAAGCTGATGTATAAACTAGAGTTTATTACTACAAATAACACAGCTGAATATGAATATTTGCTATTAGGATTGAAAGCTGCCAGATATTTGGGAATTCAGTAGATTTCTGCATATGGTGACTCCGAATTAGTTGTTCAGGAGGTGAAGAACAATTATCAAGTGAAGCAGGGTTTGCTGAAAGTCTATCGAAATGAGGTATGGGACATGATTGAAAATTATTTCATAGCTTTTAACATTACCTATATTCCAAGAGACCATAATCAGACTGCAGATTCATTAGCCTTGGCTGCTACACACTTTAGAATCCCCAAGACCACTCAGTTGAGATATCCCATTGAAGTTAGGTACAGACCATCTGTACCTGATAATGTAAAATAGTGGAGAGTGTTTGAAGATGACATTGAGATTAAAAGGTTCCTAGATCTTACCCATGAGTTTTCTAATTCCCTGATTGATCAAGAGGAAGATGAAGAGGATGGACAGGTGGAAGAAATTGCTGAAAATGAAATAGCTGGACATAAAATCATTGAATTAAAAAGCAACTTCATCCCAAAGGGTTTGGTACCTCTGGAAAGAATATTTACGAAAGATGATACACTTTTAAATCCTATTGTATAGTCCTCGGAAGAGAATGTGGTAGAATGTAATATTGGCTCTGCAGAACATCCTAGAATGGTTAAAATTTCTAAAGCACTTACAGCTGAACAAAGAAACATGTATATTAAACTGTTAAAAGAACATGTGGATGTTTTTGCATGGTCTTATGAGGAATTGAGAACTTATGACATAGGAATCATACAGCATAAAGTCCCTTTATAACCAAATTTCAAACCTTTTTGTCAGAAATTAAGGAGGATTAACCCAGCCTTCTTTCCTGTTATTGAAAAAGAAGTGAAGAAGTTGTTGGAGGCCAAGATCGTAGTGCCCCTTAGGTATTCTTCATGGGTGGCTAATCTAGTCCCTATTAGGAAAAATAATGGAGAAATCAGGTTGTGTGTTGACTTTATAAATTTGAACAGATCTTCACTAAAGGATAATTATGCTCTGCCTAAAATTGAGCAAATATTTCAGCAAGTAGTCGGGGCATAGAGGATCTCTATGGTTGATGGTTTCCCAGGCTACAATTATATTTCTATGCATCCTGATGATAAGGAGAAAACAACTTTTACAACTCCTTGGGGAACTTTCATGTATGACAAGATGCCTTTTGGACTAATGAATGCTAGAGCCACTTTTCAAAGGGCTATGGATATTGCTTTTGTCAGAGAAAAGGACAAGTTTGTGGTAATCTACTTAGATGATATTACTGTTTTCTCACAATTAGATGATGAACATTTGAAGCATTTGAAGCAAACTTTCCTGAAGTGTAGAAAATTTGGCTTGTCCTTGAATCCAAAGAAGTCAAACTTTGTTGTATATGAGGGTAAATTGCTTGGTCATTTAGTGTCTGCTGATGGTATAAGGATTGATCCTGAAAGGGTAAAAGCTGTATTGAAAATAATTTTACCGAGGAGTAAAAAGCATGTCCAATCTTTCATTGGTAAAATCAATTTTTTGCATTGGTTTATACCAAACTTTGCTGAGACTATCAAATAGATTACAGTCATGCTAAAAAAGGATCAGGAAGTCAGGTGGAACATTGAGGAAAATAATGCATTTGAGAAGATCAAAATGACTCTTACTGAAGCTCTTGTATTAGTAAGCCCATATTTTACCAGAGAATTTCTTACATTCTCATTTGCATCAGAGGATACAATCGCATCTATTCTGTTGCAGAATAATAAGGAAGGACTGGAGCAGGCTATTGCATTCCTCAGCAAAACTCTCAGGGATTTTGAATTAAAATATAGTATCTTAGAAAAACAGGCCTATGCTTTGGTAAAAGCTTTAAATTTTTTCAGAATCTATATTCTGTATTCTAAAGTTATTGCATTTGTGCTTAATGATGCTGTAAAAGATGTTTTAACATAGCCTGATAGTGAGGGGAAAAGAGGCAGGTGGATTGCTAAAATCATGGAGTATGATGTAGATATCAGACCTACCAAACTAGTCAAGGGACAGGGTTTAGCCAAGCTGCTGGCTAAATCAAATTGTCAAGATTTGGGATTGCATGTCATGACTGAAGAGTTAGCTCAGGAAGAAGATCAAGCAATCTTAGAAAAAGAGAAGATCATGGACTATTATTCAGCATCCACATGGTATGCAGACATAGGGTATTTTCTATTGTTTTGCAATGTCCTGAGCATTTAGATAGAAAAGATGCTAGATATTTAAAGCTAAAAGCTACTAAGTATTGCCTAGTAGAAGAGCAGTTATTATGGAAGGACCCAGGTGGTATTCTACTCAGATGTTTGGATAAATCTAAAATTGAAGGATTAATTTCTAAATCTCATGAGGGTGCTTGTGGAGGTCACAAGTACTGGAAGACAACAACATACAAGATTTTAATATTTGGGTACTATTGGCCCTCTTTGTTTGCAAATGTATATCAGCAGGTAAGATCATGTATCCCTTTTCAGAAGTTTGCTGGAAAACAAAAATTGTTGTCATTGCCCCTAAAACCTATTGCAGTAAGTGCTCCTTTCTAGCAATGGGGTATGGATTTTATAGGGGAAATAAATCCAGCTTCCTCAGGACAACACCGATGGATTCTAACTGCAACAGACTTCTTTACCAAATGGGTGGAAGCCATCCCTACTCAGAATGCTACAGACAAAGTAATTATGGAATTTATTGAAGAAAATATCCTTAGTAGGTTTGGGTATCCTTAGAAAATAGTAATAGTTAATGCAAAGGCTTTCAAGTCTAAGGAAATGGAAGCATTTTGTGAAAAGAACAGTATCTTGCTGAAGAATTCAACTCCTTACTATTCCTAAGGTAATGGTTTAGCTGAATCCTCAAATAAAAACATCATTCGGAGTATCAAAAAGTTACTGAACCATAATAAGAGATCATGGGATTCTATGCTGAAATATGCCTTATGGGCTGATAGGATAACAGTCAAACAAGCGATTGGAACTTCTCCTTTCCAACTCGTGTATGGCATAGTTGCAGTTTTTCCTATTCAATTGGGCATCCCAGTAATGAAGTTTCTTCAGAATTATCAGGAAGAACCAAATGATATGCAGAGAAGGATTTATGAGATGATAAAATTGCAGTAGAACAAGCAAAAGGTGGAAGAAATAGCACAGTTATACAGATTGAAGATCAAAAGCATATTTGACAGGAAAATCAAAGAAGACACTTTCTCAGTTGGTGATATGGTTTTGAGGTGGGATGCTAGGAAAGAGCAAAAAGGGAAGCATGCTAAATTTGACAACCTCTGGTTTGGCCCTTTCCTAATGTCTAAAATTTTGGAAAATAACACTTTTGTCCTACAGTCTTTGGAAGGTGAGGAATTGTCAAGTCTAGTCAATGGACGATTCCTTAAGCATTTTTACAGTCTTTGAGGAGATTTTTACTTTTCATTGTAAATACCAGTGTGAGTAGTGCATAATAAGGACTCCATAACCCAATGGAAATTTTGCAGACTAGTAGGTAGCAGCAAAGAAGGCACTGGTCTACAGGTTCTTGAAGCCTCACAGGGAGGACTTCATACCGCAGCTGGATCCAGATGTTAAGTCATGAATTTTTTTTCTTCAGTCTTATATTTTGCTTGTGATTTTTGTTTTAGTCTTGCTCATTTGCTTACTTTAGGAAATTTTGGTTTAAAGTGAAATTTTGATTTTTGCTTTTAGGTTTTCATTATGTTTTGTTTTTCTTATGGTTCTGAAGGGTTCTATAGGACATATGTTGATTAAAGGTTTCACAAATAACACCATGATCAAAGTTTACCATATAAACTTTATTTAAAATGGAATTAATGACTAAAAAAGCACCAAATTTGATTTTAAAACATTCTTGTAGCGCAACAGTTAAAATTTTACACTACGGCGCTACAAGAATATCGCGGGTGCTAAATTTGCCAGTTTTTTCGCCAAATTATCCAATGATTATGCTCATGGATGACTAATCACATGTGTAGACAGGTTTGATACGTGTTTCATCAAAAATAATCATGCAAATAGGTGTGGTCTATGACGTGAGGGAGATCGTGGCAGTAAGAAGTTAGGGCTCGGTGAATCATGACATATAGAGGAACGAGGCGAGATTGATGGGAAAGAGGTTCTCCACATAGGCATTACGAAGTTGGAGGCGAAGCGGAACGAAGACAATTGCTAAAAATCCAGAATTTGCAGTTGAAGAAGGAAGTTAGGGTTTTCTCAGCGTGACAGTTGGAAGAAAACAAAAGACTTGAGGACACCTGGACGGCCAAATTCGACATTCATAATGTCCAAGGATCAATTTTAAACACCTGCAACTAGCTGGGTGATAGGTATTCCGCGTGACTTTGGTCATGGGTTGCTAAATTGGGGGTTTTTCTATTCAGGCTTGTTATGTCACATTGATTAAGGAAAACATAAATTCATGTCTTTAACAAACTCCATACGATGAGAAATCAGTCAAAAAAGGTTTAAATGTATGTCTTTGTTAGTATAAGTTCAGTAGCAGCTTTGTTAAAGACTTTTGGTACTCTGTTTGGCCTAAATTACCCAAGCCTAGTGCAAAACATTTCCTGCATTAACAATAGAACAGACTATTAAAAAATGAGAGAAAACAGCCAAGAAGAATCAAAAGAAAGCTGACTGTCAAAACTCTGAAAACTTGAGAGAAAAAGGGCTCTTAGGTCATTAACAGGGTCTTAAAATCACATAGAAACATCATTCAGCCATGGGAAAGCAGATGAAGAAAAGTGGGAAGATCAACAGGTCTGAACCCACTGAACTGAATTGGATAGACAAGTTTCCTGGATGTGCAGAACTCTTTGAGAATATTGGATGGTTGGACTTCTTTAAGAGGATTGATGGATATAACACTGAAGTTTCTCATAAATTTGCTCAATGTTATAACCAAGATACAGTATCATTTGACACTTTAAAATTAAAATTAAATATAGAGTTGGTGGCTGAAGTAATAGGAGTCAGGAATGAAGGAGAGCTTTGGTTCAAAAAGGTGCCATTCACCTTCAATGCCCAAAGGTATCTTTTGCCTGGCATTGTTCTAGACTGGAGAAAGGGAGTGCTCATCCAGAATTTCAGAGATGAATGGGTAGAGCCCATAAAATTCCTACAAAGCTACATTACCTATGAAGGGAGGTATGCTTTTGTCTTCAAGTATCATTTTAGGTTCCTACAGCACCTTGCTGGTGAATCAAGGATGAGTATTCCTTTCTTGCTGTTAAAGAGTTTGCAGAAAATGTCAAGCAGGATCAAGGAGCATCATGACCACACTACATAGTCCATCTTCCATCATGGATTGATCAAGCTTATTATCAGCACTGTTCTGCAAAGAGAAGGAAATACTTGTGACTACTTTCTCTTTTGGTCTGGATTCCAAATTAACCAGGAAGGATAGCCTACCAAAAAACATGTGGACAAGGGACAAACCCTAGTTAGAAAATTAGGGAAAAAATTCAAGGCTGAAGATAAAAAATGTGTCAAACTTGAGGAAGTGGTAGAACCTTCAAAGGGAGACTATGAATCTTAGCAACCTTCAGTTGACAGTAAGAGAAAAAGTTTGCTGATTATTAAAAAGGAAGGCTAGCCTGTACAAAATAAGGCACCAGCAGAAACACTCCTAGATGAAAAAAATGTTTTCACAAAGAAGGTTGTAGTAAAGGAAGAAGATACTAAGGTCCAACAACGAATCCCAATTACCGTTTTATCTAAATATGAAGGATACCTGTTGGAAGGAGATGAGTTGACTGTCAATGCTAAGACTAGGGTTGGCACACACCGGGAATTCTTCAGTCCATAGGATAAGACACTAAGGACAAAGAAAATGAAGATCAAGGTTAAAGCTATGGAGTTTTCCACTGTTATACATCAAGGAAAAACTTTGAAAATGGTGGGAGAGATTTCCCCAGGATGGAGACCCAAAACTAGACCCAAAAACAAATTGAGGCTGAACATGAAAAAGCTGCTAAACCCTAAGTTAAACACAGAAAAGGTCACTATGATTGATACTTCTTCTTCAGATGAAAACCTAGAATCTAGCAAAGGTAAAACCAAAGGAAAGAAACCATTGAAGACAGTAGAAGAGTCCAGCCTCACCAAAACTAAACTATCAGTTGTGTTTTTGGAATTAAGAGGTGAAATGTTGAAGGAACAACAGAAAGAAGAAATGGAAGCTTCTTATTCAGAAAATAAGTTGTTAATGGATGAAAATGCACCTGATGAAATAGAGAATCAAGAAAATCCAAGTGTTCATGGTGTTTCTATAGAGTTGTTTCATGAGGATGAGGACATCTTCAGAAAGCTGACTATCCCATGGCTGCCTAGTGAGCTACAGAATACAACAGTAGGAAGATCTTTTGACTCAGAAAAGGAAAATTTGCAAATAACCATCAAGTAGTATAAATATCAAATGGAGTACATGAAAGAAACAAATGATGGTTTAATCCTAGCTAATAGAAGACTCAGGGAGGACTTAGAAGAAGTGAATGATCATTACCAAGAGCTTACTACAATTTCCAAGGAGGCCCTAAAAAGGAAAAGAAGCACAGATTTACAATGTGCAGAATTGAAACTGACTATCAAAGGCCTACAATAGCAAAATAGGGAGCTTACAAGAAGGATAACAGATATGGAAGCTGAGCAGCAGAAGCTAGGAAAAAGGCCCAAGCCTTAGATGGGATAGCTTTATTGGCAGAAGATACTAAAGACCTTTGAGTATTGTTAGCTAAACAGTTACTTGTTATGTTTTTTGAAAAATACTTTATTTTGTAATTATTATTTTGACAGTATGCTATCGATGAGTAGGCTAAAAACAGTTAGGGTTTAGACCCTAACTGATTTTTGAAAAACAGTATTTAGGAATATCAGAAAGAGAACAAGGGGTTTGATTTTTGGATGGCTTAAGGAGGTCTCTTGAATTGTTTATGAACTAAGTACTTAAACTCTCATGTGTATTTGATGAACAGAATTATGAAATATATGATCCATATTACCCTTCAGTCTGTGTTTTGGCTTCATTTTTAGCTTGTTTAGCTACACAATTGATAAATTCATTGCTGGTTATAGTTTTATTGCTTGTAGTGCTTGTCAGTCGTGAATGAACTTCATTGTTATGTTCTATTGGATGTCTGGTTATTATATTATGCATCTCTGTTCTTCTTTATTTGTGATTTAGTTCCTATTTGGCTTATGAATGTATTCCCTTTTGCCACCAAACCTCACAACCAGAAAAACCTTTCAAAAAACCCTAAAACCTAGTTTTGTTTGATTGAATATTTGAGATTGTGTTGGCTTGTTTCTTTGTAGTATGGAAACAATTTCTGGCACAAACAAGGTGCATGAACTAGTACTTGTTTCGAGAATGGCCGACATGCAAAGTCAAGATAACTAAGGAATGGCTGACTCAGGTTTCAAATTCCTTCAAACAAGAGCATAAAGGTGAATGGTGACTGAATGTAGGAAGCATAGACTCGATATACAAAACTAGGACATCTTCGCAACACAGGAGGCATCAACAGAGGCTCCATGGGGACCAGAATCTTAACCAGTCGATGGAGATAAACTCAGAAAAATGATTACAGCTCCTAAAGTCAAACTACTAACCCAACCAATGGATGTGATTTATAGTGCTCTGTTTGAAGGCGACACGACTCGCCAGCTGCCAAAGATAACATCTTTCCTTGTCTAGCTCTTCATTTTTTTAATTTTTTTGGACTTTTTCAAATATTTAGAAAGCTTGAAAAAGAATAAAATCACTTTAAAGGTACAGACTAGGAGGAGATGAGTGTCAAATGGGCAAACAAACTAGTTCCAAGCAATGGAACATACCTATGCTCAATGCAAGGATACATGTGTAGGATAGCGACACTCAAGGGAAAGTCCCCTCTCGGTAAAAATAGGGAATGAAGCTGCAAAGGATATATGAAATGGCTTTGTGTGGCTAGACATGAGACAAGCTCGGGCTATATGCCTGATACTCAAAGTTAGGGAATCCGGCATAAGTCTCAATGAGGTAGGAAAATCTCATGATAATGCAATTACAACTTGATATAAGGGAGTCCTGAGGGAACAGGCCAGCAAAAAGATCAAGAGGAGTATGAGGCTCTTGCAAAATGTCATGGTGTTACTATACGATGGAATCCCACACCCTAAAGGACAAACTATCTACATGGGCACCAAATGCAATCAAGGAAGTAACTAGGGTACCCATGTAAGGTCAAGCTCTACCATTCACATCATGCCACTTCAAAAACAACAAGAAGGTTCTGTGACAAGATAGAATGGGTTCGTACCTATGGTTATAATGAAATGGTCATAAGGTCATGCAAAATGCAAATGGAGGTGAAACCTAACCTATATGCCGATTTAAACATCATACCTGAAATCAGCACAAATGGGTTAAAACAATGGTCAAAACGACACTCAAAATGGTCCCCTACATCATATATTAGTCCAAAAATGGTCCAAAACTATAGAAAGGGGGGTAAAAATTTTCAAAAATTTGAAAAATTTCTGTAAATAGTAAAAAATTCAAAACATTATATAATATTTGAAATTTTTACCCAATTGAGCTCAGAACTTCAAATGCGAATTCCGAGAGATCCAGCTGACGGAATACGACACCGTTTTTTCCAGGTAACTTCCCATGCCCTACTCTTTCATTTACATGTAAATTTTTCAATTTTCAATGGTCCAAATTGAATTCTAGTCCATCCTAAGTTATGTGCCATAACCCACCCAAAAATCAAGGATTTTTCTACGTATAGGGCTGGCTATACACAGAAAAATGGCTCAAAGTCGCATACATATGTGGCTGTTTTGCAAACAGTCATGTATGCGGCTGTGTTGAACCTTTTCTAAGACATATAATGACCCAAAATTGAATTAAATGTGCAGGATGGTTTTAGAATGGAGGGAATGAGAGCATGGGGATGTAGAAGAAGCAGTATGAGTTGATCTAATGGCTCAACAAGCTCTTCATGCATGCGGGCTCTACAAGTTTTGGTGTCTTGGTGGCTTAAAGCAAAAACCAAGACTGCTGCAGATGTTAGTATACTACTAGGATCCTAACTGAGAGTCTTTCCAAATTGACGTGATGTCCCTCACTATAGAGGTGGAGGAAATATACTTCATTACTTGATTGTCCTGATGGGGGGAATTGGTGAATCTACGTTCTCACGAGCCCGGAGGTGGCCTCACCATAGATGAGTACATAGCAGTGTACTATTATCCAGACATGGAGAAGGTTGGGAGTCAGATCCTGAAAAACTCCATACAGGTGCTCGGACTAAAGGCCATACTACTGACACTTGGTAGGATAGCATGGCTAGCCTCACTCCACCAGGCCTCGCGGCCTTTGATGTTCTATGCAGTGGAGTGCATGAGAGCCATAGTTTATGACTGGAGTATTGTGTTGTTGAGAAACATGAAGCAACAACTCAATGAATGCAAGATGGGCAGGGTGCGAAACTTCGGTTTCAGCAGTATACTAAGCACGTTCTTCTTTGAGCATGTTCTGAGACTCAGCCCTAGAGTTGACGTTCCTCTTCACGGGGTTCGAGATCTGGCCCAACGATGTTGGGTAGATGTGATGTGTAGACTGGGTGGAGGTAGGGTGTCTAACCCCTACCCAGCTGATTTCTTTCCATGGTGGCAGTGGCAGATAGTTGCCATCGATGATGACCCCTATGCGGGGATAGATTTTCGGGGATATCCCGACATGCCACTACCACCAGGATCAGCATACGGTGACATTGGTAATGAATCCTGACCCTCTTTTTAAAAATCTTTGAGTTATTAAATTTTTTTGTGTTTTTTGATATATGGAATCAAAAAACATGTTTTTGTGTGACGACACGTAGTGATGATTTGTCATATGCATGTAGATGTAGGACCATGGTGGCTTGAAGGCTTCCCTTGTCATAGACAAAGGGGAAGAGGAGAAGACATTATGGGTGTGGATGTGGAGCAGAAGCTCCAAAGCATTCATAACAACTTTGTGCGGCTGACACATAGCGTACCCATGGTGCAAGTTGAGGACTTGCCTGAGGCAATACAGCGTCAAGCAGTGGGTTTACCATGAGCATGGGTGTGGTTATTTCGATGGCTAGCTAGAGCCATGGCGACATTCCACGATCAGAACCCCCCTCCTCCTCCATAGGCTTAGATACCTGAGAGTGATTCATTTTTGTAATACCATGTATTTATACTTTGGTGGCTCAAAAGCCCCATTTTTGTATGACACTTATGTATTATGACATCACTTTTTAGATATTTAATGAATTTTTTTTATGATGATTGATTGATGTATTTACATGTGTAAAAATGTATGTTTGTGATGAGCTTATTGTCTGTGAAACAAATGCCAATCTAACACATAGTTATCATATGAGTCAGCCTTGATTATTAATTCTTGGAACATGTATGTATGTTATATTGTCAAATTGTCATTCTAACAATCTCACACGTAAGAATATTTGTAATAATGTTGGATCCCTAACATTATACCACCATTAAGCTATGACACTACTATTGGGAATCAAGATGTACCTCAAGAGAAAGAACACCATGTGAAATGGCATCCCGTAGAAGCTTGATAACGGCACTATACTAAGCAACATTGTTTGAAGAGGGTCGTAAACATACGCCTCCTGAAGGCAATACCTGACCCGTAGGAGTATAAATCAGCCAAGTAGCAGAGGATGAGTGTTGAGTGTGATGACTCGCACCATCAGTGAATCCTATGAAGGTGGAAGATTTCATTGACATCTTCCATAAGAAACGAAAGCTAATCAACAAACCCGATCACCATAAGAAAACCTAACTATGAAAAATAATATACAAATAATATACAATAGTCAACCTTCGCTAAAAATAATGCATAGTACTTTTTAAGATAGATCCCATTTCTAGGCTCTGCTAAGGATATCCCCTCGTAATCTACTAGCTCATAAGCTCCCTTCTCTAACACACTTTAACAACATAAGGACCATGCCACATGGGGTTAAACTTTCCTGCCCCCAAGGGTTCTTTAGCTTGATCCCACAAAAGGACCAAATCTCCTTCACTAAAATTCCTTGGATGGATAGATTTATCGTACTGGACCTTAACGCAACACTTATTCACTTCTAGAGCCACCAAGGCATCTCGCCGCTACTCATTAGGTCGCTCCAAGTGGACTAAATGCTCCTCCAATGGGGAAGTGTCTGGTAAGAGATATATGGCTAGTTTCAAAGAAGGGATTTCACACTCAATTGGCAATATCGACTCCACTCAATGTACAAGTTGATATGGAGAAAAACCCATGGTAGTCTTAACAACGGTCCTATAATCCCACAAAGCAGGATATAACATTATATGCCAATTGGTATTGCTTTGTGCAATGGTTCATTAGAGAATGGAATCAAGTAATTTGTTCATTGCTTCAACCTGTCCATTCGCTTAAGGGTAATAAGAAGAGGAATGCTCCTGCTTATACCCTAACTTCAAGGCCAACTCTTCCATCATTCGATTCTGAAAGTGCCTTCCATGGTCAGTGACAACCTCCTTCGAAATACTGAACTGAGTAATGATCTGGTTGAATACGAAATGTGTGTCTCTCTCACCGTCGAATTGAATTGTAGGCATAGCCTCATCCCATTTCGTTAAGTAGTCAAACGCCACTATAATCTGATGATGCCCCCCAGCTAAAGCTAGGTTGCAATCCATGAAATCAAGCCCCCACTTAGTGAAGGGACCAGCAGTGATAATTGGATGTAATGGGGCAGGACGTGAGTGCATATTACGTGCAAACACCTGGCAAGGGTGCCACTTCTTGACCACATTGACACGATCTTTAAAGATTGATGGCCAGAAATAACCCACTCTCAAGATTTTTTGGGCTATAGAAAGCCATGATAAATGACCACCACACACCCCTCCATGGAAATCATTCAGTACAAACTCAGCCTCCTCATGAGTTAAACAACGACGTAAAATGGAATCTAACCCATAGCGGTACAATGTGTTATCCACTATGAGGTAATTCTTGGATACGTGACGTAACCATCGTCGTTCATCCCATGAGAGTTGAGTAGGGATCTTCAATGTTTGTAAATATATGATAATATCTCCATACCATGGATCCAAAGTTGGGATCAAAAGATGTGCTCATCGACAAACGTATCTTCACAAACCTCCTCCTCCTCCTCACTTTGGAAATCAGATATAAGCTCTGAAAAAATCAACGATTTCTTCGATTTTGCCGAAACAAACTCGAGATCGAATTCTTGCAAGATGAAAATCCATTTATTATACTTTCTCCTAATCATCCTTATAGTGAGGACGAACTAAAATGGATTGACATGGGCTACCACCAAGGTTTGGCGAAGGAGAATATAGTGTCTCAATCTTTGAACTACATGAATAGTAGCTAAGGCAAGCTTCTCTACATGGGAATAATGAATCTCCACATCTATAAGGTTTCAGCTCAGATAATATATGACATGCTCTTGGAGATCCTCATCCTCTTGAACCAAAACCATACCAATCATATCCATGGACGTAGACACATAAAGTAAAAAGTCATGGCTATAGTCGGGTGGAATAATCACCAGGGCCAATGCTAAGGCTCGCTTAAATGCATCAAAGGACTCCTAGGCTCACTCATCCCAGCAAAAGGTAGTGTCCTTATTCAAAAGACGCATAAAGCCTCTAGTCAAATTGGTAAAGTTAACGACGAATCTCCATAAGAAGTTTTCCATGCCTTGCAAACATTGAAGATGTCTAATGTTTTTCGGGGGAGACAACTGAAGTATTGCCTCAACCTTCAAAGGGTCGACTCTTATAACCTCCTTGGAGACAATGAACCCTAATAAGCGACCAGACTTCACACAAAAGATGCACTTATGAGGATTTAACCTGACCAAGTAATGGTGGCACCTTTCGAACACTAATCTCAAATGGTAGGAATGACGCATCCTCTAATGAGAATGAGCAACAAGATCATCCTAAAAGACTTCAATAATCGATTTGAGATCATGGAAGATCAAGTTCATAGCCCGCTAAAATGTGGCTCCGACGTTTTTAAGGCCAAAAGACATATTCTGATATGCAAAGGTACCGAAAGGATAAATAAATGCAGTTTTATGTTGGTCCTTGGGTTTAATCTGGATCTAATTGTATCTGAAAAAGCCATCCATAAAGGAAAATACGTCCCTTCCTGCGCACTCATCCAGAATTTGATTAGTAAATGGTGTGGGAAAATTATCCTTAGGATAGGCGCAATTCAAGTCATGGAAATCAGTGCATATGCGGATCGTTCCCGGTTTCTTATCAACTAGAACAATATTTGAAACCCACTCCATCAAGGGAATGTGATAGATAAAATCGACATTCAACAACTTTTCTATCTCAGCCTTAATTGCAGGTGCTTTTCTAGGATTCACCGCATGCAAGCATTGTTAAACAGGATTAGCATTAGGATAATTTTTAATTTCATGTTCAACATAATTTCATGTTCAACAATGCAGGGGTCAATACCTTGCATTTCATCATAAGACCAAGCAAATATATCATGAAATTCTTTGAACAGCATGGTATACTCTTGAATCTCAGCATGGGAACATTCTACCCCAATATAGACATTCTCAATCTTTCCAGGATCGCTAGAGATATTGATAGGAATGGTAGGAGAAATGTTCGCCATGTTTCCATCAACCATCGGACCAAGAGATCTTAACAGAACCACGAGACTACAAATTCTATCACTAAGAATATCCCTAAAATCCTCGCGCTCCAAATGGTCAAACTCGAGAAGAAAATAAGATCTATGATGCAACTCTTCCCAAGGTGGCTCAACTCCAGGCATGGCCTCAATAATAGCTTCATCTGAAATAAAAACACTATCAAGGTAGTCATGTACATGAGAAGATTGAAATAACCATGTAGGTAGCACATATGGGTCCTCCTCCTCTGTCCATGAATAGGAAGGACTAGGCTCTGCAACACATTCAAGATTAGCTTGATACTCTATCATAGTTGTAGGAAATGGCACATCCATTTCGATGGGCTCACTTGAAGGACTCGGTGTAGGAAGAATCCAAGGATCTTCCATATGGTTGGTGCAAAAATACATTGATCTCAAAGATGACGAAGCCTCACTAAAACTACACCCCATCATAAGAAAAAGTGCCAGACAACTAAAGCTTCCCATAAGGGATGGATACATGCCAACACCCACACTCCCAGTTTTTGGCTGAGAGTGCTCGACAATCAGGATAGAAGCTCCCAAAGATGAATAACACATAGATTCTTGAATGGAGTTTGATCAATCGTAACTATCTTCCCATTAAACAGAAAGCATATGACTCAAAATAGAGAAGAAGCTATGGCTTGCATACTATACATCCAATTCCTACCCAGTAAGAGATTGTAGTCAAGGGGTGCATCAACCACCTCGACCTCTATCACAACAGTCTTACCTCCCAAACAGACCTTAAGAGAAGGAAGAATCCCATGCGATTGAAACGATCTACCGTCAAAAGAAGTCAACATGGTAGTGGATTTAGACAACTCAAGGGAACCCAAACCCTTCCAACATGCCAAAGACATCACAGAAGCAACAGCACCTTCATCAATCACAGTGCACTTGATGGTCATGTTAACACATTCTACATGAATCAAGAGAGATGCGTAGTAAGGCAAGCGAGGTTGTATTCCCATGATTTCAAAGTTGATGACGGAGGAATAATTATCATCGTTAATAACAAGGGAAGAAAGCAAATCCTTCCTTTGCGAAGGACAACTCTGAAGTACTTCGAGTGCAGAAATTGCATAAGGAGTGTGGCCCAAATCCTCTACAACAAAATAATTCTGGGCATCTCGGGCATTAGGATTGTCCCCCGAATGCTGAAGGACTCCCTTAGGAACATGAGGTGCAACTTTAGGTTTATCCACAGGTTTTTCAATACGCAAAGGACTCCCGTGTGGAGCAAGTTCCTTTCCAAGGTCTGGTTGTGACAAACCATAGTCCTTCACACGAGTCACAACCTTAGTAGCATGCAACATATTGATGCAACCATGACCACTAGAATCTGGTGGATCTTGATCACCACCAGACTGATCATGGGTCCTTGAGTTCATGTTTTGATTATGAGGTAAAGGGTTGGTCAGCACAGCTGGGCCTTGCGCTATGAACCTCAAGGCCTCTTCAATATGAGGGCACAAGTGAGTGAGGTGATATTCCTTACACAACTTGTAAGGAAACTTAACCTTACATTTAGACTTCTTGTCCCCCCAAGCAGTTAGGGCATTCTTGTCATTAGGATTGGCATTTTTATTCCTATTCCCACACTTACAATTGTTCTTACCCTTCTTCTTATTCCTTCTGGGTTGCTGATTACCCTTCTGGTCTGATGATTGCATTGAAAGCACACTCACCATTTGGGTGGGTTGAGACAAATCCATGGTTTATCCTGAGGTAGATTGGTTAATAGACAATTGACTGACCTGTTGCACAACCAAATCCACAGATTTGTCACTTGTACAACCAACAATGCCATCAACATGTGGTCCAGTTTTGAACTTAGGGTTGAAACTAGAACATGGAGCATTAGGAATGATCTCATATAACAAACCGGATTGAGCATAAATCAAATCCAATTCCTACGCCCTAAAAATGGCTTGTTCCTCATTCTGAACTCCGGATGTAGAAACATCCTTTGCTATATAAGGAAGTAACGATTTAAGGAACCACTTGAGGAGAAAATCCAGTGGTATGAAGGCTTTAATCAATCTCTTCCATCTATGCCACTCTTGGATATGGTCTAACATATTCATGGATTTGTCCTGTCGAAATGTCGACAAGAGTTCTGTACCAACGTTGTAACGCACTAGTAGCTGGAAGTGGTTGAGAAAATTCATAGCTAGGTCATCGAACAAAGTGAATGCCCCCCTAGGTTGCTCTATGTACCATTTCATGACAGGACCAGTGAGGGTGCGTTGAAACAACCTTAAACAGATTGAATTTTCATGTAAGGAATTTGAAGAGCACCATAGCTGAAATGTAGTAACATGTTCACTAGGATCTTCTCCTGGTTTGCCCTTGAATTTGGGGATGTCTGAGGGAACCTTATTAGGGACAACCGGCTAAGCTGGGTCATGAGATACAAGATCGTTTGTTAGTCTCTACAAATCAGGTATATTTAACGTTGTGAAGAAAGGAAGCCTCGGTTGAGCAGGTCGATGCCATGCTCCTTGATAATTTTGGATCACATAAGACTGATTACCGTAAGCACCATGGACTTGAAAATAGTTCCCTCCTCCCGTTTGACCCATGTAGGGTGGCATGGAAGCACCATAATGTGGTGTACCTTGAATATTTGGGGCTACAAAGCCATAATTCAGAGAGTAAGCGGGTTGTTCATACTCGTACCCATAAGGTGAATAACCCTTTCCATATTGCGACCCATAATATGGTTCATAAGAAATCCCATGAGATGTCCCATGAGAAACTCCATAAGTAGGAATATGACCTCCAGAAGTAGGAACATGACCTCCAGAAGTAGGAATACGACCTCCCGAAACAACATGAGGTACTTGACTCTGATACACAACTATGCAAGTAGCAACAGTACGGACATGACTCGTAGCAACATTCCAGCCCGAAGGACCATGTGAATGAGGGGGAGGACTAACATTCATTAGAGGAAATTTGGGGTCTAAAATGGGCCTTATAAGAAAACTCACCAACAATAAATTTTGTGAGTTGGAATTCAAGAACCAATAGAATTTCAATAAAATGAGTCAACCATAATGGTTGAATTGACATATTTTTTATAAAACAAAACTACTTTTTCTGTTCGTATTTTTGACATATCTCCCTGTGTTTTTACTCAAATTTCGAGCAGGAGAGCTCGTTGGATTCGGAATTTAATTTCGCATCCAACGAGTACCCACATTGCATACTTTTGAAGTACTCTGCTACCCAAAAAAGAAGAAATACCTGAAAAAATGTGATGATGATGTAATCATCACGCTTTTTCATGTATTTCTTGTTTTTGGGGTAGCAGGGTCCATCAAAAGTATGTAGGTGGGTACTCATTGGATGCAAAATTAAATTCCACATCCAACGATCTCTCGCGCTCGAAATTTGAGAAAAAACACAAGGAGATATGCCGAAAATATGAACAAAAAAATTAGTTTTTTTCATTCTTCCTCCAAAATTAATAAATATTATTTTATTATTTTAACTATTGTTTTATTATTTTAACTATTATTTTATAATTTTCCTTAGGAGGCCCATTTTAGACCTCAAATTTCCTCTAATGTGAAGAACTAGGAATAGAGGACAAAGGGGCATGTGAAACTATATAATTGGTGCTCCCTACAGTCACTCATCTAGGTTCTGGTATCTGAATAGGACTACTAGCACTAGGTCTAGGGTGGACATAAGATGTAACCTCCACCACCAAGATGGAGGATGAAATGTGACTCATGTTCCCAAACCTTTCCACATGGAAATGACTAGGAATTCCCCCAGGAATAGTGTTAGGCTCAAACTCTAACTCAGCATGCTGAGCCGAATCATGTGCAGGAATACTAGACATGTAATATCTAGTGCTTGCAGGTTCATGATGAGTCTTGTCACTAGGAAACCAATACCGATGAATTTTAAATGAGGGATCATACCCAGAGTGTGTAGTTATATCAGGTGAAGGATCATATGTAGGAGTAGGCTCTTCTTCCTCAACCTTGTGAAGTGAAGAAGGCAGTTCAGGAATTTCATCTTCATGATCTCCCATCTTGTGTGCATCAATGTGCGCAGTAGTCTGCTTGGACCATCTGTTCCTCTCTCCCAAAGGAGTAGGAGATGTAGAAGGCAGAAGTCCTGCTAAATGATGAGAACAGCGAGGAACCACACCCGAATCTACAATGACTCAAAAAATGAAAAAGACTCACTAATTACACAAACCCTAATCAAGCTAGCATGCACAGAGCATACACCAATAAAATCAAAAGCGAATCACAAGCAATCAAGGGTAGGATAAGTGAGCTCCCGAATGAAGCAGGTATGTCTCACCTAGGAGAGGCTTGAGATTCCCATACACAATAAGCAGAGGTTCGTAACCAATTATTGTGGCCCTCAGCTTCAACACGTATAGTGATTGTGTTGTCCGACCCCAACCTGGCCCGGACACCTGCAGAATAACCCCTATAAGCACCCCCTCGATAACCTAGGTAAGAAAACTAAGGTCACCTCAATATAATCAATGCTCAGGAAGATAGTCGTAGGAGGGATTGACCGTATAGGCAGGGTAGCAAAGCCTAAAACTCTTGAAAGAGCCCCCAGATATGAATACAATCCTGTAAATATCTCCGGTGCTACTCAGTTATGACCATGGGTCATCCCAATCATTAACCACTCACACTGCCTCATGCTTAACTCCCTTGTAAGAAGAGGATCCTGAGAAACACTAATTATACCAAGGAATTTCACACTCTCACCTGGACAGACACATACATGTTGTTGTTTAGTTGTCTTAGAGAATTTACTCACAATGAACTATTCCAAGACCCTAAAAACTAATCTTGTTGGTGTACCCTATCAAAGAAAATAGTGTAATCCATTTTAATTAAGCATTGATTTTATTTGGCTTTATTACTCAACAAAGGTAAATGACCGTGCAACCAATGGTGTTATGACACAACATGAAGCAAAATGCACACCTAACAATCAATGCAAATGCATTGTGTCGAATGAAAAACAGGGCATGCTACTACGTGAAATGTAAAATTTTCTTCAAATGACAAATGCAATCATTCCTATATGAAAACCTAACTAATACTTCTCTAAGAAAACCTAGTGCAAGTACCATGCAAAATGCAAAGTGCAATGCATAATGATGCAAAGAAGCAAATATTTTTGGATTTTTTAAATAAAAATGAGATAATAAAGCAAAAGAATGACTCTACCACCCCCAGACTCTGCAAGCACAATCAAACAACACTCATGCAATGTACTAAGGTAAAAGAGACCTAATGCACTAATCCCAAAACAAAAAATCGAAAATGTAATGACAAGAACATTCTAAAAAAAAATTACCCTTGTAAAGGCGTCTCTAGTAAAAAATAGAGGTGTATATAGACTTTAGTAGTATCAAAGGAGACTCAGTAATCATCCAAATTCACCCAACAACAATCAATATTCCTCTAAAAGGAAAAAATCAGGGAGTACACGACTGTTCACAGAAAACCTATGAATATACGCAGCTATAGCAGTCAAAACCACATGTACACGTGACTGTGATTTAAAAACTCAAGTACAGGAAGAAAAATGTATAAAAATGAAAGCAAACAGATAAGCTGAGACAAAATTCACACCAATCAGACACTACCAGGAAAACATGCCCCCAGATCCGACTCAGAAACAGAGAAATCAGAGCAATTCAAGAACATTGAATGCCGATAAAAACCCCGAAATGAAAACTACTAGGAACTCCCCAACGGAGTCACCAATTCTGTTACAGAGAGAAATTCCTATGGCTTCGGGTACCACATGAGACAGCTTGACTCCAAAAATCAATCCTTTTCAATATGCAAGAGAAACAAAATATCTAACACTAAAGGATATCAATGCGTACCTTATTCTAGATGGTTGATGTAGATCCCCGTTGAGCTTTCCAACTCCAGCTTGTATTGATAAATTGCTTCTTCAACAATCAGCAAACAAGACAAGCATGCTATATATATTTATGTTATACCTACTCTAGCATATATAATCAATAACATATAAGCATTTAAAGGCATCCATGGATCAAATACTCATTTAAACACACATTATTGGATAGGAAAAGATATTTCTATTAGTATAAAAACAAATATTACAAGAGTGACAACCTCTGTCGGCACGTCTGCAAATCGGAGAAACTGAGTCCCCCACTTGGGCCTCCACCACTTCAATCCTCCATTTATTGATAGCAAGCTCAGAAGCAAAAGGAAATCTTGGGAAGAACAAAAAAGTGCTCCAAGGGACAAAGGGATGCTGACTCAAGTATAATCTCTGGAAATAATGGACTATAGTTTTCTTGCTCTATAATTCCTCTCTCTTCAATGTATCCAAATGATTCCTTATATATCTCTTTAATGGGGTAATGAAGGTTCAAATCCGAGCGATCTCAAGGCATATGGAAGGCTAGGAGACAAGTGATTTGGATCCACATCAAGGAAAACTCCAAAAGAATTTGGCCTTTTGGACACATCCTGATGTACGCAGGTTTAGGGGTCAAATCTGTGTATGTACACAAGAAAGGGATTAAAATCATGTATGGAAATTTTAGCATCTTTTTAGGGATGATCTTGGAAACATAAAAGGTACAAAAAATATCCATGGGGTCTAAATATTCTTCATAGGGACAGGGAAGGCCATAAAAGAGTGATTCACCATGTGTGGTAAAACCAGCTGTAACAGCATGCAAACTGAGGTGGCTCTCGAACAGAGGTCAGGAGAGTCATGTGTGAGTTTTTATGGATGGACTTGACTACATGTGATGTGAATGCAATTATGGAGGCAGTTATATGCCAAATGCATGCAAAGGAAATGATCCCTTCTCTGGACAATGTTCTGGAGATCCGCATAAGGTGTGGTGGACGAATTAGACAGCTATATGCTAAAAATCAAAATGACGTGCCTTACGGGCGGTGGCCCAAAAACCTACATGAGTGGAAGAAGGAAAGTGTAACACAAGTAAAGGTCTGGAGACACTTGTATCCATGGATGATTTTAAGAGCCCCTTTAGATTTATATGTATAAAAATTGGGCGAATCTCTCCAATATATAGGAAAATTTGAAGGTGATTTTATCAATAATATAATATGTATATATAAAAAATTTGGTGAATCTTTCATTTTATTATATAATGTTGTAAAATTTTGACGAATCGTTCATTTTATTATATAATGTTGTAAAATCTTGGCGAATCTTTCATTTTATTATATAATATTGTAAAAACTTGGCGAATATTTAACTTCATTATAAAAAATTGTAAAAACTGGCGAATCTTTCACTGATTTATAGAATATTGTCAAAATAAAAGAACAACATTAGTCAAATAACATGAATCACATCATCAACAACAGAACATGTAGACTCACAAGTCACAATAGGAAGGTGTCAGTGAAACACAACTGCACTGACTAGATTCAAGGCAAGTGGGGACTCCACTTGTTATCTCATCCCTTAAAGGTCCAACAGACATGTGGGGACCTGAATCTTGACAAACTGATAAAATCATAGAATCATACATTATGCTCGATCTTGGCCTCCACTAGCCAATTATGGTCATGGAGGCTAATACAATTATGCATTGTAATTATGCCAATTGATTATTGCATTAGATGAATGTTGGTCTTGTGCCAATAGGTATCCTATGATCAATGCATAGGAACCTAGTGCATAGACCATTTTTCTCTTCTCTTATATATGTAGAGCTCGTTTATTTTTTTGAATAATGATAAGTATTTACAAAGAAAATATACAGTCAGTGTAAAAGAATTGAAAAACTGAAGACAATTAATTCATGCAACTAAAAGTTAATAAAACAATCTCTTCTCAAATCCTAAAACCAACCTTGATTCAAGCTACAACAAAGGGTTAAATCAAGAATCGAATGAGAACTAGAATCATTCAAAGGAATTAACACAATATTTAACCAAAATACACACAAACTTCAAAAATCGACAAAATGCTTCAAACAAAAGCAATAAACAAACCATAAAAATTTGTCAAGATATTTGTGCTAAACACCAACATGGTTTCATGTACTTGAATGAGCCCATTCTTTCATAGTGAAAGTGTTGTCAAATTAGTTATTTATCATTTAATGTTAGGAAAATATCTATGTGAAGAGATAGCTCCTTGGCCTAGCTTTCTCAAATTCCAGCATCATTTCCTATTAGATACAAGAAACAGACAATGTAATCAAACCATCAATCTTAACATAAGCTGCATGAAGGTAATGTAGCTCAAATCATCAATGTTACAACAAAAAATTATAATGTAGAATCTATTTTTACCTAAAACATAACCTCAAATTCATATATGGAGTTGGGGTTAGGTTTGAGTTCTGCTTTTAGCTTTTTATAGGAGATACTTTTGGGATCCCACTTTGTATTGTTATCATGGTACTACATAGTCCTGTTGACCTACTTTTGGGATAATTTGTTGGACATTAATAAAATAATCTTATCTTATCATAATTCTTTTTGTTACCTTCATCATATGCTAAATGTGTTACTTTCATTATATGCTTAATGTACATTTTGTGTGCCAGTCAGCTGTTAGATTACCACAAGGTTAGTTAAAGTACACAAAGTCTACACCACCAGTTTTACATTCGGTACCATCATCCAAATGGGGGAAAGTGCCCAAAAGTTTCCCAAGGATTTATTTCCGAGGAAAAAAAACACCATGTTCCACCAAGTTTCTAGGATGTGCAAATTTGGGAGCAAGGGAACACATCCAAGGGGACATGTGGAAACACCCCACAAAATCTATGGAACATCGAAGTCTCCAACATAGGAGGCCAGCCCAAATACTAAAAATGTGATTTCCCAAGTCTGGTGTACAGACTTGAAAACTCTAATTCTGTAATTTTTTTCTTAAATATTTCTGAAGTTTAAGGGGTCCACATAGAGCCTTCTCGGATTGGCAAAACAATGGTTTCTTCAGGAAGGATTTGCAGAGGAAAAGAGTGATCAATGAGCAGAAATAAAAGGGATGTTATACATTGAATTTAATCTCCCATAACACATTTATATCTGGTTCCATTTAGGTTTCAAAATCCACACCATGGAAACCTACTACCACGCTTCTGGGCAGCCAAACCGTGCAACTAAGGAGAGCAGTTCTGCCTGCTTCAACAAGAGGCTTCGAAAAACTTACAGAGGTTTTTTATAGAATTAATTTATCATATAAAATGTATTTATATAGTTTACTCAATTTCTGGAAGGTTATAGGTGTTTTGGGTGAATTTGGGGATTTTTGGCTATTTTGGTCAAGAGAGAGCCTGCGCAAAGGAGGATGAAAAAGGGTGGTACAAACCAAAACCAAAAATGGTTATAAATATTGGTATGGGAATTTGGGTCTATTACTGATCTAAAGGAACTAACAGAGCTCAATTTAGGTTAACAGAACCTATTTTGCATCAATTTCAGTAAAACTAGTTATTAAAAACTAGTAATCTAGCTAGGGTCTTAAAAAAACTATTAAATCATCTTAAATTAAATTATATGAAACTTGATATTTTAAAATAGATAAATATGGGTTCTATGAACATGAAAATTCATTTCAATCCCTTCCCTATCATGAAATATTCATTACAACACTCACATTCACTCAATTTCCCCATACACTGATAAAATAGGATATTTCAATGAAACTGAGATGATATTATCCAGGGTATAAGATATCTCGACCTGATAAATGTAATTTTCATAATATACGTACACTAAAGAACATAAATAACATTATTTACTTACCATTACAAGAGGCTTCCAAAATTAAGGGGCAGGAGGCCCAAATCTTGACCAGCAAGGGGTTGTGAGCATAGGTGAAGCATGGGCTTCACTGGAGCTCGACCTGAAATTGATGGAGGCTGTAATAAATTATGGAATAAGCTTCAATTTCTGACATTATTGATCCATAAACTTGTAATATATAGAAAGGGATATGGAAGAGAAGGGAGGAGGGATTTGGGGATCATCACCCAATGGTCTGAGGCACAACACTCAGAGACTATGCTCACATAGCATAACCACAATCTCAAATCATCCAAACAAATTGAATGGGGTTAAATTCACCTTTAATAAAGTGTTGAGTGACCTTCTTAGCAGGTGAGGATCCAAGGTGACCTGTGAGAGCAAGTCAACCCTCGACAAAGCCTAACCCTAGCCACATAGGCGCCTCCTTTGGGGAATTTAGCAAGTAGGACCATGTGGAATTATTTCTAAGTTCAATTCCTCCTTCATAATTAGAAATTGCACCCTCACTAAGTCAAAAGTTTCTTCTTTGGAGTTATGACACCTTTTTTGCTTTTCCAAACTCCTAAGGAAACTGTTCTTTCCTTTGAAAACTTTCCTGCTTTTCTCTAACTGCTTTTCTGAGCTCCATAAGAGGTAACTGCGCCCTCCTTTGCAAAACTTTCCTGCTTTATCCTTGACTGCTTTTTTATCAGTTTTTTGGTACTTTCCTCTTTGTTTCCTATGATAGATTTTGTCATAGTGTTTCCTCTTTCCTTCCTTGGCTAGTATACTTGTCCAATGCGCCCCACCTAACTAGGCAGCTTATTTACACCTCATAAATTAGCAATAATAATTAAAATGGAAAATAAAACTTAGATACATGCCTTAATTAATTATTACAAAATTTCCCTAGGGAGAATGATTAATGTCAAATTGAGCCCCTTCTAGGAGTCCAATATGGTCAACACTTTAATGGCCACTTTGAGGGGACATGATAGTCCTCCCCTCTCAAATATGCTTGTCCTCAAGCAGAAGCAAAGCTAGATGCTGTAAGATCTACTCACCCTCCCAAGTGGTATCTTCACTAGGAAAGCCTTTCCATTGTATCATATATTCTTTTATTATTATGTTCCTTAATTTCTTTTCTCTGCTCATCAGCACTTTCTTCGGCACCAAGACCAAGTGGCCTTCATCATATAATGGCGGAAGTTCTTCAGAAACCACTACCTGTTGACCCACTACCTTTTTCAGACAAGAGACATGAAACACATTATGGATTCTGCTGCTTGCTGGAAAATCCAACTCATAAGATACTTCTGCAATTCTTCTGCTAATTTTGTAGGGACCATAAAATATGGGTTGAAGTTTTGCTGCCCCGTTCTTCTTCAAGGAAGATTGTCTATAAGGTTGCAGCCTTAAATACACTAAATCTCCCACCTGAAACACTCTGTCTATTATGTGCTTATCTGCAAAAATATTCTATTGATTCTGTGCCATCTGTAGATTGTCTTTCAGTGCCCTTAGAAAGTATTGATTTTCCTGCAACCAATCTTTAGCTTTCTGTGCCTTACAGTCTCCAAATATTAAGTCTACAAAATTTGGAGCTTCATACACATATAAATCCATAAAGGGAGTCATTTTGATAGAAAGATGAAATGTGGTGTTGTAGCAGAACTCCCCAAGTGGAGCCAAGTTTCCCAAGCTCCTTGCTGTCCCGTAACATAGTTACGGAGGTATCCCTCTAGCCACTGGTTCACCCTCTCTGTTTTCCCATCTTTCTGGGGGTGATAGCTTGTACTCATGTTCAGATTTGTCTCAACAAGACCAAACAATGTCTGCCAAAAGGCACTAGTAAACTTACTATCTTTGTCACTGATTATGACCTTCGGCATCCCATGCAATCTAAAGATATCCTTAAAGAATAGTGTAGCAACCTCACTAGCTGAAATGGTGGATACTATTGCAAAGAAATGTGCATACTTTGTAAACCTGTCAACCACTACAAAAATACTATCTTTCCCTTGTGACTTTGGTAGCCCCGTGATAAAGTCCATTGATACACTTTCCCATTTTTATCAAAAATTGGGAGAGGCTAGTTGAGTCCAGCAGGGTGTGAGTGTTCAACTTTGTTTTGCTGACATGTAGAAAATTCCTTCTCATACATGAGTACATCATCTTTAAGACCCTTCCAAGTAAATCTCTCCCTTACCTTACGGTAAGTCTTCACAAAACCAGGGTGACCAGCCACTGGTGCATCATGTGCAGCTCCTAAGATTTTCCTCTTTAGTGTAGATCCTGGCACTAATACAATTCTATTTTTGTAATAAATGAGGTTATCATGGACTTTGTACTCCTCATTCTGATTCACTCCATCCAACACATCACATGCAAACTGATCTTTAGAGTATTCTATAGCCAGTTGGATCTTCCAATCCTTACAAATTTGCAGCAAAGAGAATGTGGCCCAATGGGAGAGTGCATCAGCCACAACATTCATTTTTCCCTTTTTATACTCAATGTCAAAATCAAAAGATTGAACTTTACTCACCCATTTTGCTGCCTGTCATTGAGTTCCTTTTGGGTAAGGAAGTGTCTAAGACTATTGTGATCAGTCTTCACAATGAACTTACCTCCTGCCAGGTATTGCCTGAATTTGGCCAAGGCATGCATGATGGCCAGCATCTCCTTATCATATATAGAGTATAGCCTTTCATGTGGCTGTAATTTTCTGCTCTCAAAATAAATGGGATGCCTATCTTGCATTAGGACAGTCCCAATTCCTACCCCAGAGGCATCACACTCCAGCACAAAGGGTTTAGAAAAATCTGGCAAAGCAAGTACTAGACAGCTGCTCATTACTTCTTTCATTTTATAAAAATACTTTTCATCCTCCTCACTCCAACTAAATGCACCCTTCTTAGTCAAATCTGTCAAGGGTGCAATGTACCTAGAGTATCCTTTGACAAATCTGCGGTAGTAGTTACAAAAGCCAATGAAACCTCTCAACTCAATGAGGTTCCTTGGGCTGGCCCATTCTAATATGGCCTTTATTTTTTCTAGATCTACCTTAACCCCTTCTTGGCAGATCACATGGCCCAGATACAATAGTTGTAGTTGCTTGCTGAATACCTTATTCATGCATGACTGGAAAGTTGTTGGTGCATTAGTCAAGCCAAATGGCATGACCAAAAATTCAAAGTGGCCAAAATGACAGCAAAAAGTTGTCTTTTGTATGTCTTCCTCCCTCATTCTAATTTGATGGTACCCTGACCGTAGATCTATTTTGGAGAAAAACTTGGCCCCATGCAGCTCATCCATCAACTCGTCAATTTTGGGAATTGGGTACCTGTTGTTTATTGTCTTTTTGTTCAAAGCTCGGTAATCTATACACATTCGGAGTGTCCCATCCTTCTTCTTCACCAGAACCACTGAAGAAGCAAAGGGGCTGGAACTTGGTCTAATGATGCCCAACTCAAGGAGCCTCTTGATGGCCTTCTCAATTTCATCCTTGAGTCTCTTTCGATGCTTATAGGGGTATATTTTGATTGGAAGTGTACCAGCTTCCAACTCAATCCTGTGTTCAATGCCACGGTCTGGTGGCCTGCCATGTGGAAGGTCTTCAAAAACCCTCTTATGCTTCTGCAACAATTTTTTTATGTCTTTGGGCTGGGAGGAAACTTTGGTAGTTGTTCCCTCAGTGGTGATTTGGAATTCAACAGCCCACTTAATTTCTCCATGCCTCATAATAGATCTCATACTTTTTGCAGAAATTACTTGGCTGGGATAAGTATTCATACCTTTCAATACCACTGATTTTCCTTCGGCATTCTTGAAACTTATTTGTGGTATTTGGTAATTTATAGAGTGCTCTCCAATAGAGTACAACCATTGCACTCCCAACACCATGTTGGTTTCTACCACATTGACAACATAAAAGTTGTCTTTCACAGTATAGTCACCTATGTTTACTTGTAGATCTGGGATCCATCAATTACACTCCATGGTATGGTTACTAGGAATGACCACAGTGAATCCTTCAAAGGGCTTAGTAGGTAATTTTATCCTCTCCACCAGGGCTGAATCAATGAAATTATGTGTGGCACCCCCATCAACAAGAATTGTAATTTTTTTCCCCTGTAGAACTCCCTTCAACCTTAAAGTGTGGAACCTGGGCACTCCACTGAGCACAACAATTTTGCTATTGTTTTGATGAGGCTTCTCCTCTTCTTCAGCTGTTTCATAATCTCCATCCCCCAACTCAAATTCTTCTACCCCTTCTTCATCACTTTCAGAAAATACTTCAATATAATTAGCTTTTCCTTTCACACATTTGTGACCGGGAGCCGACAGTTCTTGGCAGGAAAAACATAGTTTCTTCCTCCTCAATTCATCCCTATCCTTATAGGAATAGTCTCTCTTCCTCGAGGCAGGAAAGTTTCTTACAGGAGGTTTTTGGTTCTGAAATTTATGTGGAAGGGAAGGTCTGGGAGGATATTTGGTTCTTGGGATTGCATCTTGCAGGTCTCTAGTCCTGCTCATAGCTTCTTGCAAAGTGGTAGGTCAGTAGGCCTTCACCAACCCCTTCAATGGTTCAGCCAGTCCTTCTATAAACAAAAGGATCAGCCTTGATTCTGATATGTCAGTGACCATTACAGCCACCTTTTGGAACTCTCAGATGTATGCTTCTAGAGTTCCAACCTGTATTATGTGTGCCAAATCCCAGAAAGAGATGTCAGGATCCCTTCTGTCAAATCTTTCTATTAATTTTCTGGTGAATTCCTCATAGGTGATCACTTGGTCATGGCCTAATGTTTTCATTCCATGAAACCACCAGTCAATGGCCTCCCCATAAATATGTAGGGCTAACAACTTAATGGCATCCCTTTCTGCAATAGGATTCAGCTAGAAATATGTATCCATTTTCTGAATCCAAGAGCTCACTGAGCAATTTGAAGTGCCATCAAAATATGGCAAGGTGATTCTCCCTATGGCATTCTTTAATTCATAATTATGATATGAATTCCTTGAAGCCTCTCTTGGCTTCCCCCTAAATTGAGTCTCACAGAAATCTCAGAATCGCAAAGATCTTCTGCATTCCTCACTCAAAGATTGGTAGACAGAAAATTTTTCTTTCCATGTAGCAATGGTTTCAGCCTGGGCTTCAGGATCTTCTTTAGGGGTTTCTACAAATTTGAGCATGGTGGGTCTTGGATGCAATTTTTGTTCCTCTCTAAATTCAAGTGGCCTATTGTGAGGCCCAGTCTTGGAAAAAACACTCCCCACCATGACCTTTCTTTCTTCATATTGGGAGCCAATACTACTCCCTTCCCCATCTTTCACTCCCAGCTGTTTAGCCAAGAATTCTCTGGTCTCTTGACCAGAATGTATGATGTTTGTGGAGATGTCTTGCAGACCTCTCAGCATGTTCTTAACAAAATTCCTAAATTCATCTTTTTCATCTCCATGAAACCTCCCATCTACAGATTCTACTTCCTCCTCCTAAGGAATCTTTCTTTTGGTGTCTGAATTGTATTTTGGGCCCATTGTGTAATATCAAGAGTAGGTATGGAGGACCATGTTCTGATACCACTGTGATGTCCCAAGTCTGGTGTACATACCTGAACACTCTAATTCTGTAATTTTTTTCTTAAATATTTCTGAATTTTAAGGGGTCCACACAGAGCCTTCTCGGATTGGCAAAACAATGGTTTCTTCAGGAAGATTTTGCAGAGGAAAAGAGTGATCAGTGAGTAGAAAGAAAAGGGATGTCATACATTGAATTTCCTCTCCCCTAACACATTTATATCTGGTTCCATTTATGTTTCAGAATCAACGCCGCTGAAACCTACTACCACGCTTCTATGCAGCCAAACCGTGCAACTAAGGAGAGTAGTTCTGCCTGCTTCAACAAGAGGATTAGAAAAATTTACATAGGTTTGTTACAGCCTTAATTTATCATATAAAATTTATTTAGATATTTTACTCAATTTCTGGAAGGTTATAGGTTTTTTGGGTGAATTTGGGGATTTCTGGCTATTTTGGTCAAGAGAGAGCCTGCGCAGAGGAGGATGCAAAAGGGTGGTACAACCCAAACCAAAAATGGTTCTGGATATTGATATGGGAAGGTGGGTCTATTAATTATCTACAGGAACTAAAATATCTCAATTCAGGTTAACAGAACCTATTTTGCATCAATTTCAGTAAAACTAGTTATTAAAAGCTAGTAATCTAGCTAGGGTCTTAAAAAGACTATTAAATCATATTAAATTCAATTCTGTGAAACCTGAGATTTATAAAAGAGATAAATATGGGTTCTATAAACATGAAAATTTATTTCAATCCCTTCCCCATCATTAAATATTCATTACAACACTCACATTCACTCAATTTCCCCATACACTGATAAAATAGGATATTTCAATGAAACTGAGATGATATTCTTCAAGGTCTGAGATATATCGACTTGATAAATGTAATTTTCAGAATATACTGACACTACAGAACATAAATAACATTATTTACAGACCATTACAAGAGGCTTCCAAAATTAAGGGGCAGGAGGCCCGAATCTTGACCAGCAAGGGGCTGTGAGCATAGGTGAAGCATGGGATTCACTAGAGCTCGACCTGAACTTGATGGAGGCTGTAATAAATTATGGAATAATATTCAGTGGCTAACATTAGTGCTCCATAAACCTACAATAGATAGAAACTGAGATGGAAGAGAAGGGAGGAGGGATTTGGGGATCATCACCCAATGGTTTGAGGCACAACACTCAGAGAGTATGCTCACATAGCATAACCACAATGTCAAATCATCGAAAATGAGTCAATGGGGTCGAATTCACCTTTAATAGAGTGTTGAGTGACCTTATTAGCAGGTGAGGATCTAAGGTGACCTGTGAGAGCAAGTCAACCCTCAACAAACCCTAACCCTAGCCATATAGATGCCTCCTTTGGGGAATTTAGCAAGTAGGACCATGTGGAATTATTTCTAAGTTCAATTCCTCCTTCATAATTAGAAACTATGCCCTCAATAAGTCAAAAGTTGCTTCTTTTGAGTTATGACACCTTTTTTGCTTTTCCAAACTCCTAAGGAAACGATTCTTTCCTTTGAAAACTTTCCTTCTTTTCTCTGACTGCTTTTTTGAGCTCCATAAGAGGCAACTGCACCCTCCTTTGAAAAAAGTTCCTGCTTTATCCTTGACTATTTTTTTATCTGATTTTTGGTACTTTCCTCTTTGTTTCCTATGACAGCTTTTGTCATAGTGTTTCCTCTTTCCTTCCTTTGCTAGTAGACTTGTCCAATGCGCCCCACCTAACTAGGCAGCTTATTTACACCTCATAAATTAGCAATAATAATTAAAATGGAAAATAAAACTTGGATACATGCCTTAATTAATTATTACAAAATTTCCCTAGAGAGCATTATTAATGTCAAATTGAGCCCCTCCTGGGAGTCCAATATGGTCAACACTTTAATGGCCACTTTGAGGGGACATGACAAAAAAGATTTAAAATCTGAAAATTGAAATGTTAACCATTAAAACTATTACATAACAGCAATTTAAGATTATCCAATTGGAAAAAGAACACCCAACTGCTAATATCTATCACACACTAGCAAGAGAACAAGTCTAGAAGTACCCTGTTTTGAGCATTTTCTTCTAGCAGCACTAGACCCTGTTCTGAGTATTTTCTCCCAGTTGCAACGTCACAATCAATAGCCATGTTATAGTAAATGTTTGAGGTATTTATTGTCCAGCAGCAGAAAATAATTAAGTATTTACTATTCACTATACCCACAATATCCAACAAGGGACTATGGAAAATACTTGAGGTATTAATTTTTAACTTTTAACTATGGCCACAACAATAAATATCCATTAGCAAGATTTCTGCAATTGCAATAGTGCATAGCATCCACCAACAAGAATTATGTTTCATAGCATCCGGCAGTCACAGGCTAAAGATCTCAAATATCCCTCACATGGTCTCCCTCACACTGCCATGCCCACATAGCCTCACTACTCACACAAGTTAAAATACAGTGCACATAACTCACTCAACCATAGTCTCTTTCATGACGCCACAATAGCACAAGACCCCTGACATAGCATAAAATTAGAAATATCATGGTGACAGCACAGGTGAATGATGGGTAGTAGCAGAGAACTCGCAGGAAGCTAAAAGAATTAAACATTATGTTAAAATATATAATTTATACATTGTGAAAATTGGTCAAAACGGATGCAGGAGAAAGGCTTTTTAGGTAGGAATATTTCTGCTTTTGGAAGCATTCCCCTCAAAAGGGAAGGTGGGGTACATCCCCCTTGGTGTATCCCCATTTCGTGAGTGTGGGAAGCATGTCCCCTACCCTTGGGGACACATCCCCATGTAACACTGAGAAGCACTAATCTAAAAACACCTTATACTACAAAATTTATCAGGACAGTCAGTGAAATGTTTGTAGTATATATCCAAGACATGACAATATATATCTACCTTGTAATATATCCATTCGAAACTTCACTTGCATGAAAAAAAATTTAAAAAATGGGATTTGTTCAGCACCTAGTCCTAGAACATGAACAACAGCACATGAACCTTCCTAAATTGCTTTTATTGTTGCTCCCTGCCTTCCAATTAAAATTCCAGCCTATGTGCTAGCCACAAGCAACCGAGTTGAAGTCATTCCACTACCACCTTGCTAAGCTCGACCCAATTTCCCTATGCCATCTGGACCTCCTTCTATAATTCACTTATGAACCTTGAGTATCCCATCCATAGCTAGAGAAATTGGTGGTTCTGGTTCTTCTTCTACTGAAACCATAACCTGTGACAAGAGATAATAATGAAGTTATTTAAGGTGAAATCAGAATAAAATATTTTGAATCATAGAATTAGAAAAACAAAAAACCCAAGAACGTACAAAATTTTGAATCTAGCAATCTATGTAAAGATACAATCCCTCATTGTTGAAATACAAAAATAGCACATCTGTGCAAGAATGTACAATAATCATATTGTTATCATATGCCAACCACAATAGGAGAAATGCTTGGAAACTTCTTTTTTGAAAAAACACAGAGTACTGTAGAAAACACCTCCAAGGATTAGCAATAGAAGATCTAGTGATTTTGAAAACATCTGATGCAATGAAAAACTTGAATTCCCTTGATTGGATCAAATAACACCTCTATGATCCTCTTTGTAGGATAATGGATAGGTTCAAATTCTTTTGATTGGATCAAATAACCAAATCCTTGAAGCCAGAAAACAAAAGCAACACAAAAATTAGAAAGAAATTGCAGTTACCACATTAGCAGCATGACGCTGGGAATCCGCACAAACATATGCACTACATGGTACAGCCTCCAAAGATTCCTGATTCACAATAAAAAATATAGCAGTATTAAGATGGCAACAACTCCTCAAACAAACTCTAACTCACTTGGAATAGGCAGCCTATGCTTTATTTAAACATAAAAGAGGATATCCAGCTCAGGGGGGCGCAAATCCCAAGGTGGAAAATCACTGCAGCTAAGGGAGAGTCCATCAATGCTGATCTGAAGCTGAACTGAGCCTACTTGTCAACCGGGGGGCTGATTGAGCTAACACATCAACCCACAAACTGACACATCAATCCATAGAGCTTCTAGGAGAGCCCACACGTGTGGAGGAGAGAGAGAGGGTGCAATTTTGGCATAAAGGATGCTGAAGATCAACTCTAGCTCTGTCTAGATCACCTCCTTTAGTCAAGGATTTGTTAGATCCAGTCAATTTGGTTCAGATCTGGCTGATTTCAATCAACTTTGCTGAGATTCCACCAATATAGTATTTTGGATTTGCTCCATTATTCATCAATTTATTAATTAAAATAATCAATAATTGATTTTCGGGGTTTTCTGACCTAAGTGATGGAAAAATCACTCAAAACCTGAAAAAAGTGGGTCCATGGGTTTACATGGTGCTCTTAGCTTGAAAATGAGCACCTACATGATTAAAACTGACTATTTGGTCCACTTTTATTACAAAACTGATTTTTTGAATTAAACTATTAAAAATTAGCCTAAGTTTTGGAAAAATTAAATTTTAATAAAAAACACCGAAAAAATCAAAAATTAAAAACAGTTGAAAAAAACCTAGGGGGACTTAGACACATTGATATGACTCGACCATGATGCCTAGCATGTTTATACATCAACACATAGACTCTAATAACCTCAATAGGCCTAAATTCCAAGTCGACCACCCCCACTTTGGAGGTATGGAGTGAAAAACTCAGAAATTATCAGTCGTTTATTCAACAACCAATAATAACCAAGGGAAAAAACACCCCGGGATGATCGAATTGACAAATAAAGTCTAAGATACCAAGTCTTTTATAGACACTATCATGCTAGAACATTTATTACAATTTTCCCATGGGGTATGAACATGTGATATAGTACAACAAAGCTTCCCAGAAGCAAGACTGAAGGTCTTCTGAAGTTCAAAAAAGTTATCCTTGTTCGGTTCACCAGGATCACCTGATAAAAAACCACTAAGTACAACTTAAGTGGTATCAAGCCTCCCTTGTAGACGAGGAGTGAGCTATCCCTCTCGAGATTCAAATGATGTTTCTGTTATTTCAATAACTTGCTCCTCTCCTTCCCTCACTAAATTTACAGAGCCACCTTGTGTAGCTTGTTCCCATTTCAACAAGCTTGTAGGAGGAGCAAGTTAATAAGTCAAGTTGAACGATAATCGACTAAGTCGATCAGCCGACTTAGTCAACTAGCCAACTAAATTGGTTGATCGACTAAACTAGAGATTAGGTCGGCCACCTAAGATCGTGTCAGTTCACCGAACTGACAGGTAGTTATTTTGTAACTGTTTTGTAATCATATATATTAGGCTATTGAGCTAGATGAGAACTCAGTTCAGTTCTCTATGTTGTATGGACTCATTCATGTAATATAATCTGTTAATTCACCTACGTGTTCGTATCTCTTGTCTCTATTTTATATGTATGTTTTAGTATGTATTATTGGTAACCTTATATGATCTGTGAGATTACAACACTGGTTCCATTGTCGATAGTACATGCCTGAAATGTATGCAAATAGATGATACTAGAGTAGGAGATGTAGGACTTGTGGGAACGTAAAGTTGCAAATTATTTGTAGAATTATGCACAAAGGAACAGATTAACAATCGCACAAGAAAAAGAAAATTTCTTTACAGAAACACATAAAAAAATTGTAGAATCAGTGCCCCAACTTCTGAAGAAACTCCTGGATGAAAAAGCCAGAAGGGAATAACGAACAATAGTTGCTGGAAAAACTGATCCGAGGAGGTAGAACAAACTTGTTGGAGTGGTTCGAGAAAATTGTCGATGACTTCTGTGAGGAGAAAGCGGTAGAAGATAGAACTTCGGTGGAAAATGTCAAGGAGAAAATTTACACAGACCTCACCGAGAAATTTCTATGTTCCTTACCGACCCTGCTATTCAAATTTCTGATCGAGAAGGGAGTAGGACATATTGTCGAACCTCATCCATCACTTCATGAACTTCCATCAAAATCTAATTGGGTAGAAAATCAAAAGAAGTGGGAAAAATTCATTTCAGAAAGGGAGTGGGAATACTTCCTAAGCAAGTAGACCGAACTATCTAGGCTTTCTAAAAAGCATTGGGTAGGCTATGGGGGGGTAGCTGGTCATATGTTGAGATAAAGTAGAGTGGATTCTAGTCGAATAGTAAGCATATACCATTCACTAGTAATGAGGAGTCGAACAAAAGGGAAATCAAGAGAATAGTATCACATAACTGTATGTCATACATTCAAAAAATAGGGAGGGAAGAGAGACAACAAAGGAGGGAAGCAAGAAGAGAAAGAGCCTTAGCGCTACATAGAGGAAGGAGTCCTAGGGAGACCGACCAGGAAGGGAATCTACCTGAGTCAAGTCATGACCAACATGAAGAAGGCATGGAAGAAGAGGCGTCCCCTACAGAGGAAGAATTGTGGATAGAGCAGCCAGAAGCTCTCCAATTACGAGCTCCCCATGAAGGAACAACCCTCTCTCTGTTGAATCCGCGTACTCGGATACAGACTATTATCAAAGAGGACCTCCAACTATGAGCTAGTGACTTTAGTATATGGAGTCGACTATATGATGAAACATACACGACACCTCATTATCCATCGAACAATGGAAGGAAATTGGGTTACCTTTCAAGAGGTACCCTCCAACTGAAGTATCCACTTACTCTTACTGACACATGAAGGAGCACCCCCCCTACCAAATACAACTTTGTAAGACACGGAACATTCAGAACTATGGACAAATAGTTGCAGTGGGCCATTGACAGATGAAGTCGACATTAACCGACTGCTGGTCAAAGAAGAATCGACAACCGATGGGAACAAAAGTTTCGTCAACCATACTCCCATAGAGACAAATAAACCAATAACCCCACTACCCCCACCCCCACCTCCACCACTGCCACCTTTTGCGAGCCGTGACAGTGATTCCAACATGGGTCATGGATCAGCTCACATTCCTCTATATGAGGGGGATGAGGACCCCAGACAACACTGGTTTGTCTGTGAGTCGACTTGGGAGGCCAACCAAGTTATGGACGAAGACAGACAAATGGCACAGTTTTCCAGTGCCTTGAGGAAAAGGGCATTGGCTTGGTATATAACCTTTTCGGAAAGACAATATATAGCAGCCAAAGCTAAGATCAAAGAATAATTTCTATCATTTTTCAAAACTCCAGATGTTGAACACCTGGCAGCGAAAAAACTAAAAACAACATCATAGAAGCCAGGGGAAATTGTCCGCAACTATGATAAGCAATGGAAAGACTTTCTGAGCCAGCTCGACTATGTTATAGATGAACAATTACTAATCCAGTGGTTTCTTGTAGGTTTATCTCAGAAATTCCGTCGACACATCAGTCTAGAAACATTCAATTCTTACGAAGATGCGCTTACAAAAGATCTCCAAGTGGAAATGGATGAGGACATATCCACATACTCCACTGATCATAGATTGGAAGAATAGCTAGAGAGTGTACATAAGTCTTTAAAGGATTTAAACCTCAAGAATCAGAATATCTGGTGCACCAAGTGCTCGGTGGCCGAACACTCCAAAGACAACTGTCGACTGGAATATAGCTGATAGGATGTTCAATTTGTACAGAAAAAATCTTTTTGCGAAATTTTCCAGGAGCATGGGGATCACTCAACAAAATATTGTCCATTTAACATGAAGAATGGAAAGGCATCCTGGTGTGCAATCTGTGAAACTAAAAATCATAACACAGCCGAATGCAATTTGAACCTGAAGAACCGACAGAACTACCATGCAGTCTACCAAACCAATGCAGTTGTACAACATAATGAGCAAAACAATTTACCAAATGAACAGAATGGTCACAAGTACAAAGGTCGAAGATACGAGCACCGGTATGACAATCGACGTGGAGGCTACGGAGGAAGAGGTTGATTCCTTGGGAATCGTGACAACTGACCACATTGACCCATCCAGTGCTTTACATGTTATAAGGAGGGACATCGGTATGCAGACTGTCCATATAAAGACATAACTGACCTCAAATTTTGTACTCATTGTGGAGTAGGGGATCATTCACTAGAGGATTTCCGTACCATGTCAAAAAAAAAATACAAATAAAAATGTTAATGTCTTGTCGTGTGTGAAAGAAAATGATTTAATAAACACAAAAAATTTGCATATTGTAACTCAACAAGGAACAAAAACAAGAAGTGATAACCCAAGAATCAACAAAATAAAAGAGAAAAATACCTACCCTGATCCACTTTAAAAAAACAAACATACAAAGAAGCAACCAATGTATTCAAAGAACTTGCATGACAAGAACAGGTTAATGACAATCGACATAACACAATAAATGAATTAATACAGCTCGTACAAAAAGAAAACTCAGTCTCTCAATTCATCAACTTACTATATGATATAAAACATAACAACTCTGAAAAACAAACAAATAACATCTGCAGCTTAAATAAAAAAGACAAAGGTGATGCCAACCCATTTGTAGACTTGGAAATCGAAGGATACCATGTCTGACAAGTAGTGCTTGACTTTGGATCACAAGTAAACATCATGACTTGTGACACTTGGGAACAAATGGGCATATCTTGACTATATGAGTTAGGCATATACCTGAAACTAGCCGACCAAGGCCTAATTGAACTTATTGGAGTCTAGAAAAACATTGACACAACTATAAAAGGAATCTCAACTAAATTCGACTTCGAAATCATTAACCCTAAGGAAGGATCCAGTTCCTTCCCAGCATTATAGGTCAACCTTGGGGTAGAAAGATGAAAGCATTGATATCCCTAGACAAAGAGAGAATCAAATTAAAAGGAAAAAGACAAAAGGTCATTGTACCTATTCACCCATCTCAAGGAGAACCTTGGACTTAACCTATCGATGAAGAAGTCGACGTCCGACAACTCTATCAAATTCAAAACAATGCAGATTATACAGAACCTAATATCTATGGAGAAATTCATTTAGGAAACCAAGACTCAGTTGGTTATAATTCAGACGCAGAATTATATGATTGGGAGATCGAGAATTAAAAAACACAAGCAAGAGGGTGTTGGACTGTTCAAAAAGTGCAGAAAAATCCCATCCAATAGTGCTTCATAGTGTCCATTGTCCCAAAAATATTTGAGAAGAAAATTAGGGAATACCCTACCTTACAACCTACCAATGTAAATACTACACAAATACCAAGATAGAAGGAAAGGGAATCACCAGTCATGCATGTAGAACAAGTTTCCAAAAATATTGGTGAACATGGCCGACTTCAAAGCCTAGTAGAAAATTTTACAGGACAAGCTGGTCGATGGTGCGATACCCATTAGACAAGACTGTAGACCTAAACAACAGCTTCAACTTACTTTGTCGAAAGATTTGGAGGAAAGAAGTTAACCAAACAAGCTCAAATACCCATATTCACTCAAGGACAGAACCTAGAAGATCATATTAAGACATGTGAAAAAGAATGGAGAAGACTTGGATACAAGGATGAACAAGCATGGCCACATCTGTTCCCATCAACCCTAGCCGACTTACCAAACAAATGGTATAAAATGGAAGAAGCTAGAGGTGAAACATTCTTATGGCATGAACTCGGGGAAAATTTCATTAAAGATTTCAACTTTATACCGCAAAATGAAAACTTGGTCGAAACAACAAAATAGATTAAAGGATTTATCCAACTGACTGAAAACAAACCCTTAAAACATAACCGATAGACAATGAAATGCAACAATGTACAAATGAGGACAAAACCATAATCAACAAGACTACAGTTAGAAAATGAAAATACATAAGGGAAAAGATTTAGAAGGAAATCAAACCATGTTGAAACAACCAAACCTATTTATACAATCCTTAAAGTGGAAACAAGCAACAAACAAGATACCGACAGAATGACTACAGCCAACTTTCCTGCCACATTCTCACAGTTTAAGGAAGGAAGTCGACTGATCAATGAAGCCAAAGCACCAGAATGGCTAGATGCTAAAGTCAAAACTAGGGAATTTGAGAACTCAAATAATGATCGTCCAAAAATGGCAAAGATTGGTGACTACTGGAGTGAAGAGTAGACCACAGAGATAGTGAACTTATTAAAAGAGTTCCAAGATGTATTTGCTAGAGATTATAAAGACCTCAAAGGTTTAGTCCACGAAATGGGAGAAATGAATATTGATACTAAGCCTGATATTAGACCTGTGAAGAAAAGGCCATATAAACTAGCTCACAAATACAAAGAGATAGTCAAAAAGGAAATTGATAACATGCTGGAAGCCAACATCATCTATCCTATTGACTAATTATAATGGGAAATTCCAATGGTTGTACAACATAAGAAACATGATCCGACCAAACTAAGAATTTGTGTCGACTTCAAAGAACTAAATAAAGTGACACTGACAGATCCATTTCCAACTCCTTATGCAGATGAAATCTTAAATGAGGTTGCATGCCATGAATGCTACTCATTTACAGATGGATTCTCAGGTTATAACCAAGTGCCAATAGCTAAAGAAGACCAGAAGAAGACAACCTTTGTATGTGAATTTGGCTCATTTTCTTAAAAGGTTATGCCTTTTGGATTAGAAAATTGTTATAGAGGATTTCACCACACTAGGTGAATCACACATTGTATGGCCTTCCCCTGTCCTGCTGCAGACTCATTAGCCCCTATGGACAACTTTTTGTCTTTTGATGTGTCCTTGATCATCCCTAAAAACATAAGAAAAGTGATATACGTGGCATTTACCCCGATAACCGTGTACATACGCGGATATGACCCCTATAGTCACGTACATCAGGATTTGTACATAATCCAAATCCTTTTGGAGTTTTCCTTGACTTGGATCCGACTCATATGACTCCTAGCCTTCCATATGCCTTGAGATCGCATGGATTCGACCTTTCAGTATCCCTTTGAAAAGCTATATAAGGAACCCCTTGAGACATTGAAAGCATAAGAGAGAATTGAGAGTAACGAAACTATAGTCCATTGTTGCCAGAACTTATGCCTGAGTCTGCATCCCTTTGTCCCTTGGAGCACTGTTGTGTTCTTCCCAAGATTGTCTTTTGCTAGTGAGCTTGCTATCTGAGTGATGGAGGATTGAGGTGGTGGAGGCCCAAGTGGGGGATTCAGTTTCTCCGGTTCGCAGACGTGCCGTCATAGGTTGTCACTTGTAATCTCTGATTCATATTAATAGAAATATATTTTCCTGTCCAGTAATGTGTATTTGAATGAATATTGTATCCATTGGAATATGTGAAATGCTTTTACATTATTGATTATATATGCTAGAATAGATCTAACACCATGATATATAGTATGCTTGTATTGTTTACTTGTTGTTGAGGAAGTATTTTATCAATTCAAGCTAAAGATTGGAAAGCTCAACGGGGATCTACTTCAACCGTCTGGAATAAGGTATGAGGTTCGATCCTTTAGTGTTAGACATTTTATTTCTATTGCATATTGGGAAAGATTGATTTTTGGAGTCTAGATGTCTGTTGTGGTACCCCAAGCCATAGGAATTTCTCTCCGTAACAAAATTGGAGACTCTGCTAGGGAGTAATCAATCTTTGATTGAGGTGGTGGAGGCCCAAGTGTGGGATTCAGTTTCTCCAATTCGCAGACGTGCCGTCAGAGGTTGTCACTTGTAATCTCTGATTCATATTAATAGAAATATCTTTTCCTGTCCATTAATGTGTATTTGAATGAATATTGTATCCATTGGAATATGTCAAATGCTTTTACATTATTGATTATATATGCTAGAATAGATCTAACACCATGATATATAGTATGCTTGTATTGTTTACTTGTTGTTGAGGAAGTATTTTATCAATTCAAGCTAAATATTGGAAATCTCAATGGGGATCTACTTCAACCATTTGGAATAAGGTACAAGGTTCGATCCTTTAGTGTTAGACATTTTATTTCTATTGCATATTGGGAAAGATTGATTTCTGGAGTCTAGCTGTCTATTGTGGTACCCCAAGCCATAGGAATTTCTCTCTGTAATAGAATTGGTGAATCTCTCTGTTGTGGTACCCCAAGTCATCAGTGGCAAAGTTCTATCACCATCGACAGTTTTGGGAATACATCAATGTCCCTTGATCAATGGATTCTCTCAAGTGTTCGACCTCAACACATTTATTCACACTTGTTAGTTTGCACTCTAGTACCTTGATTCCCATTTTCATTATCGGTGGGTGATCTCGCGTCTGTTAACGGTATACATCAATGATCGGTAATCAGACGATGGACTACTATGTTCGACCTCGACACCTCTATTCGCATAGTAGGACATGTACTCGTAGCGGTGTGTGTAGAAGACCTTCCAGACTAGTGGCATCTCTTATATGCTACCTCCTTGATCGTGCCAGTGTTCATGAGATTTCAGCTCTCGTGACTTGTTCCAGTATATGTCAGACATTTCCAGCCACTATGGAGATCTTGATCTATTGTATATCTCCAGCCTTTGTGGAGATCATGGTCCTTTGTATCTCTTCGTCATGGAGATTCTGATCTATGTATATTGTACGTAGTGATGACCACATATGTGTTATCATGTTTCATGCCTATTCATGGCCATTGTACTCTTATGTATCCGGGACTACTATATGTATTTGCAGTTATATGCAGAGTTGTATTATTGTACTATGCTGATTGGGTGTCTGGTCTTCCATTTGGGTACCTTCATCACTCCACTTCTGGGATGGAATTCTAATGTATTTCGACCATCGTATAACCCCTTTGATCTCATACATTAGGGGGCATCTATTATAGCGGATTTCACCACACTAGGTGAATCACACATTGTATGGCCTTCCCCTGTCCCGCTGCAGACTCATTAGCCCCTATGGACTACTTTTTGTCTTTTGATGTGTCCTTGATCATCCCTAAAAACATAAGAAAAGTGATATACACGGTTTTTACCCCTATAACCGCGTACATACATGGATATGACCCCTATAGTCGCGTACATCGGGATTTGTGCATAATCCAAATCCTTTTGGAGTTTTCCTTGACTTGGATCCGACTCATATGACTCCTGGCCTTCCATATGCCTTGAGATCGCATGGATTCGACCTTTCAGTATCCCTTTGAAAAGATATATAAGGAACCCCTTGAGACATTGAAATCATAAGAGAGAATTGAGAGTAACGAAACTATAGTCCATTGTTGCCAGAACTTATGCTTGAGTCTGCATCCCTTTGTCCCTTGGAGCACTGTTGTGTTCTTCCCAAGCTTGTCTTTTGCTAGTGAGCTTGCTATCTGAGTGATGGAGGATTGAGGTGGTGGAGGCCCAAGTGGGGGATTCATTTTCTCCGGTTCGCAGATGTGCCGTCAGAGGTTGTCACTTGTAATCTTTGATTCATATTAATAGAAATATATTTTCCTGTCCAGTAATGTGTATTTGAGTGAATATTGTATCCATTGGAATATGTCAAATGCTTTTACATTATTGATTATATATGCTACAAATAGATCTAACACCATGATATATAGTATGCTTGTATTTTTTACTTGTTGTTGAGGAAGTATTTTATCAATTCAAGCTAAAGATTGGAAAGCTCAACAGGGATCTACTTCAACCGTCCGGAATAAGGTACGACGTTCGATCTTTTAGTGTTAGACATTTTATTTCTATTGCATATTGGGAAAGATTGATTTTTGGAGTCTAGCTGTCTATTGTGGTACCCCAAGCCATAGGAATTTCTCTCCGTAAAAGAATTGGCGACTCTGCTGGGGAGTAATCAATCTTTGATTGAGGTGGTGGAGGCCCAAGTGTGGGATTCAGTTTCTCCAGTTCGCAGACATGCCATCAGAGGTTGTCACTTGTAATCTCTGATTCATATTAATAAAAATATCTTTTCCTGTCCAGTAATGTGTATTTGAATGAATATTGTATCCATTGGAATATGTCAAATGCTTTTACATTATTGATTATATACGCTAGAATAGATCTAACACCATGATATATAGTATGCTTGTATTGTTTACTTGTTGTTGAGGAAGTATTTTATCAATTCAAGCTAAAGATTGGAAAGCTCAATGGGGATCTACTTCAACCGTCCAGAATAAGGTATGAGGTTCGATCCTTTAGTGTTAGACATTTTATTTCTATTGCATATTGGGAAAGATTGATTTCTGGAGTCTAGCTGTCTATTGTGCTACCCCAAGCCATAGGAATTTCTCTCCGTAACAGAACTGGCAAATCTGTCTGTTGTGGTACCCCAAGTCATCAGTGGTAGGTTCTCTCGCCATCGACAGTTTTGGGAATACATCAATGTCCCTTGATCAATGGATTCTGTCAAGTGTTCGACCTCAACACATTTATTCACACTTGTTAGTTTGCACTCTAGTACCTTGATTCCCATTTTCATTATCGATGGGTGATCTCGCGTCTGTTAACGGTATACATCAATGACCGGTAATCAGACGATGGACTACTATGTTTGACCTCGACACCTCTATTCGCATAGTAGGACATGTACTCGTAGCGGTGTGTGTAGAAGGCCTTCTAGACTAGTGGCATCTCTTATATTCTACCTCCTTGATCGTGCTAGTGTTCATGAGATTTCAGCTCTCGTGACTTGTTCCAGTATATGTCAAACATTTCCAGCCACTATGGGGATCTTGATCTATTGTATATATTCAGCCTTTGTGGAGATCATGGTCCTTTGTATATCTTCATCATGGAGATTCTGATCTATGTATATTGTACGTGGCGATGACCACATATGTGTTATCATGTTTCATGCCTATTCATGGCCATTGTACTCTTATGTATCCGGGACTGCTATATGTATTTGCAGTTATATGCAGAGTTGTATTATTGTACTATGCTGATTGGGTGGTTGGTCTTCCATTTGGGTACCTTCATCACTCCACTTCTGGGATGGACTTATAATGTATTTCGACCATCGTATAACCCCTTTGATCTCATACATTAGGGGGCATCTGTTATAGCGGATTTCACCACACTAGGTGAATCACACATTGTATGGCCTTCCCCTATCCCGTTGTAGACTCATTAGCCCCTATGGACTACTTTTTGTCTTTTGATGTGTCCTTGATCATCCCTAAAAACATAAGAAAAGTGATATATGCGGCATTTATCCCGATAACCATGTACATACGTGGATATGACCCCTATAGTCGCGTACATCAGGATTTGTGCATAATCCAAATCCTTTTGGAGTTTTCCTAGACTTGGATCCGACTCATATGACTCCTAGCCTTCCATATGCCTTGAGATCGCACGGATTCGACCTTTCAGTATCCCTTTGAAAAGCTATATAAGGAACCCCTTGAGACATTGAAAGCATAAGAGAGAATTGAGAATAACGAAACTATAGTCCATTGTTGCAAGAACTTATGCTTGAGTCTGCATCCCTTTGTCCCTTGGAGCACTATTGTGTTCTTACCAAGCTTGTATTTTTCTAGTGAGCTTGCTATCTGAGTGATGGAGGATTGAGGTGGTGGAGGCCCAAGTGGGGGATTCAGTTTCTCCGGTTCCCAGACGTGCCGTCAGAGGTTGTCACTTGTAATCTCTGATTCATATTAATAGAAATATATTTTCCTGTCCAGTAATGTGTATTTGAATGAATATTATATCCATTGGGATATGTCAAATGCTTTTACATTATTGATTATATATGCTAGAATAGATCTAACACCATGATATATAGTATGCTTGTATTGTTTACTTGTTGTTGAGGAAGTATTTTATCAATTCAAGCTAAAGATTGGGAAGCTCAACGGGGATCTACTTCAACCATCCGGAATAAGGTACGAGGTTCGATCCTTTAGTGTTAGACATTTTATTTCTATTGAATATTGGGAAAGATTGATTTTTGGAGTCTAGCTGTCTGTTGTGGTACCCCAAGCCATAGGAATTTCTCTCCGTAACAGAATTGGCGACTCTGCTGGGGAGTAATCAATCTTTGATTGAGGTGGTGGAGGCCCAAGTGTGGGATTCAGTTTCTCCAGTTCGCAGACATGCCGTCAGAGGTTGTCACTTGTAATCTCTGATTCATATTAATAGAAATATCTTTTCCTGTCCAGTAATGTGTATTTGAATGAATATTGTATCCATTGGAATATGTCAAATGCTTTTACATTATTGATTATATATGCTAGAATAGATCTAACACCATGATATATAGTATGCTTGTATTGTTTACTTGTTGTTGAGGAAGTATTTTATCAATTCAAGATAAAGATTGGAAAGCTCAATGGGGATCTACTTCAACCGTCCAGAATAAGGTACGAGGTTCGATCCTTTAGTGTTAGAAATTTTATTTCTATTGCATATTGGGAAAGATTGATTTCTGGAGTCTAGATGTCTATTGTGGTACCCCAAGCCATAGGAATTTCTCTCCGTAACAGAACTGGCGAATCTGTCTGTTGTGGTACCCCAAGTCATCAGTGGCAGGTTCTCTCGCCGTCGGCAGTTTTGGGAATACATCAATGTCCCCTGATCGATGGATTCTCTCAAGTGTTCGACCTCAACACATTTATTCACACTTGTTAGTTTGCACTCTAGTACCTTGATTCCCATTTTCATTATCGGTGGGTGATCTCGCATCTATTAACGGTATACATCAATGACCAGTAATCAGACGATGGACTACTATGTTCGACCTCGACACCTCTATTCGCATAGAAGGATATGTACTCGTAGCGGTGTGTGTAGAAGACCTTCCAGACTTG